>JAGFMF010011791.1:8841096-9019821 GCA_019455555.1 Galemys pyrenaicus
GACTGAGGTGATGGTGCACGGGTGAAATGGTGGTGGGTACCCCCTGGGGACTACAAATGATGTCAAATATAACTAATAAAAAAAAAATAAAATAAAATAGCTAAAAATAAATAAATAAATAAATAAACATTGGTTATTTTATTAAAATAGATTCTAACTATCACATGATGTGGGTTTTGCTGTATAACTGTTCTTTAACAAAACTCATGGACAGTTATTTTTATGAGGTTAAATATCCAATTGTTTTATCATTCCATAGTATGCCTTATTTCCTTACTTATCACTTAAATATATTTTTTTAATTTGAGAAAATAATATACACTATTGTTTCCTACTGTAGTGCAAAATGTTTCAGTTTTTCACATATTATATTTTCAAATGTGAAAAGAACTCTTATATCAAGAGTAAAATATATACTAATAATTATATACTATTTTGAAAACCTTTATACTTTTAATTTGCTAAAGGCATAGTGTTAATACCACTGACAATTTTTTGGTATTAGAGGTTATAACTAGATTTCATATCACTCAATAATATGTAAAATTTAATTCAAATGCAAATTATAGAAGGATGTGTATATGAGATTTTAAAAACATTGGCTGAGATTTTGTTTTCTGCACTTTATGCTATTTTTCTTTGTTTGGTTTGGTTGGTTTTGTTTGAGCTAAAGCCTTGCTTACTTTTTATTGACCAGCATGTATGTTATGGCAAATGCTGACAGACAAGAATCCCAGGATGTGAGTCAAATGCATCATTGAATGCATACTTTTCTTACCTAGACTTGTGACCACAATGAAACTCAAATAGTCAGAATTACAGTTCTTCAACACAATACATTATTCTTTCAGTATTCTGAATTATTTTGAGGAACATCTTTTTGATCCCCAAATTGTGAGACTAACAGCTGGAAATGGCTAGATATTGCTAGGCAGCTGGTCATAGTTAGTTTTCTAGTGATTAGAGGCAAGTGTCCATTCTGAGTAACCTCACCATGAGGGTTTAAACCACAAACCACAGGCTCTGAAGTCACCATTATACGACAACAACATTCAGCTATAAATCTCTCAGGGATCATTTAAAATATTCTGGGTTAGCCTTACCTAATGTGGTCACTGACAGCTTGATTATGTGGGCAGTATTTTCATACTCGAAGACATGGTCCCAGGTGATGGAAATCCTATCAATTCCAAGACCACAAAAAAATCATCATCTTTTCAAAACAACTTCAGACAAAAATATTTTGAGTCTTTTTCTTTTTCTCTCTAAATTGGATTCTCTTTTAACAGGAAAACATAGCAGTGCTTTTGAGAGTTAATGTTAAGTTTTCTTCTTGATATAACTTAGCTGAGAGATTTTGTCAAAAGGATGTTTAGTAAATCTGAAGAGCATTTTTTAAACCTAGAAAACCAACAGATTGCACATAATTTCTCTACCACCCACAAACACTCAAAAGCAAACCTAGCTTCAGTGCACTTTTATTATTTACAAAATATTATCTGAATAACACAAGCAGCAATGTCAGTCAAGCTTAAGGATGTTAGGTTCTGTGTGCGCAGGGAGGTCCTATTTGGACACAACTGAGCTTTTAGTTTACTTAACAAAAAGTAAGTGAGATTATTTAATATGTCACAGAGGGAATGACATCCTTAAAGGATAACACATACTAAAACCTAGTGAACTTTCTACTGCTACAAAGAATAATTGTACAAAGAATATCAATGCTTCTTTCTAATATTTACCTTTGTTATGTAAATAATGTTCTGCATATCAGCAGCAAAATTATTTCATTTTAGTACCGTGCATACACCATCTAGAAATCACTTACTTTTTCTAAACAGCTTTACTATTCAAAAATGTAAAAAAAATCATGCATTTAAAAACATAAAATAATTGAACGTTTCACCAATAATTACTCAAGTATGAACAAATGGATACATTTATTGCCAGACCTTTCTTAATTGATTTTTATTTTTTCCTTTTTAAAGATAGTTTGCATAGTATGCATAGTAGCACATGTAAGATCAAATCTTCCAGTTTCTTAAACCCTGACCCCTCTGATCTGTCCTAGGTAATTTCCCTAACATTGTATTTTCAACAGAATATTTTCAAGGTTGACTAGAGTCAGGAAAAATAGGCAGCAGATTATATGAAAAGGAACATGGACCAGCTTTGAGGCATTGTTTTTGGCATACAATTTGGTATACACACACACACATAGATTTATATATAGATGTATATATACATATATACTGAAATGTTTAACTGAACAAAATTTGTATACCATTTATGGTAATAACATATTTGTATACAAACATATTTGACAACATCACCAGTAAGTGTGAATTAATCTCTCCAAGGCAATATCTAGAAAGAGAAGTCACCACTCATAGATTTGTGGTTAAACAAAGTTAGAAACATTATCCATAATAAATGTCCATTAAAAATAGGTAAAGTAGCTGTATGAATTCTAGCAAAGTTACTACATATAATAAGTAAAAAAAAAATGATGATTGTATTGATTTTCACACCGCTCACCTTCAAATATTGCATAGATTAATTTATGGAAGAATTCTTCCAAGTAAAGCCATTTCTTAACAGTAATGACCTTGAGGATGTGAATGTTTTTTTTAATGAGATGAATAAAGTTTTTCCAGGTTCACTGGGTAGTCTCTGCATAGATTTGTAATGAATTTTTTTTTAAATCGGAATTCATGTGTTATTATTTCCTATGTCATTATCACTAATAATCATATTAACTATGTCTAAATCACCTCTTTACCTATTTTCATCAGTGATATTAAGAAAAGCAGCATCCATTTTTAATCAGTTAAGGAAAATATCTTCTCTATGACACATACTTTTATCCAATTCATTTAATATTCATTTTTTACTTAGCATTGATAATTCGGATGCTATAAGAACAGAAAGGTGCATATATGGCATTAGACATAAACTTGGTGAAGTCAATGTAAAAATACTTTTCCAATATAGTTCAAAGTTTATTTTTCTTTAATAGGAAATGTTTTCAAAATGTTTATAGCATTGTTAAATGTTATTAATTAGTTTTAAAAACAGTATTTAAAAATGGCCTTTTATAAAGCCTGATGCTGTGTTTACTTTATCTCTCAAATGTCTTATAGTTGTAAGCATTTGTAATTTATTTTGGTGAGCTGAGTACAATTTAAATAGCCCTCTCATAATTTATCAGTACAAGAATATCACAGAGCTCTATTTGGGTGTAATAAAGCCCAAATATTGAGAGCCAACATATTATCCTCCAAAGAAATTTAAAGGAAAAATATAGATATATTTCAAGCAATTTTGTTTTGTTCTTTTAGAGAGATTTTATATCACATTTTTCTCGACATAAAAAACTTTTCATGTCATTAAATCAGTCACATAGCTTCTACAATCTTCCAGAGTCATTTCAATTAAAATCTTGTGTGGTTCTCCCAATGATTCCAGTTATAAGCATTTATAAAGTTTCAATGTTCCTGGAAATTGCTGCTTTAATGAGTATTTAAGTTTGACTTTAATTACCATCTTATTCTGCCTCTTGCTCTAGTGCATTTCACACAGAATCTCACACACAATGACACAGACACATGCAAAAAAATCCTTAGCTTTAGCTGACATTCAAACTTCATCACTTTCTGGTTTTTCTATTTCTTTCCTCTCAAAATATATTTCTACTTTGGTTATAACTATAGACAAAATGCATATGGAATTGTTCTGTGTGACACTTTACCACATGGAGTTGGACTAACAATTACTACTTTTATAATTAATATATTACTGGACCAATTTTTCATTCTTTTTGTAAAAGCCTATTTTGAAGAGATTTATAGTTTCATACTAGAAATAAATTTATTTCTTCAGATGCAAGAGTTCTGCTGCTGCTTTTGACAGTAAATATAGATGACTCTCATCCAACTTACTAACCAAATGCAAGCTTGCTTATATGTCATAAGTGACATTACTATTCAAAGATTAAAGCAGAATTGATGGTAGTGTACTAAGTGATGAGGTGTGTAATCCACTTACTGAGAAAGATATTCAAATTTGAAACACATTAAATGAATTTTATTTCAAAAGCCATCAATTGGGTAGATATTAATTCAATTTTTTTAGTATTACTTTTGATAGTAGCAGTTATTGTTTTCAAAACAATAAGCTTTACATTGTATTATTTTTTAAACAACCAAAATTGTGCTCAAGCTTCATAAAAAGTTTTTGTAATCTAGGGAAAATTATAATTTCCACCTCAAAGTGTTATAAAATAGATATATTGTATAATAAATATAATAACCAATTATTCTACTATCATGTAAGAAAGTACTTTTAATGTTTATGCATTTTAAGTATCTTTGATGTTTGTAAGATATCTATACATATTAAATTGTCTTCTTTCATTGTGCAAGTAAGCAAAAACAGCAATTTGGTGGCAACACAAAAAATCAGTAAGCGTTTTTTCTCATAGTCTGTGGGTTGTCTGGAAAGTTCTGACTTGGTGCTAGTTTGCTGGTCTTGTCTGAATTCTTAAGTTAGATGATGAGATGACAATTTGGCCTTGTTGGGGTGTTAGGTCTTGGTAATGCTGTATGTAGCTTTGGAAATTTCAACAAGTTAACCCAGACTTGTAGTCATGGTGAAAAACATAACAGGAAAATGAAAGGTCTCATTATCATAGCATTAAAATGTTGATGTGTCTAGGACAAAATATGATTAATCAAATTTTGGATTTATTTTGACCTAAAGCTGATAAGATTTATTCATGAGGTAGAAATGAGATGTGTGGGGAATATAAATCAAAGTCGAATCTTAAGTTTTGGCTTGAACAAGTATGTGAATAATGTTACCTTTTACCAACTTGTGGAGTAAAAGGAGAACAGGTTGGGTGATGAGGTGATGATGGCAAAAACACAATTTCTATTTTACAAATGTTAAGTTGAAAATACACTGTAAATAAATGGGTGGAAATATCAATCAGCCAGTTCATTTAATGAGACTGGAAATCAGACAAGGTCAGACAAGGAGGAATAAGTTTATGGGACATTAGTTCATATCCCTAGTCAACAAAAGGTAAATGTTGTTTTACAAGTTCAATATTTTGGTAAATTAATTTAGATAGGAAAAGTGAGCAATTTATAAAAATCTAATAGGTAAAATTCAGATATCTTTATACCTTAGTTATTACCTGATATTTGGAGAACAAAAAAAAAGTAACTTATAGATTAGAAAATGAATAGTATATTGTAACGTCTGATGTTAGCACAAACATTTGCCATTTGAATAAAATTTAATGGGATTATATAAGTTAAATATACAGAATTTAAATTTATTGAAACTGAAACATATATGGAATTAGCAAAATATAAAAATTGATTTTAAAGTCAGTTTAAGTGCACATCTAGCCTAGAAAGATAGAATCATTGCAGATAATATAATGTTCAAAATAACCATGTGCAAATCACATTATAGCATCCCCAGACTATTTAAAATAAGACTCTGGATCCTATCAACCTCTGTCAGCAAAGAAATTTTGCCTTTCATAGAGAAAATGTAGAAACTGGGGGAAAAGTTGTAGAAAATAGTGATTGAATGTATTTTCTAACTCTCACACAGCAACTTTGAGCATGTTACTGAAATTTCTGAACATCAGACTATGTATGCAGATCTTTTAACGTTGGGTTTAACAGTCATTAGTTAGCTTGTTGATTTTAGCATAAATGGATTGTATTTTATTACAATGTTAATACAAAAGTCCCAGGCCAGAGTAAAATTATATCAGATAAATCTGAGTCTCTGTCTTGTTAGAATGAATGCAACTATGTCTTGGAGACAATAGGAAAAACAAAATTTGTCCAGATTTTTAGCAACTCAGTGGCACAAATGCCTGCATACATAAAACTAATTGCTTTGCTCTACTTTATGAAATTAGAGACTAGGTGTGAACTTTTTTTGTCTGTTTACTCAGAATGAGGAAGAATATTAAGTAAACAGTATGAAAAACTTCAATAATATTCTGCCACTTTATCCAAAAGATAAAGAAACCTGTCTTACTACATGTATGAATGCACCCCAAAGCAGTGAAAGGAATTTTTCCAAGTAATGGTAGCTGGAAAGACACAACGATCTTTCCCACCATATTTAGGTACGTAAATATAATCACCATCATCAGCAAGTGAAAACCAATTTGGGGAAGGACATGGACTGAATCAAAGAAACACATGGGCATATTTGGTACTGATTTATTACTACACAAGTGGTCTAGAATGAATCATGATAAACACTTAGAGGCTACCCTTGAAGTCTTAGCGGTTCTTTTTCCCACTTTAATAACTAACTATTCCTTTCCTTCATGGAAAGCTCATGAATAATCAAATAGTATTTCCATTAAAGTATTAAAAATACTATTGTTCCATATATTTGATTTGCTCATATCTGGAAGTTGTTGTAAAAAATTCAAGTGTTTTTTTAAAAAATGAAGTTTGAAATTGATTCTAATTATTGTAGAAAGAGTATTTCCATAACAAATGACAGTAACATATGTCATATATAATTTTCCATCAAACTGAAATGAACTAAAAGTAATGTATTTATTTTTTTGGTATAATGATATAAAAGAATTATTTTCATTTTTAAGAAAATGTAGATATTATTCAAAATCTCAAGACAAGAGAGATATTTCACCATCTAACTTTTTCTAAACATTTCCTTTTAAAAGCATTAAAGAAATATGTTAATTGTGCTGGTTTTCACCAAAAACATAATATACACTAAATTAAAGGTTATAGACTACTTGCATAAAGTAATAGTCATAGATAAAGAGACATGCTCTTGAAATAGTATAGCAGCATTGTATAGATTTACCTTGCTGGTATTCCTTTGCAAACTGATAGCTTGTAAAATTCTGATGGATTGTCTCATAATTTCTACTAGGAAAATCACTGGACATAATTTATCTTAAGGGAGTTTCCTAAATGCTTTCTCTATAATATTTCTTTGTATGTTTCAGTCATAGAGATTTTCCTGAAATGTTTCTGTTTAATTTTGCTTTGCATTATTCTGTCATGGATTGAGGTCTAAAATATTTTCTTGCATATTTAGTTTTTGATTGAAATGTTTTCATCTTGTATAAGCATACATCATTTGTAACACTAAATCAAATTGGAAAGATTTTTGCAGCACATGGTCTTGCACATTTTAATTAATGAAATAGATTATTCTTACTAAACCATTCAAAGAATGATTACTTACAAAAAAAGGAAATCTTAAAATGTGTAATATAGCTGAGATACCAGTTTCTTTCCACAGAAGACAATCAGTGCAATAGCGATCAGGCTACTTGCAAAATATCTAATTAATCACTGGACTTTTCACATAAGGAACACCATGAAGTAGGGGAACAGGCTAAATAATGTCTAAACCTAAACAAATAAGGCATGCCCTTAAACCTTGCTCATGAGGAAACATTAAAGTTGTTGGTTTTATAATTTATATGATTGCACAGGGAAAAATGTAATTTATTTTAAGTTAGTCATTGATGTCATCTTAAATATCTTGGAGTATGATTTCTTGGCATATGTATGATTATCCAATTTTTCCTCGATTGGCATTGCATTTTTGAACTCAATAATATCGGCATATATAGTCAACCTAGACACACACACATACCCTACATACCTATGTACACTTCCTGTGTATCTGCATCTCTGCTTTAATTTCTCACAAGTAACTAAAATATGCTTTGATCAAATAGACATTATTATTCATATCACTTGTCTTTTATATGTACATAAAATCCCTTGTCTTACAAAAGGCCATCAGACACCTAGTCAGCTCTCAGAATCATTGTATTTGGAATCTGCTGAGTTGTGTGTGTATGCTATGAGTTGAGTGATGCCCACTAAAACTTCTTAGTTATAACTTTAAGTCTCAGTAACCCAGAATATATGACTGGGGGGATAATGCCTTAAAAGAGGCAGTTAATTTAAAATGAAACCCCTTTTGGATGAACCTAATCCAATCTGACTGGTGTCCTTATAAAAAGACACCACAGAGAAAAGGTTGTGTCAAGACACTGCAAGAACAGTCAAGAAGAAAGACCTTAGGAGAAACTAAAGTTGCTGACACCTTGATGGTGGATTTCTAGCTTCTGCAACTCTGAGAAAATTAATTTCTGTTGTTTAAGTAACCCAGTTTGAGTTATTTTGTAATAGCTGTCTGAGAAAACTAGTGCAATAGTTTCTCTTCTCCTATTTTTCAATAAGAAACTTGGCTTAAAACTCCTTCCTCTTACCTTTTAAAGTCATGATTTTCCTTGTCAAATGCCACAGTCACTATCTACCTCTATTACAAATGTTATTCATTAACTTGCTTGCTTCTAGTCCCGACCACTGTTTATTTCATTTCTTTCAGAGATAATCTAATGATTCCTCATCTATGGTAAACATAAAATATCTTAGCCTAATAGGATAACTCCTCCCACTTGTTAATGCCAGCCATGTGGCACATCTAACCTTGAACTTAAGTTTCAAATATAATCATCAGATTTCACAAATCACTTGAGACACTTATTAAAAACAGAACCCCCATGCCCTTTCTCTAGAGATCCTGCTTCATTAAATCTGGCTTGTGTCTTGGGAATCTGTATTATTAACAAACCTCCCAGGTGATTCTTATTAGCAGCTAAGGTTATAAGCCATACAAGTATAAAATATTCTTGTATTCTTTCCCAAGACATGCACTTCACTGAGACTTATGTTACATTACATTTTTTTAAAATTTAATTGGCACTTATTGAGTGAAATGTTTCCTTATTTCAATGCAAAAAGAACTTCATACAATTACTTAGATATTAAACACATATCCTTACTTAGGCAGTAGCAAAAAGTAGTCTATCAAAACTTATGGTAGATAGACATTAAAATTGCTAAACATAACTGGTATATGGATGCATTCTTATAATTTGATATGAGGGAAAAACTCTAAAGATCAGTTAGCAAAGAAATTTATACATAGCAAAATGACCATACTGAAGACAATTAACACATTTGTATCACATTGCCTTTGTGTATGTGTGTGCATGTTCAAAACACTAATTTCAAGTATGAAATTTGTACATAAGATCTCCAAAAATCATTCATCTTTTGACTTAAAACATGCAATTTTTGACCAACATCTTCCCTTTTTCTCCACCCCTCAGTCCCTGGCAACCACCATTGTATTATCTATAGTTGTTGACTTATCTATTAGAATGGAAACAATGCTGGTTTAATTTTCTATCCGCACATTTAAAATTTTTCTTTTTATAGAAATGATTTTAAAAATAAGAAATACACACTTGAATTAAAAATTTGCACATTTGTGCACAGTAGACACTCTTGAATGTAAACTATGTCTGGGAAAGATTGGAAGTTACTCTATTACAGGTACACAAACACACACACCCAGTTGAACAATACCATGACCTGAATAGCATTCTTCAATGTAATAAAGCAAAGTTAATTTAGACCATACTAAAAATTGTTAAAAATAATACTTAACTTTATTTAATAGTAAACTTAGTATGTTTTAGTCAATAAATTATGTAATAATATAAATGACTTTACCTGAGTGAAACAAAAGGGCAGTGACTGTTTTCCATTCAAAGAATTTCAACACGCTTTAGACTCCCAGAGAGAATAAGGATTCTTTTGTATAAATTGGTCTTCAAAGAGAATAAAATCTCTTTTTTTAACTTTTGTCTTGATAATCATCAGAATATATCCCCTCTTGTTTTTAGTATATATTTGCAGTATAGATCAAGAGATAGAAGAAGAGTCACCAAATTCTTTGGCATCCACTTATTTTACCATTTAAAATCTGGTCCTTCAACATCACCTCTAAGGTTCTTAGCAGTCTTAAAATCAAATTAAGATTTTGATGATCAGTAATGTTTACACCTTCACTAATACTATGAATTTATAAAAATAATTCAAAGAAGCTATTTCAGGACAGACACATTAAAATAATGATTAAAATAATCATTTGATTACAGTAAGAACCAGAATATGTAACCCAGTTCAAATCCCAAGCATTATAATAAACATGTGCACAAATTTATAGCAATTGACCAATTCAATAGTTATTACAGGCTTAGAATATTTAGCGTTGTTTTGTGTTTTCTAATGATCTTGCTAAGTGTGTATAGCAAGAAGAGATAGACATGTGCCTTGAGGAATAAGCTTCTATTTTAGGAGACAAGGTAATAAAAAATAATGTTCTTTGAACAAATGGATGCATATATTAATATCATTTAATGTTTCTAAGTGTTACATTGATTTGCGGAATTATTTCTTTTTATTAGCTGACTGTATATTAGCTAGCATAATTTTGTTTTCTACAAGTTTGCTTTCATCATTCAAAATACTATGCATAAAGTTCCTGAATTCATTTTCTCTTGCACTGTTTGATATATTATTTTGTTTCTTAGACTGTTTCTAACATCTAAAAAATGAAAGCAACCAATCACATAAAGACAACCTTCATCAAAATGCCACATTTACAGACTCCGGTGAGTGATGATACTGGGAAAGCAAACTAGGATTGCTCATGAATGTGAAACTGTCAGTACTTTCAGTCCTAATACCTTCTACTCTTAATTTATTTCCTTATTTAATGTTAACATTGGTGTTTGTATAATTCTTTCCATCATATATACCTATATATAACCCTGACATGGTGGTATGTGACTGCATTCATAACTTATATGAAACCATATTAAATATATTATGAGCTCAGTAGTCTAAGGTTATCCCTGCAATATTCAACATGTCAACTTATAATTGACAGGGCATTGCTTACAGAAATAATGAAATGAACGAACAGTGTTGAGATAAACTGTAATTAAGGAAAAATATAAATGTGACTAACTCCAAATGTTTTAAATTATAGGAAGATATTCAGAAGATTAAAATATGAAAGAATAAAGGTGGGTTTTTTTTGGAAAGTATAAATATGGAATTGTATATAAAGGAGCAATCTTCATTTTGGTCCTTCCTCTTCTGCCTATTTTGTGTTTAATTTTCTTTTTCAGGGATTACTCAGCCTCTTAACAGTTACTTTTTGATATTGTGGTTTTATCTCTTTGAACATGAAGTTTCTTATCAGTAAAATGTGAATGATTACAAGTACTCTTCTGATTATATATATCAATGAAATATATAAAGTGTAATGTCTACTATATTGATTAAGTCTTTCAAAGGTAATATACCTCAGAAGTAAATATTTCTGAAATGATTTTAAATTATGATTATCTTGCTGATTTTCATTCTATTTGTGTATATTTCATTATGGAGTCTCTGAACATATTCATGTCTTATTAAATTTCAAAGAAGATCTTCATCTCTAATTCCGTTTTACAAGAAAGGATGTTAAAATTTCAATTCAATTAATTATGTCAACTTAATCTCAATAAGCCTTTATTCAGCTCAAGGAGCCAAACTGTGTCTGAAGTCTTTTTCTTACAAATGAGCACATTTACTATTTCCTCAATTTTCCCCTGCTGTTTCTTTTCAATAAAGTTAAATGTCCCCAGTCAATCACAGTTAAATAATTTCCTCTTAAAGTAGTCAGTATCAATCAATTATGATAAATTAAGACTGACAAGGGATAAACCAAGGATTGATGTATGGGTAAAATTGAAAAAAAGGAAGGCTTAAGTGAAAAAGGAAGTACTAGCAGCAGAAAGAAACTATTATTTAAAAAAATATCCTGTTCACAAAAAAACAAATCATTGCAGTTATATGAACGTATATATTACACACATCACATACAAATATATACAACTATTTTCCATTCTTGCTACTCTGGCATAACTAGAAAGTGAATAGGATATATATTTTACTTCTTTTTATTTTTTTTATAAAATATATGCTACCATTAATTTAATCTGTTCTAATGTTACCTTCTTATATGCTTTACAAATAACCCAATACTCAGACTAAGACCAGTTATTAACACAAACTGTGTTTCCAAGCAAAGGGTTCTTAATTTTACCACCAAATATTCTTTAGTCAAATAAATGCTATAATCTTTTTTTTTCGAATATGAAAACAACAACAACAACAAATGAGTAGGTCAAATTATTTGCATCTACAAGGTGTTTTCCAAGACACATTTTCCAAGTTGTTTTACTTCCTTATACAAATTCTGGAGAAATTTAGTTGAATAATGAAAAGTAGAATGCAATCATAACTTTTGAATTTTACACTAAGTAGTGATGAAATGTCAATAATAACGTGGGGTAGTCATCTCTAAGTTCTTCATTGATCTTTGTCTTAAATTTGGTCCACCAGGGCTGGGTGGCACAAGGGGTTAGGGCTCAGCACTATGAAGTTATCCACAGCTACTATAGCAGAAATTTGATCCCTGGATAGGGAGATAACCCACATGGAGCAGCAGACCTCTCTTGTCTCTCCTGCTGTTCCCCTCAGCAGTCTATTTCAGTCAATCTGCCTGTTCTGTTCTCTGCTCTGTCTCTGGTGAATCCTCTCACCTCCCACACCTCCAGCCTGCACCCCAACTCTTGTATGCACAAATGAATAAAATAAATCTTTAAAAAAAATTGGTCCACCAGTTGTTTGAGTTCATCACAGGTATGAAATAGTGCTGATAACATGACACCTACATACAGACAATTTGTATAACATAATAATCATCATAAATCTTAATATCAGGTAAATGTTAAGTGTTTGACATTATCTAAAGAACGGTTTTGTAAATACAGAAGAGATGAACTATGGTTTAACAATGGACCAAGAAAGAGTTTTAGTAAGCACTATACTACATATGAGTCATCAGCATGCACGGGATAGACAAATATAATTTCTATTCCTTTTAATGTTAGCTAAAATGTATTTTGATAATAAAAATTGTTTACATTTTGATGTTTGTGTTTTTAAAAGACTGAATTTAATGCATATTTGCTGAAATAATCTTCCTTAAAACAATGTTAGAAATCATTAATACCATCTTTAAAGATGAATGAACTGCATTTCAGTAAGTTTATTGTGTCTTCCTCTCAATCTCACTGCTAATAATCTTTTCCCCCTGTGCAATTTATATCACATACAGTGACATAAAACTGCATTTAATTCTTCAGGCCGTCGTTTAGGAAGGTCACAGAGAATTGGAAGGCATTCAGCAGCGAAAGTCTATGGTAATCAGGAAGATGTAAGTACTAGGGAGCTTTAAAGTGGAGAAGGGAGTGGGTAGGAAGTTCTTGACATGCTTGCCTCCCAGAAGCAGTGCAACCTTGTCACATTCTTTCCTCCTTTTGATTTTCATTACCAGCCTGGTTTATCAACTCTCTAAGCTATGCCAATGTCTTTCTAAACATTTCTTTTCCTTCACCTTTTATCTTTCTGATCCCCTACATATATGAAAAGGTTCTAATGAACCCTTTACCTTAGACCCCAAAACTCTCTTTATCAATAGAGCAGCCCTTCCTTTTGTCTGAGGTCATTGATCTTTCCTTTCCTAAAGAATTTGTAATAGTCTCCCTTGAGACAGCTGCCTTGCAAAGAACTGCTGATGCTTCTGAAACCTCCCATCACCTCTCATTTTCCCAGACCTCTAATCATATTTAAGTTTTAGCAAGAGCCATATAGTACAAAGTGTAACTAGTGAAGAATTGCTAAACAAAAAAGGAGGAAAATGACAATATTTAGGTGAATTTATGTTGAGGTAAACCTGGAGAACATATATAGGGACAAAGTTGAAAGGTATTGTAACATGATTAAAGTAATATGGTATTGTTTCAGATAAATATTATTGATATGGATTGATCAATCAGATTCTTGACATGAAAGGCTGGGGGTAGCTCTAAAATTTTGATTGGTTGATTGAAGTTTGAATCTAAAAGGTGACTACATGAAACAGCTGAAATTTCAGTACTTCCTTGACATGTAGTGGTAGAAAGTACCTACAGTACCAGCCTACTTTGCAAATTGTTTTCCTTCTTGACCATGTGGCCCAGCAGTCAGATTGGTGCTTGCAGTACCAATAGAAGTATTTGTGGAGACTTTGAAAACTCCTAGCAAACTGCTTAGGACTTGAAGCAGTTATTCTTTGAGACCCACGTTTCAGATTTGAGGCTTTAGTGTGTGTCAAGAAGTTACCATGTGACCAAAGCTGCCTTCAAAGTTGACCCACCAATTCATAAACCTAGGTACTCTCTGAGGCATAACATCATCAGGTGGAACTAGAATATAGGAGAATAGGTACCACTGGCTTCATGGAAAAATGCACAGCTAATTAAAGCAACTCAATTGGAAATGAAAACTGTTTTCAAAAAATAGAGTTAAGACAATTAGCTATTTAGGTAGATAAATAAATTAAATAATGTAGACCCTTAACACCAAAACAAATATTCATTCAAAATGGACCATAAAGATAAATAAATAAACCTTGAAAGAGAAACTAAGTAAGATATTTCTGATCATGTATTAAATAAAGGGTTCTTAGATGCAATGCCAAAACTAAGATTTACAAAGGAAAAATATCACATTTTAGATAAATAAAAAACTTGATTCTTTCATTAGACACTAATAAGAACGTGAAAAACAAGTCATAGCTTGAATAAAACTCTGTAAATTGTTTATATGGCCTGTTTAGGTTGCTATTACAGAAAACTGATAACTAGGTAACAGAGAAAACAAAATTTATTTCTTATAGTTCTGAAGGCTAAGTCCAAGGTCAGTATACAGAGAGATTCAGTATTTGGTAAGGGTTCATTTCCTGCTTCATAGGACTGTCTCTTTATTTTGTCCTCCCAGGGTATAAATAGCAAAGAAAGACAAGTTCACTAATTCTCTTTCAAAAACTCACTAATCTCATTCATGAGGGTCTCATCATGAAAAGATGCTAAAGACTCCACCTGCTAAGGGCCATGCCTCCAAACACCATCACATCTGCTATTAGTAATTAGCATTGTGAATTTCAGGTGGGGCCAACCATTTACTCTATAATATATTATCCTAGGTCCCTGGGTATTTCTGTTTTTAAAAGAATTCAGTAAGGTGTCATTAGGAGAGAATCCTGGCATTTTCTTACTTTGTGAATCATAAAAAATGCTGTTTAAGAAATAATATTCATTATTTAATGCAATAGAAACAATTTTCCAAATAATTTCCTTTTTCTGCATAACAAAATCACTTTATACTTGTGTGTATTGTGTGCAGATGCAACGTGAAATGGAAATATCAACAAAAATTGTTCACACTTTTTTAACTTATTCAAACCTCAGAATTATGATTATTTTGTAAAATTACACAATAAAAATACCTTTGTAAGACACAATGCAGAATTAACTTGATATAACTATAGTGTTTATTGCTAGCTCAGATTATTCAATAAATAATTAAGAGATATACAAATACAAGTATTTTAAATAGAATACCCATATTCTATTATATGGCATTCTAATAGACATGACTTATCCACAGATAGTATGAAAATTGAAAAATATAATCATTACTGACATCCTTCTAACAAAAATATTTTAAGCAGATTTTAAACACTCTTTTCCTTAGTAAATGAGTCTCAAAGGTATTTCAGTTGGGACTATTTGTTCCAAATGAATAAAAAAGCAGTGCTATTTCCTATGACCCTTTTCACCTTTTCAAGGTGAAAGATTTAGTGGACATTGGACTTATTTCAGGCTCAGTGTCTGTTTTAGAAGTGAGAAGATTTAACAATCACTCCTGATTGGCTTCTCTGTGACAGAACTCAGAGTGAAATCAATGCTGAATGACCAGAGACCTAGCGCCAAGCTGCCAGCAGCAATCTCATGGGCTGAGATGAGGCCAGCGTGAATTCTTTCAGACCTGTCCTTGCCCACTGCGTGGAAGCATACTTCCTGTGGTTCGCTGTTATCCTCGAAACCTTTTAAAAGTGTGACTATAGGAGTACAATGAGTTGAAACCTTCTATTTGAACTGATGTCCTGGAAACTTGTCTATACTAAATTTGGGTCAGATACTTTCCAGCTTTGGAAAGGCTCAAATTAACCAAGCCTATTTTATTTTATTTGTACAGTATCATCAAAGCTTGAAGTAACTAGGATTCTTGATACTGGTGACATTTAAGGATTGTTCCTCATATGACTAGTGAATCACTTTTATCATAGAAGATAAAATTATATGTTGACAATCTCTTTTTACCATCAACTCACTTGAAATTTTAAAATACCTCCCCCATGACTCATGTCCAACAGAGGTATGTAACAGAAAAATGAATAGAAGCAGAGCTTCTATACCAATAAATTATCAAAATTTATAGTTTCATTTGCCTAACAGACTATTGATATATACCCTAATGTGTATATATGATATAACTAGACGAAACAAACTAGTCATTTTTAGCAATTTTACTTACCTAAGGAAAACACCTACATTAAATTACAGAAAACAAGTGATTTCAATGATGCATATTTTCATAGGTACCATTTAAATATGTCTAAATTTTGTTGTGTGCAACCATCATTAAAAATATACAACATTGCACATATTTTCTGTGAAACAATTAGGAAATAAATGCAAGAATAATTTGCTTTAAGAAATCTAGGCAAAAAAAGAAAAATCTTTTAGAATGCATATATTTGATTATGGTAATCTTCACAATGAAGTAATGTTTCTAGTAATAGATTTAGCATTTGAATCATGTAATTTACGTTTATGAGAAATGATATAGAGGTAAAGATATTAGATCTGCATCCCTTACCAAAATAAATAAATAAATAAATAAATAATACTAGAATTACTAATAATGTTAATAAAGCCAATTCATTTTATGCTCCTTTGGGAAATCTGTCTTATACTATTTATTATAACAGGGTCACAGTCAAAGATGAGACTGAAGCAAAACCTTTATAAAAATAGCTCATTGTTAAGTTTTAATTTTTAAGATTGTGATCATGAGTCGCTTAGTGCTCCACCTAAGAATGCCTTTATGATAAATTAGCAGAATTTGAATTTCCTTTGTGACTTCTCATTTCCCATGAAGCCACCTAAAGTGGCTAATTGAGTGTGTTTTCATCTAATTAGAGTCAAAAATGCAGATTGCAGGGAGATTAAAAAATTGCATAAGTATTACCTCTCTTTAGGCTATTCTGCCACTGAGGAAAAAAATGTCTATTTCCTTCCTTCATGCTTCTGTGAAGAAAGGTTCATGGCCAGCTAACTCATTTCACGATGAGTCATGGTTAATGATACTATTTTATAATGGAGATCACAAAAGAGGACATGCTTTTTAAGAATAAATCTCGGAAAAAAATATTATCATCTTCTACAGTTAAAAAGCTTCCAGTAATCTTGTTTAATATAATTCAATCAAGGTACACCATACTGACCTCACTGTTAAAAATTGTGTTATTATTAATATAAGAAAGCAATATATATTAATCACTTATAAAATCATTGAGCAATATTTGAATTAGCATTATATATGTATAATATTCAATTTTTATGATTTTGTTGTGTAGAAATTTTTTGAGAAATAATTGCTATCCATCAGAGCATAGGCTTGAGATAGATAGCATGATGGTTTGATTTACATATATTGTAAAATTATTACCACAAATTTAAAAGGGATATCCAAATTTCACATGTAGGTGAGAGAACTGTCTTTGTTTCCTAAAACTGCCAAAACAAGTTATGGAAAGCTTGGTGAGTTTAAATAATCAAAATTAGTTTCTTCATAGTCAGGAGGCAGTGAGTCTGAAGACTGATGGTATATGATGCATGGGGTTCTTTCCTGAGGCTCTGAGGATGAATTTTTTTTTTAAGATTTTATTTATTTATGCATACAAGAACTAGGGTACAGGCCAGAAGTGAAGGCGTGAGAGGATTCACCAGAGACAGAGTGGGGAGCAGAACAGGAAGATCGGCTGAAATACACTACTGAGGTGAGCAACTGGCGAGGCAGGAGCGATCTGCTGCACCATGTGGGTCCCCTCCCTGGCCGGGGATCAAACTTGTACTGCAGTGGCTGGGGAAGCAGGCAACCCCTGTGTGGCATGCAACCCCTGTGCCACCAGGGAAGGCTGAGGCTGAATGTCTTGCATGCCTCTCTCCTACAATGTAGTGACTGCCATCATTTGAATGTAGTTGTATTACTACAATCTTTACTTCTGTCTTCAGATGAACTTTATCTGTGAATCCTTGTCACCCCTTCACCTGTGTGAGTCCCTGACTCTTATAAGGATATTATCTTTGGATTCAGGATATGCCAATACTTAGCTTGATTACATCGGCAAATACCTGTCAACTAAAATAGTCGGTTTATAATATCACTTGCAAGTAGGAATCATGACCTGGATCCATAAACAAGGGACAGTCCAAGAAATGTCCACCAGGGTCAGTGTAAGAGAGTTTTAAGGATCTGCATATGTTTGACACTTTTGAATTGTTTGACAAGGGTTTTAATAGAGATATTCAGAATGTAGGGTCTTTTCTAACAATCAATAGATAATCACTTGTTTCTTCTGTAGCACCCATAAGGAGAGAATAGGGTGTGTTGTTCCTTCTTACTTATTGAAAAAAAGAAAGAAAGAAGAAAACAATGAGTTGGTGTTCTTTAATGGTTACTGACAGGGAGTTGAGTCAAGCTGTCAGTTAAATTACACTGCTGAGTTTCTTCATACAGCAACTCACCCAAAGCCTCCACATGGTAATTAGAGAAAAGATGGAATTTCCACAGCACTATTGCCAAATCAAATCAAAATCAGGTCTCTGATACAGGTATCAGAGATATGTATAGGTAGCATATATCACTTCAGGTTACTCTACAAACCAGCATCACAGTGCAAAGGGTCAAATCACTTTTTATAAAAAAGATGGCAAAAAGTCAAGATGGTTTCAGAGTACTGAATGCTCATATCTAAATACCTTATTTCCAGAGAAATGTCTGCATATTTTTAGTTTATCTTCAAAGCAAAATTTTTTCTGCTGTTGTTCTTTGTGGTCCTAAATTCATTTCTAGAGTTCCAAAAGGCTTATTTTATTATTATTGTTAAAACTTATCTTTTTATCAGTGCTCATCCCATCTTTGTCATTAGACAATTGTAATATGAAATCAGTATTCATATAGTGTTTAATGTAGACCTAGGACTATGCTAAGAAATATAATCCTCTAAAATAGGTATTATTTTTAATGTCTTTGTTAGACACTGGTGTTTAAGGATAGAGAAGGACAGTGAATTATATAAGGTTGAACAGTTACTAAAATGAACCAGGATTTAATTCAAGGTGTGAGCTGAGACTGAGGGTAATCACTGTGCTATATTAGAAACACTCCGTGTTCATTATTTCATAGGTATAAATCTTATTGTTTCATTTGGATTTCATAGCCTAGAAGAACAAAAAATACATAAAATACATATTTTACAGTATTTTATTCTGTTCCTGGGAGAGGGGAATAAGACTTTAAATTAAAGCATTATTAAGATCTTCAAGTAATAGTTAATTTCATATAAACATAATTAAGACCTCCAAATATGATTTACTTTCACATAAGAAATTTGTTAGAAGAAATCTTTAACTTCTAAAAACTATTATGGATTCTGGTAACAAACAATGTCTAGAAATAATTTTATTATATACGTGAAGGAACTGTTCTATTTATGTCTATGTGGAGAAAGGGCAAATATAGAAGATAGAATTCTGCACTTGGATCTGCTCCTTATCATACAGCATATGACCCAGGACCTTTGGGGGTGCTGAACGCTAGAATAGCAACCCTACTCTGAAGTCAGCCACTGTGACTGACTTTCTCTTTTTTTAAAGATTTATTTATTTATGCATACAAGAGCTGGGGTACAGGCCAGAGTCTCAGGAGATGAGAGGATTCACCAGAGCCAGAGTGGGGAGCAGAACAGGCAGATCTACTGAAACACACTGCTGAGGGGAGCAGCGGGCAAGCGAGGCAGGAGAAGTCTGCTATGCCTTGTGGGTCCCCTCCCTAGCCTGCGGCAGGGATCAAATTCGTGCTGCAGTGGCTGCGGTTTGCTTCATAGTGCGTTGTTTAACCCATTGTGCCACCAGGGAGGCCCCTGTGACTGACTTTCTAAGGAAGAATTGGAGAGAATAGTGCAACTGCAGGTCTTTTCACCAGAATTGAATTATTTTGATGTTTTGTAATCAATGAGCAAATCTGAAAGGTGTCAATTAGGAAATAAATGTTATTATAATAGCAGTTTTCACTATGAAAATGTTATATTTTAGTTTTTGCCATATTCCATTACACCTCATTTATGAGGAACCAAGAGAATTAAAAAAAAAAAAGAAAGAAACTTGGTCCTATTATCCTGTTAATGACTTTTTTGATACATGCTACATAATAGATTATTAATATCTTAAATGTTTGTCCTTTCTAGAATCTTAGCT
The DNA here is from genome assembly GCA_019455555.1 of Galemys pyrenaicus. NCBI lineage: Eukaryota > Metazoa > Chordata > Mammalia > Eulipotyphla > Talpidae > Galemys > Galemys pyrenaicus. Next base: position 8,861,528 of record JAGFMF010011791.1, read on the forward strand.
CTAAGTTTGTAAGTTTTTTACTAATCTTACATTTGGTGAGCATGGTTTCTACCTTTAGTTAGTTTCTGTTTATGCTTTTTATACTGCTACTTATACTATTTATACTGAATTGTTCTAGAACATTTTCATCTTTGCCTTATTTCCAGAATCAGTCTCAAACCAGGCAAGAGGGGCAAGAGGCAAGAGGGACATATGACCTGCATTTGAATAGATCCCATTAGGCCCAACCTCTGGGATCAGAGCAAGGGATTCACAGAGTGAAAGAGATGTAAACACCCATAACTCACATTCTGCATTTAATCTACATTCCAACTACTTAGGGCAAAGGATTTCCAAACCCAAAATTTCATCTATTTCCAGTACCTAAGCAGACTATCCAGTACCCTGAGCCTATCTTATGAACATCCTTTCTGAAACCAGTAGGCTCATCATTAGCTTTAAGGGTGTGGCAAAGACAGGCTCTTACAGAGTTGAGTAGAGAATGGGTGTAAGCTTTAAGGTGTCTCTCCCTCCCCAGGTCTGTGTAGGCCCCTGTTGGTGCACAGTAGTCCAGGAGTAGAAATAGAAGAGGGAGATGTTGGCTAAGGCTCTGGAAAATAGTTCTCTCCATTGTTAGAGGAAGAATTCAATTAGCACTCTAAGTGTACTAATTGAATCTTTTATAACATTCAAATATTACATTTACACAACTTAGTACATAATAGCTAATATAGATTATTTTTTTTTTGTCTCTTGACTAAAATAAGGGCATTTAGGGTTCAAGTGTGAAGAACTATGCTACAAAATCTTTAACATATAATTATTATCATAGAGGTCACTATTCAGGCATTCTGAAAATTTTTAGATATATAATTAAATTTTGGATTTACAAAAGAAAGTTCTTCAGAGTATTGCTCTCTCCCTTAATGTAATTTTTAGATATATATATACATATACATATATATGTATTAAATTTTCTATCTGCCTCAGATAATGGATTTTGAATTTGTATCATGAGAATAAAACCATATTTTGAGGCTAAGACTTTACAACATTAAGAATTGCTCTCTGCTTATTATTAGGCTCAACATAAAAGATTTTCAAAACAGAAATTTTGAATAAAATTTTATACAAATATTATTTGCACAATTGATTGCACTAAAGATAAATCTGGAGACTGAAATTTACTAGCTAAAACAGTGAATTATTTTGTAATAATACCTATATTTATTATAGTATATGCTTTACTTTATCATAAACTAGTTGATGCTCCACTTTTCCTCCAGAAATAATTTAATGTAATTTTTGACAATATATAACATAAATTAAAATTAGTTGCAAAAAGTAAATCAAGACATCATTAAAATGGTTTTAAGAATAGAATAACATTGTAAAATGAATATATAAACAGGTTGTAAATCTACCAAAGATTAATTTCAGTGTGTTACTTAGCTTTCTAGCAGCAAGATAGAACTTAGAAACTTGGTCTGTGTAACAATAGACAGTGTCCCTGAGATCAAAGCAAATCTACTTGCTCAGAATAACACAAGAAATTTTAGGGGGAAAATAGGAAGAAGTCTCTTTAAAGAAATCATCTATTGCATCCTAACTATAAATAGCTTCACTGGTAGTTTCTTTTAATTGCAATGAGTTTACACAAATGCATAATCCAGTACCTATGGTTATTTGGGAGGAATTAGAGAAATATGACACTATGTAATTACTCACTTTTGAGAATGTCTAAAACATTAAACAGTAGCTCTCAGACTATGTGGAAGAACTGATAAACAGAATAACCTTGCAGAAATGCTCCACAAATAGACTTCTCTCAGAAGGGCTTTGATAGATAGATACTGGGCAGGAGGGAATTTGAGATTGTATTCCCTGGCAAGTAATTGGAATAAAGCAATTCTATGCTGCCAGATAAATATTGACCTATATGGGCTAACAGACAGTGAAGCCTGGAATAGAGTTGACCTTCTCTTGTGGAAATTGAATAGTCTAGCCAGGGTGTGTGCCTGAATGAACAGCTATCTGACATTGGTTCAGTCAGTACTTGAATGAGCACCTGTAAGCAGGATAAAGGATAAAGATCTGAGTGTAGTTTTTAATCCCACCATATTGTACAAATGAACAGGGGGCAGTGGGTGAGTATTCAAAAGGCTTTTGCATATAACATAGTTACAACTCTCTTAATCAGAGCAATTTGAAGTCAAGTATAAGCATATAATTACCTCAGCCATTAGTGATAAAAAATATCCAGAGTCCTTAGCATTGAAAAATATCCTTTTTTAAATAATTGTTTCACAAAGTATAACATATTTCAGATGTCTCAAGGAATAGGTGCAAATGGAATTGTCACATGGGATTATTATATGGAAATAGTTAAATATTGATAGATAAATAGTTAATAGTTAAGTAGGAAATAGTTAAATATTGAGATAGGAACCTATGATTGAGAAGTCCCTGTCTCAATCATAGGAACTGGAGATTGATAGCAGTTTGTTTGCTGTTCTACTGAATAGGAATGATGACAGAGTATTCTGGGGCCAGTTAAATCTGTTTCTCATATCATTAAAATCTTTCATATTAATATAAAATCTTTATATTTTTTTATAACTTCAGTACATGGAGATAGTAATTTCTTTTTAAGTAATTATATTAAATTAGTAGAGCTAAATTTTTTCTTTAAAGTCAAAATTAAAGGATATCTTTTTTTTTTTTTTTTTTTAACCACACAAGGTACACCCATTATTCTGGGAACAACTGATTAAATTAATCAAACTTTTCCTATGGTAATAGGATAAAGTGTATGAGTGAGAATCAATTATAATGAAATGGGAGGGAAAAAGAAAATTTTATGCTGCACAGCTTGTGTTCAATTCAAAATAATCATTTCGGTGCATCTAGGAATATTGTTTTCACAGTTACAAAGAATAAAATGACCAAAAAAAGAGAAATAAACAAATATTATTAACTAAAAAAATCAAAAAGTCTTTAAAAATACAGGCTATTTGTCTTAGTTTGGACTGCCTTAACAGAAAAACATAAATTGGGTAGCTTATTTTAAAAATATTTATTTCTCTTAGATATGCAGGCTAAAATATTTCAAAATGAATGTATCCACTGACTTGGTTTGAGTGAAAGCTCTCTTGCAAGTGAGGAGAGAGAGAGAGACAGAGAGAGAGAGAGAGAGAGAGAGAGAGAGAGAGAGAGAGAGAGAGAACTTCTCTCAGGTCTTTTTCACAATGGCACTAATCTCATTTGCAGGTTCCCCTCCCTCTCCTTCCCCCACCTCATCTAAACCTAATTCCTTCCAAAATTCCACCCCATTCCACAATCACAATGAAGATTAGGATTTCCACATATGGATTGTTTTACTGGGAAGATACAAATATTTACTTCACAGCAATAGTTAAAAAGCATACATAAACTGACATATTTTATAGCATACTCAGTAACAGAAGAATACACATTATTTTGAAGGTCCTATTGATTATCTACAAGAATTGAAATTACACCTCACTATAAACAAAATGAAAACATTGTTATTGTTAAAAGAATTGAAAATCTTACAAATTATCTCCTCTAAGCACAATGAATTAAGCTACATACAAATCCAAGCAAGACAGTTAAAATACTACGTTTCTAAACAACCATTTTATCAAAAGAACTATTTGTGATTTTTTGTGAAATTTAATAAAATATATTAACAAAATAATAGTAAAATATTAATAAAATAATAAATCTCAAGATAGCACAAGAAAATAAAAATACAAGTTTGACACATTTTATCAAATTCATATCATGTGTATATTTATATATAGACCCAACAATACTGAAAACTCTACAATTCAAAAATAAAAAGATAAACCACCAAATTATAAAAATTGCTGAAGGACTAGACAATTATACAAAGAAGGTATTCAAATGGTTAACATACATATGGAAATCTCAGTGTCACTACTTTTTAAAAATTTTTTTTAAGATTTATTTATTTATGCATGCAGGATCTGGGGTATAGGCCAGAGTCACAGGAGGTGAGGGGATTCACCAGAGACAGAGAGGGGAGCAGAACAGGCAGATGGACTGAAATACACTGCTGAGGGGAGCAGAGGGTGAGGCAGGAAAGGTCTGCTGTGCCATGTGGGTCCCCACCCTGGCCAGGGATGGAACTCGTGCTGATGTGCCAAAGATGCTACACAGTGGGGCGCTCAACCTGCTCCACCACCAGGGAGGTCCAATGTCACTAGTTTTTAGAGTAACACAAATAAAAACCACAATGATTCATTACCAAACCATCCATTTGAGAATGACCATAAAAAAAAAAAATTGAAAACAGGACTTCCCTGATGATGCAGGGGTTAAAGTCTCAGTGCTATTAAGCTATGGCCAGCCACTGTGGCATGAGTTTGATCCCCAGCCAGGTTCTGAACCACATAGTGCAACAGACCTCTCCTGTCTCACCCGCTGCTCCCCTCCTCAGTGTATTTCAGTCAGTCTGCCTGCTCTGCTCCCCACTCTGTCTCTGGTGAATGTATATTCTCATGCTCTATACCTTTGGCCTACACCCTGGTTCTTCACAAAAATAAATAAATCTTAAAAAAATATATTCAACACCCTCTCAATTTGCCAGTAGGAATAAAGAATAGTGTAGTCACTATGTATAGCAGACTGGCATATCTTTAATAAGGTCATCATAGGATAAACATGTGACCTAGCAATTACATTTTAGGTATCCACCGAAATGAAATCAATTGGTCAGTCATAAGGTTGTACCTGAGTATTTATAGTAGCAATACTCACACCAGAACAGATAAAATAAGAATCAAGTTAGATGCCCATCAGCTGATGAACAGACAGCTCGAAATGTTTTACATATTGATATATAACCCCTAAAAAATGAATTAAGTACTTATAATTGCTAGAACATGAATGGTCTTTAAAAACATTTTTAAAGCATTTCTACCTATAGAGGTAGAAAGCAAATTAGTGTTGCTAAAAGCTAAAGAAGAGTGACTAGAAAATGAGTTCTTACTAAATTGTAGGGTTTACTTTTTGAGTGATCAGAAGTTCTGAAACTGGATGGCAGTGATGGTTGTTAACATTTAAAATGTACTTAATTCCACAGAGTTTAAATAGAACACTAGTAAGGAAAAATTAAAAAATCAATTCAGATTCTGTCTCCCGTCTTAGATTTTTTGTTTAAATTCTCATGTCAAAGTAAATAGTGTGTTATTCCAAAACAAACTCCTAAGACATTTTTGTCTCATACATATTCCCCTTTAGCTGTAATTTAATATTTTTATGTTCATTGACTGCGATTTAACTCTTCTGGTAGGACTTTGGTCTATAAATCACTTGCTTCCTTGTTCTTACAGGCTTGTCCCCCAACCACTCTTCAACTTTATGTTTAATATTTTTTTTCCAATTCAGTATTTATCAGGTGTTATTTATGGCAGGAAGGGGGGAGAGAAAATCATAAAGAATGAATGAAAGGAGGAAGGGCGTGATCTGATGTAACAAAGAAGGGATTGAGAGGATGTGTCTGGCCTACTCAGTAACAGTCAAGTGGCATTCATTTAGATTCTTGTTTCCCATCTTATACCTCAGAAAAATGTACCAGTTATCTGTCATTTTCTGAAAGTTAGATTTTGTTACTGTTATTATTTGCTGTTTTTGTTTCATTTAGATACTTTTGTAATATTAATTATGAAAACATGGTGAGGTGTAAAATAAACATAAATTGAGGGCCCTCCCCTGGTGGCACAGTGGGTTAAGAAACCCACATTGAAGCAAAAACACAGCCACTGCAACATGAGTTTGATCCCTGCCACTGGCCAGAGAGGTGACCCACATGGTGTGGCAGACCTCTCCTGCCTTGCCTGCTACTCCCTCAACGGCGTATTTCAGTCCATTGGCGTGTTCTGCTCCCCACTCTGTCTCTGGTGGATCCTCTCACCACCTGCACTTCTGACCTATACCCCAGTTCTTATATGAATAAATAAATCTTTAAACAAATAAATTGAAAAATCTGAATAGAACTAGTCTGTATGTTTCCTATTTAGAAAAAAATGGTATGTAATAGCATAAAAACAGAACAAGGTATTGTATTCCCCAGCTACTCATTAAATTTTCTTCAGTCTTGTCTAATAAGGATAAATCCACCCAATACTTATTTCCTCCATTTAAGCTATATCTTGTGCCCCATATCCCTCAAGAATTTTCCTGCACTGTAGGAACATATTAAGAAAGTTGTAAGTGCAGGTGATATTGCTTTAATTATGTTAAGTAGAGATAAAAAATAAATTTAGGAAATTTTACATGGTCTGCTCTCAATGCTAATATATCTTCCTTTGCATAAAAAAAAATTGTCTGATACATCTTCTGTCCAAGTAAGGCATTGTGTAAAATTCCTGAAAATGTATTTAAATTAGAATTTTCAATAGAACATTAATGGTATATTTGCAACTATTAGTCCATAACCCATTTGATTTCAGACAGCAAATAAAAGTACTATTTTTAGTTTAATGCATTCAAAGTTATAAATTAAGTGAACACCAATGATTTGATCCAATTTTAAAGAAGACTACACTGAAATTAGTGGCTGCATCTTCAGGATGAGGGTTAGGGTATCCTACCTGATGTAAGACAAAATTAGAAAAATTCAATTTTGTTGTGACTAAACATAAAGATATATGAGAAAACAAAATCTCGAGTCCTGTGCCACTAGGTTTGATATAAGGAAATTCAGTCTATAAGTAATGGATAAGTGATATTTAGATACTTAATAAGCAAAAGGAATAGCATATGCAAAGAGTAAATGGTGAAAGAGCCCAGCTTATATTGGCATTCCCATTAGTTAATCATGCACAGCTGAAGTGCTGAAGTGTGGGTTCTGATAAAGGAGAGTAGTTATTGCTTAGAAGGGGTACATTAGAGTTTGCATTTTGCTGAAAACAGTTTCATGAGTCTGCATCTAAAAAATGCCTGAGACAACCCAAATCAAATCTAAGCAGGTTATGTTTCTAAGTCTTATTTACTTAAGAAATATATTGTTTTAGAACTTTGAGGCTGTTATTGAATTTCACTTGATTTGTCTTACAAAATCATATGTTGAAAGAAGCTATGTTTTTAATTGATGTGTATCAATCAGTTTAGAAAAGTAGTCTAGAAAAGTGCTATCTTATGACACTATGAGTTTGGTATCACTAATATATTTTTATTTACAATTTCTTCCTTACAATTTTTATATACTTCTATATTTTTATTTACAATCTTCTTCTTTACAATTTGTCATATCGTTTGAAAAGTTTCTAATAATCATATGTAATTAAAAAATAAGCCAAAGGTGGAAGGAGACAGATGACAACAAAGTGGAGAGGGGGTACAGTGGACTTTGGTGGTAGACAGTTGTGTGGTGGCAGGAGCTCTACTGTGTAACTACATCTGAAGGGTTTGGTGAACCTATAGTTCCAAAAATAAAAACAAAAAATATAAACCAATGTCACCTCAATAAACAACAACAACAAAAAAGCCAAGTATTCTTACAAACAAAGAAAACAGGTTATCATAATGAGTCTTAAGGCAAGTTAGGGTTAAGTAAGCAGCTTCAAGGACAGTAAAGGCATGACACTTCAGGAGAATTAGAGACTTCTGAGATAAGGGCAGTGAATTCTAAGAGGTACTATCCAAAACATGCTCCAACAGGAGGACAGAAAGTCCAGGAGGACTAAATAAAAAAGGACAGTAAATCTTGAGAGAATGAATTAAACCTTGGAAAGGAAAGGTGAAAGAGAAACCCTAAGATAAGAGCTGGGAAGGTGGGCACATCTTCCTGGAAGAAGACAGCCACACTGGGCCAGAAAGCCAATCACAAAGAAAAGGATGATGAAACTTTAGAACAGAGAGCAAAAAGTTTAAATATTCCCTAACATGGTCCATAACAGGTGCACACCAACTGGGCGTCTTTGCTTTCTTCCTTTAAATAAACTGTTCCGTACTTTCTTGAATAAAGTTTGCTTCTCTTTGCTTGCTTATCTAAAACATCTGTAGTTCTTTTTTACTGTGTTGTGGGACAAGAATTTGTGGTGGTTCAAGGGCTAAATTCCTGGCTTTTTACAGCTAGACCAGGTGAAAAGCAGCTGCAGCAGCAACAGCACACACAGGTTGCAACAATAAATAGTGTAGAAAACAGATCGATGACTAGGCATGAAATAAAATAATATTAAAAAATGAGTATATATTTAAATGTAGATTTAGTTCTTCACCTGGTCATCACTTTAAAAACTGGAATCGGTTTTTGTGTCTCTCCTCTAGATAATTGAAATTTCAAGATGTCAAATTCTTAGTCTTGCCTGTATGAACACAAATCTTCAATATTACTTCAATCTGTTTACTTGAACATATCAGAGTAAGTATTTATACATTTATTTTCATATGGTATCTTGTTTTATTTCTTTTCCTCTTCACTTTTATAAACCAGCATAGGTATTTATAGTTTCTTTCCTACACTAACCAACCTCCAGTAAAGAATAATAGTAAAAATCACTGTGGAAATTGAAAACACTTCATTGCCTCTAGTATAAAATTTAAAGACTCACTACGATATTGCTCTTTTGCATTTGTCAAATCATATTTTGATTCATCTTCATATACTCATTTACCTTTAAGTCAACATTGCTTTGAAACAATACCTCAGACATCATGCTTATTTAATTAATTGCTCTTTTTTGTCCCCGTGACACAATTTAAGACTTGCATACCCTCCATTCTTCTTTTGTTCTAATCTTGAGTGCCATGGTCAAGATCTAAATTTATTTGTTTATATTTATTTTTTTAAAAAATTTGCATAGATGTAGGTCAGAAGTATTGGGTGGGGATCTGAAAGGATTTGCCAGAGACAGAGTGGGGAGCAGAGCAGGTGGATTACTGAAATACACTGCTGAGGGCAAAAGCAGTGAGACAGGAGACCCACCCATATGTGGGTCAGCTCCCTTGCTAAGGCAATCAACTTGCTAGGGCAAGTCTCAGTGGTGATGACCCCGAGACTTAACCCCTAGGCCACCAGGGAAGCTCCAAGAGCTAAATTAATTAAGACCTCTTTGGTCAACTGTGAAAAGGAGTTCTTTCTTCTGCATTTGTATCCTGCTATTATGTTTTTCACCAGGGTAGTTTTTGATACAAAGTCTGTTTCATACTTACTTTCTGTTTAATATTCTGCTCTTCATTTTGATTCACACTAATTCAGAGCAAAGTTAATGATATGTGCTTCATATTTTCATAATACATATCACAGTTTTGGGTATATAACAACACACATTTATTAATACTTGATTAGCTCATTTAAAAATACTTTTTAAAAGGTGAATCATTATAACTAAATTACCATTGGTGCAAATTAATTTCATCTTACTCAGGAAACAAATTGAAGGGAGCTTTTAACATTAAAATCTACACTTTAATGTGGATGATATATTACTGAAAGAGAAATTATTACCAGATATTGACAATATATTGACTTTAGATGATGAAAAACAAATTCTGTTAAAACAAATAGGTGTGTTTATATGTTTATGAAGGGTTGAAGTGTAAAGGAGAACATTATATTTTAATACTACTAAAAGTATTTACTTAATATCTATCACTTGTGTTAGAAAATTTATTAGATGCTTGTGATACTAGGTAGAATGAAAAACCTGGTCACCAGTTCACTAATACAGAACTCACTATAAAGTAGATAAATTTACAGGTAATTGCAGTGAAATGCAATTATGATTACTTTGTAGTAACTGAAAAAATTATGAATCAGGATACTTTCCAAAAGAAATATTGTTTCAATGGATATCTCTAAGTGTCCAAGTAAAGAAAGAATGTGAAAAGTAAAGAGCATGGTATAGTTATAAAATGTTACAGCATAAACTATTTGGTTGTGGACAAAGAGATTAGATAGACTGTTAAAAATACGGGCAAAAACATTGCCTTCTTAGTGCAGTGGACAGCATTTCAGTCTAAAAATACAGGGAAAATATATCGACCAGGCTCTAGTCCACAATATACTATACTTACTTTGCTCTATAGCAGTAAGTTTCTTTCTGGACTCCTGACTTCTCATTTCTATATATTGCAGAGGATAAAATACATGCTAACTGTATTCTAAGTCACCCAATACTATACATTTTTATCAATAAGAAAACTGGGACTCTGTCTTGCGCACAAGCTTCATATTTTTTAATTTTTCCTTTTTATAGTCTTTCAATCACTGTGATCTTTAAATTACTAAAAAACTCAACAAAATATTGCTTGCACTAGAGATTTAAATTTACTTTTCCTCATTTCTATCCTCATCTTTTTCTACTGACACCTATTGATTTTAATTCTCAGCTTCAATATTTTAATTTCAACAAGGTTTTTATCTGGAAGTCCAGACAGCACCCACTGATCAGCACATATATTATGAATGATAGAAACTAAATGTTTGTCAATAAATGTATATCAGAATGAATGACTGAAGGAAATATAAATAATAACTAAATAAGTAATAGCAAGTTTCAACTTTCCTGGTTACCATATGTAAATGAACTGAAAAATGTGAGTTTGAAAAAAAAAATGACGGGACAGAATAATTTCTTTGAGGGAAGAAGAGATGATGGCAAAGTCAAGGAGAATGAAGATGGAGGAATAATATATTATTTTAGAAGGTAATAAACTAACAATTTTATTTTATTTAAAAAAATATTTACTATGTATACAAGATCTGGGATATAGACCAGAGGAACAGGGGTGGTGAGTGAGGATTCATTAGAGACAGAATAGGGAGCAAAACAGGTGGATGGACAAATACACCACGGAGGGGAGCAGTGGATGAGACAGGAGATATCTGATGTGCCATATGGGTCAATACCCTGGCTGGGATGGAACTCTTGCTGCATTGGCTATGGATAGCTTAATTGTGCCAAGACTTAACCCCTAGTACCACCAGGGAGGTCCTTTTTGGCAATTTTAAATTATTGGACATGGTTAATAAGTGAAGCATCAATAAGAGAATCCTGGAAAATAGCTACTTTACTTCCTTAGAAAACAAGATGAATTTTATATTGATTAGAAAAGAAATAAACATGCACATACACACAACCATTTTTTTTTTCTCATTAGATTTATTTAATTGTATCTGACAACATTTGTATTCCCCAGGGAGTTCCCACCACCATTTCACCCATGCACCATCACCTCAGACCCTTGTCCCCGTCTTTGCCCTCCAGTCCCTCTGCCCCCACCCCATGTTCCCTTTGGTCTATCTTTAAGCTTTTGATCTTGCTAAGTTATTTTGTTTGTTTGTTTTTGGTTGTAATTGCCCATTTCCTTGAGCGTTCTCTTATTTTTTTGTTTTCTTCTTTTTTAAAGCAAACTGGGGAGAAAGAAAATTAGATAAGTTAGATTCTTAAGACACTTAATAAATACAAATAATTTAATAAATAAAAACTATCAAGTAAATTAAAAAGAGAGAGTCCCCAAAGTAAACCAGAAGGAAAGACTTTGGACAAAACTGAGAAACTGTCATGCTATGAAATGGCACAGATAATAGCTTGAAGAAAGGACATGGTCAATAAACTCAAATAATGTACTTTGTCAATTTAGATAAAGGGTTTATTAAATCTTTACCAAGATAACTGGTATGATACTTCTGTTTCAATCTGGGCATGGTGACCAAAATGGAGAATTCAAGGTTGAATCAGATTGGAAAATAATAGGATGATGTTACTTTTTAGTAGGTATCACTGTTTATAGGGGAAAAATGAATAGCTGAGACAGTAGTTTTTATGTCCAAGCTATTTTGAAGATGAATAAACTTGTATATTATTAACCCTTAGTGGGAAGGATCTAATTAGAAAGAAGTGGTAGAAGAAGATCTGTAATTAAATATAGGACATCCACTCTTGGAAAGGTGCTATGTAATATTGATATCTTTTATTTTCTCTGAGAAATGAAATCTAATGTCACTTTTTCAGAGTGAGATAAAGTTGGACTCATCAAATTTAACAGAAGACTAAAGTTTTAAAATAACTCCATGACACTATACCATGAGTGAAATCACTAACTTAACTTTTTTTGTAATATAGCTAACTAAATTCTATTTGATATTTACATCGACTTCAAAATTTTTAGAATTTTCTGTAATTTTCATGTACTAGAATAATTCAGTATTGTAGAATACAATTTTACAATATTATCTGAGGGTTCATAATATCTCACATGAATTTTATACTTTATACCATTTGAAATATTTGGTGGTATTTTCTAAATAGCATTGCCTAGATGGAAAAGGTGTTTTAGTGGGGAAGGGCAGGTTATGCTCAGATGATAACTTTTACTGGAGCATATTTTTGCCTGTTCCAGGATGAAGGTGATGTGTATATTTGAGTAAATAATTTAGGTAAAAATGATTTGTTCTGTTTTGCTCCTCTACAATATAATAATCCTTCCCCCCATAATATGAGCTAATTTTTAATATAAAGGCATGTATTGGAATTGTTAGTTTAAAGGTTACAGATTATGTTAATATCACAGTCATAATTTTGAAACTGCATTAAAGAGAATTTAATGTTCAATTTTGAAGCAAAACTATTACTTTATAAACATTTTGATTTTATAATGTTGACTAGAGATAGTTTATTCCCTGATATGTCAAGATAAAGAGCTATAATTGCTAGATATATATTCTTATCTAAAAGGATAAATAAGCAATTATTGCCTTCAAAGATAGTGTCTTCATTATAGAATACAAAGATAAGGAAACAAGCTTTTCCTTCTTACATATCAACTTTTTATAGTGATTGTGTGAAACTCTAATGGGAAAAAATACACCAAAACCTGTTGTATTGCTTTTCCTATTATGTTTCTATATCAATCTCTGGAGAAAGTATTATTATTAATAGTGGTTATTGCTCTTGAAACTATATTGCCTTTCCAATAAAATATAATCCAGAAGTCTTAAACTTTATAAACTAGCCTGGAAACAGATGTAATAATAGCAAAGGTATCTCTGGTGTCTATGCAAAAACCATAATACAATTACAAGAGTTACTACCCATGTTAAAGCCCCCAAATGACTTTATTGGATTATTTTCTTTCCAAAACAACTAAATGGTTTTATTTTTGACCATTAGATAGAAATTGTAAAGTAGACTTTTATTTTATACAGTAGGTGCAATTTTTGAAGCATTTTTACAGGGGAAATCTTTGGAATACACAGCTGATACTTTTCAGTACCATACATATTTTCAAGATTATTTGAAAATATGAATACCAGATTTTCTCAATTGTTCAGTTGTGCTCAAATGCTGTTGAAAACAGATAAAACATTTTATTCAACAATTATATAAGTTAGTGAGATGCAGATTAAATAAATATATAAAAATAAAGATTTTTATGAAGATTTTTATTTTTTGAATATTGTTCAGTTATTGACCAATTTATCTACTGTAATATTCAGCTACAGTTCACTTAGTGGTTTAATTCTATATCTTGAGAGAATAGGGGAAATGTTGAAGTGATTTAAAATTTATTAAGAAAAATAATTAAAAATATTTAAGACTTTAAACATTAATATGTAAATAACATAGCTATACAAAATATATGGTGACATTTACTTATAAATATTTGTGTTTTTCTGTAAAAACAATTAAACAGTGTGACTGAATATTTTCTGTTTGGGTCCAAGATAGATTCCATGATTTCTTTCAAGTGAACTTGACCATCTGTATTGATGTTCTAAATCACTCATGACTCCACTGTATGTGCATAGTGTTAGGCATGCCCTTGAGTTAGGTCTTTATTATTCCTTTCAGATTATTATGAGGAGGACTGAATCAGTCCATCAGACATTATCAGAAACTTCTCTTCAAAACTCTTAGCCCTGTGATGTGTATTCTTTTGAGCTGAGAACAATGAAGGTCTTGAAGTTTAGGGAAAAATTCTTGCTTTTCCCGTAATCTCATTCCCTACCCCTAATCAAAGAAATGGTCACTGTTCCTTAAATCCTTGCCCAACCTACTGAAGTAGTGAGCACTGCTGTCTGTAATGAAAGTAGTTGGGGGACATCACTTGGGTGGGGGTTTCTCAGTGAAGATGTCCTCTCTGTCTGAGAAACACCTTTTTCCCTTTATAATAAGATTCAATCACTTCTTTTTTGTCATGTGAAATCACTGCCTCTCTTCTTGGCACCCCAAGGTAACTACGTCATAGCTTACTTTGGGATCTACACCCCTTTTTTGTTGACCTAGGATGGGAACTGCACAATGATTGTAACTATTATATATACACATGATTAAATTGATTTTTGCCAACTCAGTTGCTATAGTTTTGATTACTCAACTAACCTGAAAAGAAAATAAAGAGAGGGGAGAAGAAATTTTCTTCTTTGCCCCAATATACTAAATACCTACTCAAAATTATCCCAGAAAACCTATTTCAGTGATTCTATGGAAGTAGGTAGAAACTTTTTTGCTATGCTTTGAACAATCCCTGCTGTTATTTGCTTAATTATGTCACATTTTTTTTCCTAAGTCTGAGTATATTTTGTAAGTCTGCTTCACTCCCATTGTGTGCTCTATAATACAAGGGAAGAAGAAGAGATTCTCAGCAACTTTGCCAGCAAAAGAATCTATAATGACTGCTGCCAAAGAGATAAAGGATTCCTTAGATAGAAATGGAAAGATAATGACACTTCATGGTATGAACCAGTGAATTTACTTCCTCACAGTAGCAGCTAATGAAACACCTTCTGTTTAACCAAAGAGAACCAAGAAACTGCAATACTGGTTTGGAGGAAAAAGTATGTGAAAGGAGGTGATTTAAATTAGAAGAAAGTTTTTTTTTTAAATATACAATTTTATTTTACTGTTATTTTGCAGTTTTTCAAAATATGTACAATATTTCAATAATGTAGAACAAGACTTTATAATTAAATATACAGATTTAACATTTGTAAAATTTGACAAAAGAAAATAGGGCAGAGATTAAAATGATCCATTTATCTAAGGGGCAGAGATTAGGGTTCTTTTTTCTTACTTTCTTATAACTATTTTATATAAATCTGATAGTAAATTATATATTGATAGTTGTGAATAGAAGTATTTCATGTGGCAACTATATATTTTTGTAGAACTGGCACATACAATTCATTGATTGTACTAGCAAGTTATTCCAACATTTTATGTCTGATAATATAATTGCTATTTAGAACTTTGAAAAAATTTTTCATTTTACTCATTAAGAGTCATATCAATATTCTACTCTTTCTAGGATGTTGGCTACACCTTGAGTTCAAAGTTTTATATATATATGTGTGTGTGTGTATATTTACATACATCTCAATTATATCTAGGACTTCTATACCTATAGCACATCTATTCATATATATATGTATATAAATATATATAGATATATATATATTTCCATGCTATCACAGAGTTTCAGCCTAGTGGAAGAAAAAAAGAAGAAAAATTTAATTTTAGAAACTATTTTATATGTGATAGCTACCAAAAGGAGCAAAGTAAACAAATACTCAAAGACATGTAGTAAACGTAGACAGCAGTTATAAACTGGGAAATTCCAGGAATAGTTTAATATTTAAACAAATTGTCAACAATTTAAAATTGATATTATAGAATAAATTCTGCCTCTGACCTCTTTGGAAAACTGTAAGATTTTATAGTTGCCAATAGTTCATAAATACCCACATGAAATTGTTTCACTGTATCTGAGAGTCACTTGCTGCCCCACTTTGAGACAAGGGGTACAATAACAAGGATCTATACATCACACTATGTAAAGTTCATATATTGACACTGAGGTTAATGGTGACATTTTTATTTTATTTTTAGTAAGTTAAAATATAACATTTATTTATAAATGAAAAATTAAAGATACCCCCGCCTTCCCTCCCCAACACCTTTAGAAAAAAAAAGAAAAATTACAGAGAAAGAAAAGAGTAACAGCGATGAAAAACATTGTATTTCTTGAATATAAGGTCTTTTGTATATATATCTGATTCTTATAAGGCAAACATTTTAAAGGTTTTTGAAAAAAATAATAAAAATGCTGAAGATTGAAAAATGAGAAGCTACAAAAGAGAAAGTTTAGTTATTCAGCATTTTTTTTCTATTAGATAATAAATGTTCACAGGTACCTAATGTGTGACAAGCCTTTTGGTACATTGGTTTGGAGATATACCGAGTTCCTGCACTAATGGAGCTCACAGTTCACTGAAGGTAAAATTTGTGTTAAGACCCAGAATTTGTCAGAGCATAAAATACAGAATTGTAGTAAGTGCACAATGGTGAAGGTAGAGTTTGAGTAAAATGCTGATACCTTACTTTAAAGAGAGACAGGATCTAAGGCTTATAAGCAGGTTAAGAAAGTTTTACTTTATTCTAAAGATAATTATAGATTAAATACATTCATTTTCAGGGTACTAACATCGTGTATGTGTGTGTGTTTCTGTGTGTGTGTGTGTGTATAAAAGTTATTACACCATTCATTAGCTGTGTGCTGTGGTAACACATTATTTAAGTTGATTGTGCCTCAGTTTCCTCACTTGTAAATGATACTTATATTAGTTGGTACAAGAATTAAATGTGGGGCCTCCCTGGTGGTATGAGGGGTTACATCTCAGAAATATGAAGCAATCAACTGCCACTCCAGGGCAAGTTGTATCCCTGCTCAGGGAGGTGACCCACATGGCACAGCAGACCTCTCCTGTCTCACCTGCTGCTCCCCTCAGTAGGATATTTCTGTCAGTCTACCTGATCTGCTTTCCAGTCTGTCTCTGGTAAATCTGCTCACCCCCCACACCTTTGGTCTATATCCTAGTTTTTGATGCATAACTAAAATAAATATTTTTTAAAAAGTATTTCATGTAATAATGATTGCAAAAGGCTTAGAACAGTGCTTAGCAAAAACAGAGATTGAAGGTCCTGGATCTGTTTTAATTAGTGAAATGGGTAGCTGTGTTTCACAAACCCTTTTGTACAATAATACAATGATCAAGTAATTAAAACTACCTTAGTAAAACTGAAGATGCTAAAAAAATTGTTAGGATTCAAATATGAAGACGGATGTTAGAGGTATAGAATGCGAGAGGAATAATTTCAAAGGAAAACCTTTGTATTTTAAGTCTACTAGGGGAAAAATGATGTTTAAAGCTCCATCTAAACAATATAAGAAAAAAGTAGCAAGGCTTGAAAGCAGAATTACCTTAAGTAAAGCACAATTACAAAGTAGAATTACCAGAGAGAAAGAGTAAGAAGAGACTGCTCACTCTAACATGTTCTCCATTTTCCATCTGCTTGGTAATTTAACTTCAAGTCAGTACACTTAAGTACAACTCAATAATTGTGTAAATATGTGTTGCTTAAGTAACAATGATCACTTAATATTCTGACATCTACCTGGAGATCACAACAGGTTCCAAAGGTAAAGTAATCAGTCTATTCAATGACCATCCAAAGAAGGCTGTGAGTAGTCCAGGTGGGCCCAGCTTGCCATCTGGGCTTCTGGTCAGCCAGCTACAAAGGGGCAGACTTCAAGTGCTTCACACAAGTTCAGATCATTTTTGGTGCTGTTGACCAAATGGCTACATGTCAGAGGATACACCTGACAATTACTTTGGTTAGGTTCAATTACTTTGTTAGAATAGTCCACAGAACTCAGAAAACCACTTATTCACTACATTACCAATTTATTACAAAGGATATAACTGTACTAGCCAAATGGAAAAGATGCATAAGGCAAAGTATGGGAAAACTGTGTGAAGCTTCCATGTCCTCTGCATGTCTGTCATTCTCCTTCAATTTTAATGTGTTCATCAATCTAGGAACTTTTTGAAAACCTCTCTTCTTGGGTTTTTATGGAGACTTCATTACTTAGGTATGGCTGAGTAAGTCACTGGCCATTAACTATGAAGTCAAACTCTAGCATCTATTTTGTTCCTTGGAAGTCAGACTAAAGTACAGAAATTTTCATGCTATATTATTTTTTTAAAGATTTATTTATTTATGCATACAAGAGCTGCCGGGGTGCAGGCCAGAGGTGCTGGAAGTGAGAGGATTCACCAGAGACAGAGTGGGGAGCAGAACAGGCAGATGGACTGAAATACACTGCTGAGGGGAGCAGAGGGTGAGGCAGGAAAGGTCTGCTGTGTCATGTTGGTTCCATCCCTGGCCGGGGATCAAACTCGAACTACTGTGTGGCTGATGGTTCACAGCACTGCGCTCAACCCACTGTGCCACCAAGGAGGCCCCTTCTTATATTCTTGGTGACTGCTCTGTTGAACAGCCCCCAGGTGCTTCAAATCTCAGGTGCTTCAAAAATGTTTTACCTTATTCACATCACAAGAGACACCCTTACATCTCTGAGCACTTAGGAAATTCCAAAGCTTTTAGGGGAGTGGTTGAGAGTATGTTTTGGTAATCTAAGTGATCAAATTTTACATTTCCTATAAATTACAATATCACAGTATAGAAATATAAATCAGGAAGTAAAAGTAATACTTTTATTTTTACCTTGTGGGGATATAAGTATTTTTGTGTGCAATGTAGAGGTTTTTAGAAATTGAGTAAATAATGGTAAAGAAGCAACAGTAGAGAAAATAATTTACTAAAGATGCCAATACCATTTTGAAAACATAAAAAAAGCATTTTTAATTTATTATTTAGTTAATTTCTACACTGTTGGTGGTTCAGAGGAACCTAATTAGTTACTACTTCTCCCTAATGAATTCTAATTAATTAGAAATTAATTTAATATACATATACTTCAATGGGGATAAAAATGTATTATAGCTGGATACAGAGAAATTGTTTCCCATGTAAGGATGAAAATTGCATTACAAAAAACCTCCATAAAGAATTAATGTAATCTATCTTCTCCCCTTCATCTCTTATAACAAACAATGTATAGGGGGAGAGCAAATGTCCATGGTGCATAAATGCATGGCCTCAAGGTTGTGAGGCAAGTAGTGGTGAATTCCTGCCCCAAAGACCATATGTACCAAGAAAAGGACAGGGAAATCATGTTTGTTTTCCCCCAGAAAATCATTACAAACTTATTAGATGTAATTAGGACATACACTTTGAAAGTATGTGCTACTAAATATTCTCTTGGGATATTTGCTTCAGGGGAGAATTATTTCTAGTGGGACAGGTGAAGATCCTAGGCTTGGAAAGTTACCCTTGGCAACCAAGTTTATGTTGGTTATTTTTTGTTGCTGACAATTGCCAAATACCTATTGAATTTTCAGAGTAACATGAAGAAAAGGAAATCTTTGGATTTTTAAACTCAGAATATGGCATTTAAATTTGATCCATAATTTACCTTATTATTTAATAAAAAATAATAGCAAGCCTTTGAATGTTTACTAAGGAACAGAAATTTTTAATCTTTACATCAGGTCTGTAAACAGCTTTTACTTGGATAAAGTAACTATTTCTTGACTGAAAGTTAGATATTTGAAGAAGTTAAATATGTCTTCCAGTCTTTAAGTAAGCCTGGTGGAACTTTTATTATAACGTGTTAGTTGAACTTAAGAATCACAATTTTCATTGTCAAACAATGCCATTCTTCAATTTGTGATCACATTTAAATAACTTTAAAATAGTCTACCATTACATCATTGAAAATAAGATAAGTTTCACATATGCAATTTCATAGTAAAAAACTAGAAGATACTGTATTATGATTTGTTAAAATCTTGAAACTGATGTCAGTAGAACACCTCCTAAGACTAATTTGCTTGAATCATTCATATTTCTAAGGATCATTTAAGTAAATATGATACTTGAAGTATAGTATTATTTTTCATCTGCTTTGAGCTGTGTAACATTGCCTATGGATTTGTATAATACTATTATCCATCCCTTCAAAGTGGGGAAAACAGTCATTTACATCTCAATACATTGTGTTTATCACATGGCCATATGTAACTCAAACACTGTAAAATTAATGTATGCATCCATGCATGAATGAATTAGATAATAGAACACTTTATTAAACTACCCAAAAAATCACTATCATAAAAATATTATGTATATAAGTAAATGAGCATATTTTTTTAAAATATCATGACAAAGTATTTGCATGCAATTCCAAAATAACTTAGAAAACATAATATCATATGGTTATGGAACAATATTTGCATATTTCTAAAATGATCATTTTGAAGAAAATTACACACAAGGATGTATTTTAACATAGTTCATTCAAACTGAATTATAAGATTTTCTGTTCTCATATTTTCAGTTTCATATTTATCTTAGTTTCTGTGGTACAGAACTGGCATAATTAACAATTATGCCCAAATGTACACATAAAATCACTACAGAATGATATAAAGGTAGTTAATTCCAATGCTACTTAATTTATTTTAGAGCATAGAAAAAGAAGAGAAACCTCCAAATAAGCTTTGTATGATAATTAAAAAAAAAAGATTTATCTATTTTTGCATACAAAAACTGGGGTACAGCCAGAAGTGCAGAGACATGGGGTGGGGGCAGTGAAATATTCACCACAGACAGAATGGAGGAACAGAACAGGCAGATTGACTGAAATACATTCTGAGGGGAACAAGCAGGAGAGACAGGAGAGGTCTGCTGTGCCATGTGGGTCAGCTCCCTGTGGCTGGGGGTGAGGGGAACAATGTACTGTAGTGGTTTCAGAATGCTCTGTTTTGACTTAACCCTTTGCACAGGGAGGCCCTGTGTGATAAAATTGTTATACTAAACTGTCAAAATATAAACCAATAAATAAAGCCTTATGCCATGTGCATATGTGAACATAAATTCAGAATTATTAAATGAAAAAAAATAGCAAATAGAATCCAAAAGTATATTGACAGTGTAACATAAAATCATGTCTAACTAGTTCTCACCACCTCAGAAATTAGGATTTCAACAGTAGTAAACATTAAATCTAATCATAATATCAGAAAAAAGATAGTTATTGATGGAGAGATATGCGTTTACCCAATAAGATAAATAGAAAACCTTTTCTACCAAAGTCAAATATGTAATACCTCTGTTTTCATTCTATGGACAGTAATGTGGAAGACTTTTATAAATACAATTAGACAAGAGAAATAAATAAATGACAGAATTTGAGGAGGAAAATTATAGATAATGTGATAAGCTAACTAAATCAATGAAATAATAAAGGATTAGAATGATATGTACATAATCAAACCAATAGTTCATGTTTATGCAAAGAAAAGTCTATTAAAAGACAAAGTTATAGAAAAAAAATCTCCATTTACAAAAAATTAGTAATTTTAAAAGTTGAGTAGGATAAAATCTAGAAAGAAATTTAAAATAAATTTTAACTGCTATGAAACTTTCTTGACTTACAAGAAAGTAGACTTGAAAAAATGAACAAAATGCATACTGTGTGAATAGGCTTAATTAACATAAAATATTATATTTTTATAAATTAATTTATAAATTTAATTCAATTTAAACTATAATGTCATCATTTCCCTTTTCTCTAATTTCATTAAAATAAATTATAAAATTCATTTGAAATAATAAACATGCCAAAAGATGAAATATGAAGGATAACTAGTTCTCTATGGCATAAAATACACTACTAAGTCTCTATAATTTAAATAATTTGGTACTGTCAAAAATATAGAAATACAATCTAATATAGAATAGAAAATCCAGGAAAGGACATTTTACTCCAGTTCATTGTTATATAAAATGTTTTAAATATGAATTAAAGTGACAGGATAATGATTTTCATCCTGACATTTAAAGAGCCTGAAGTTCCTCTTACCCTGATAAACTGAATATCAGAAACCCTTGAAACATTGGAGAATTGAGGTCACAAGGCAAGTCTCTCCCAGAAAACTGGGAAGTTAGGTATCGGGAACAAAGGGAATCATCTTGTACCTCTCTGGGTTCTTCTAGGTTGATAAATAACCAAATAAGAATCAGAAAGATATAAAAAAGAATAAATGTCAAAAAGAAACTTACAAATTGCTAGTATACCGTTTGGGTGCATGGGAGAGACCTAGCAAAACTAAGTCAGTCATCAAGTAGACTTCAGATGCCATCTTAAATGACTTAGTTAAGTCAAAAGTGGTTAGGGGCTGGGATAAAGAAAAAGGTCAGGTGGTTATCAAAGAAACATAGTAAACAAAGATAGGCAGGTTTAAATTAAGCATCAGAGTATGGAGACTTTTGACTATAGGGAGTTCAACTTGAAAACTTGCGAAAAAGTTGATTCAAATAAAAAATTCATTGTGTTTAATGGGAGTTCCAGATAGAAGACTTGACTCACAAATCAATGCTATGAAATAAAAATAGGGGCCCTCCCTGGTGGCACAGTGGGTTAAGCAATGCACTATGAAGCAAAACCGAAGCCACTGCAGCACGAGTTCGATCCCTGCTGCCGGCAGGGGAAGTAACCCAGGGAGGTAATCCCTGCTGCCGGCTGGGCAGACCTCTCCTGCCTTACCCGCTGCTCCCCTCAGCAGTGTGTTTCAGTCCTGTTCCCCCTGCTCTGTCTGGTGGATTCTCTCACCTCCCCACACCTCTGGCCTGTACCCCAGTGCTTGATGCATAAATAAATAAATAAATAAATAAATAAATAAATAAATAAATAAATAAATCTAAGGGGAAAAAAAAGAAGAAACATCGTTCTTATAGTATATTATATAGTATAGTATAGTATTTTTTTGTGGCCCATTATATTTTAACTATATTCTTTCAATTCTCTTAAATTAAATCCTTGCTTTTTTATTTAGATAATGTTGGCTTACAACACTGTGTATATTTTAGGAATTTAAGTTCATGCCTTTTCAGATGTACACTAGCACACCATTCTCAATGACAAAGCACCCAGATTCCTCTAGAATAGTTCATTGGGTCCCTTCTATTCTTTGTCGTCCACTCCCTACTCTTCTGCTGGTAACCTTAGTGGCTATGCAGTTACCTTCCAAGCATTTGTTTTGATTTGGTATTGTCTGTTTCTTTGTTTTGTTTATTTCTATTTCACATGAGTGAAATCTTCAGTATTTACCTTTCTCTTTCTGACTTATTTTACTTTCATAATCCCTTCCAGTTCCATCCAAGTGTAGACCTTTGCTTTATTATTTAGCAGTCAAAGTCTAATATATTAATTATTTAATGTCATTGTGTTCATCCTTGCATAGTAGTCTATTTCATATGTGGCTTAGTAAAATAGACTGTGATAGTCTCAGGTATCCTGATCAATTCTCCTTTATTTTTTTCCTATTTGACTTTTCCTAAATAGTATTGAATTTTAGTATTTTAATTTGTCAATCTTAAAACAATTTGGTATTCTATATATTAATAGGATATAACTTTCTTTCATGTTTGCATTTAGCATTTATTTAACTTTGTTTTTCCAATTCAGTAATGTCCTGTTTGATATCCTTTAGAACTTTTCAATCTCAGATTGAACTAAGAGTAGGTGCTAAATAAAATCATATTAAGAAAAGATGAATTCATTTGCTGTTGGCATCTTAACAGATGTTATGCTTCCATCCATGATTTTATTTTGGAGAAAGCACAAAAAAATTCTAATCGTATTGTTAACATAGATATAAACCACATATCTTGTGGGAGATATAAAGGTAAGTATATTTCTTTTGTTAGATATGATATTTAGTATGCAGTACCTATTTTAGAAGGTTAATTATCAATTCATAAAATGACCTTGAAAAAATATGACTGCTTCTAGACTATAGACAGATGGATATTAAAAAGCAATTTAATTGTGGTAATAAAATCTAATATGAAACAATGTGTTAGGTGAAATTGTTTAGTATCATTAATTTACCATATGCTAGAGGTGTTAAGATGATTATCAGACTAAGCAAATTTTCACTTCTTTTCCCAAATCTTTTACCAGTTCTGATAATATTTATAAGCTAATTGGTGGATTCCCTCCATTTAAATTTAGAACAGCTATGATATTCTCAATATATTAGTGTCTAAAATAAAAATATTCTAAATTCCAGAAGGCAATATACAACACTAGTAAGTAGCACAAGGTTTGACGTATGGGAGATTATGTGTTGGGAACTCTTAAGCTAGAAGAGGAAAATATCTGCATTGTTGCAGGAAGACTGGTCATGGCTAAAAAAGTGATCAGTGTGGGCTGGAAGACTGGCCCATGCAACAGATCAGGATATTCTTTCTTGTGCCAGTGAAACCATTGCCTGGGGAGTCAACTAGATTAGAAAGAAGAGCAATACAGCCTGATAGCGTAGACCTTGACGGTGAATGTGTGGAATAATGCTGAAAACCAAGAACTCAAAGAACAAACCATTGTCATGTAACTAAACAAAGGAGGGGGGGGCAGTATTCTCAATAAATATGAGCTATATCAACACTCGTAACACTTGAGCACAAATAAGAGACCTTGTGTTCCCTGGGGCCAGCTTTTCTTAAACTATTTTGTGTCTGTCATTTCTTTATTTCTCGATTCCCCGATTCACTCAGTACCTCTCAACCTGTTTACTGGAGCTGGACTCTGACAATTATGTAGCTCTCAAGTGGGTCAAAGTTTCCCTTGGCCAAGGACTTTTTTGTATTATATAGAGACATGTATTCATGTTATATTTGAGCAGGAGGGAAAGTTGCTACTAACATCTTGTGAGTAGAGACCAGAGGTAGTATAATGCACAGGGCAGCTCCTTACAGGAACTCTTACGTGCATGGTTTACTATATATGACTTTTGCAATTTTCATAGTCACACAAAGAAGAACAATGGGTATCTTTCTTATTTCCTATTCCTTAAATACCTGAGGATTAAATGAATTTTTAAATTAATAGCATTCTGCTTCTTCATTGTACAAGTTCTTTTCATATGAATGCATTCTTCATTAACATTCTGAATTTTTTCTTAGCTGGACTCATTCCAAACTTACCCACTTTTGTCCCATGCCACTCCACATCATTATTGTTATAGAATAACATTCAGCTCATATTGAAAATAAGCAATGCTGAATTTTGTCTGCTGTGCTGTAAATTTCCAAAATATAGCTAAAGATTTGGCATTTGATTTCTGGCTTCCATATAGGATATAAAAAACTTAAAATCACTCACACATATTACAACAACAGAAACAATTAAATATATTAAGAAAACAAAAACAAAAACACTGCACAATCCCCAAGTTAAAGTTTTCTAATACCTATCAAAGAACTGAGTCACAGGAAGACCACCTAACCAGAAACCTATGAAAACAAGGTATCACCAGTTAGTGAAATAATGCTAGTATTAACTCACCTGAGACATAAGCAGTTGCATACCAGGAAGAATAATTCTGGAAAATGGTTCATCAGTACAATGTATCTAAGGAAATATTGTAAAGTATGTGAATGCCTTAGTCAGTGGAATTATAGGTAAAAACAAGCCACCCCAGGAGTCTGTGTCACAGTTTGATGACTAAAGAAGTTACATTCAGGAAAAGGACAGAGTCTGTGAGTGGATAGAGAAAAAAAAATTCCTACATAAAATATTTAATGATGCCTACCTTTTAACTGTGTTCCTGCAACATCTCTCTCAAACGTATACACTTAAGCATAACATATGTTCTCTCAAATTTGACATGTTGTTTGAAGTCTGTATTTTCTAAGGTTATTGCTTTGAATGTCTACTCAGAATTGATCTACCACACCAGTTCTGACTTAACCTAAAACCTCCACTCAAGTAACTTTGCCTTTGAGTCTTCCTTAATGTCTCTCAAATTTCTCTTCTAAGGCTAGTTGAATATATCTTTTTATTTTTATGTCACTATGGTCTTTTTGAATTAAACTTTCATAATATGTTCCTTTACTTTTGCTGTTAATATTTTAAAAATATTTTCCCTATGCCAGTTCATGTATTTGTATCTATACATTGGAATTTTTTTTAACAAAATATACCTGTGCCTGAAACTATATAATTGAAAATTGTGTTCATCATAGAAGATGAATGAAAATCTTCATTTTCCACCCAATTTTAAATATTTTTGATACTAGATCTTATGTCTTGTATATTATCATAATTTCATATCCAGCATTTAGTGGACACTAACCAATACTTGTCAATTGGTTGAATAAAAATAAGCAAATTTATTTTGTGAAGTGATCATATTTAATTCATGAGATTTTGAAATAAAAATATAAACAGTATATTGTGATTGGCAATATTAAAATGCTAACAACATAATCTCTAAATGTAAAATACTCAAAATATCTCTCTTTCCTTTGGGTTTTTATTTTCTACCAACCGTTTTTGTTGTTGTTTATGAAAGTTAATTAGTGATGTTCCTGATAATCTCTACCAGCCTGAGCTCTTAGCACTTCATAACTTTTAATATTTTAGTAGGGAGTGGGCTTTATTGACTCCCTTATGCTGTTGACAGAATTCAACTAATCTCACTGTATGGTTCTGTCAATATCTGTCTTTACAAAAAAATTCTATGGTATTTTTTATGTTTTCTAGTTGTTCTTCCAAGGAAATTTTATTATGAATGTGTTAGTGAGAATTTTTCAAAGAAATAGAACCAATAGGACATATGTATGTCTGCATGTATCATTTGTCTGTCTACCTGTCATCTATTTATCAAACTTATAATAATAATGATTTGGCTCATATAAGTATGGAGGCTGGAAAGTCCAGAGATCTGCAGGGTGAGTTGGCAAGCTATAGTTCCAAGAGACTTGATGATTTAGTTCTGGCTCAGGTTTGAAGGCCTGCCTGGGAACTAGGAGAATCAAAGTATATTTCTAGTTTAATGATCAGCAGTCTTGAAACACAAGGAGAGTCAGTGTTTCAGTTAAAAAGTGAAAGAAGTAAAATAATTGAGGATCCAGTTTGAAGGTTATCCAGCAGGAAGAATTTTTCTTTTCTTAGGGGTGTGGAAAGGAAGATCGGCTTATTTTATTTTTTTTTTTTCTAGCCTGGATTTTTTTTTTTCTTTTCTGGATACATGAAACCCATCTATATTATGAACAATCTACTTAGCTCTACTAATTAAATGTTCATTCCATATAAAACACTTTACATAAACTTTGTAGTATTTTTTTGCCAAAAACCTGATTACTCTGTGACCTACTTAATTTGACACATAAATTAACCACCATATAATCCAACTATTGTGGAAAGCTGTATGGAGGTTCCTTAGTCTACTAAAAATAGAGCTATCATAAGACCCGGCAATTCCACTCCTAAGGGTCTACCCAAAGGACAGAAAAACACCAATCCAAAAGATTATTTGAGTTCTATGTTTATTGCAGCACTATTTATAATTTATAAGATCTGGAAACAACCAGACCAAAAGTAGATGACTGTATCAAGAAGATGTGGTACATATACACAATGGAATACTATTCAGCAACCTAAAAAGATAAGCTAGAGTCATTTATAGAAACATGGATGGAGCTACAAGGAATTATGCTCAGTTAAATAAGTCAGAGGCAAGAGAAAAAATATCAGATGGTTTCACTTTTAGGAGGAATGTAAAGGAATTAAAAAAGGGGAGCTCAAGGACAAAGATGACCAAAAGAATCTTCTGGGGCGGGGGAGAGGAGAGGACCTGGGATGAAGGTAGAATGAGCACAAGGGACTGAGGTGATCGTACATGGGTAAAATGGTGGTGGGAATTCCCTGGGGACTACAATTGATGTCAAATATATTTAATAAATTTAAATTAAAGAAAATAAATTAACCACTACAGTGTGCTTATTATTGCATTCACCTTATACATATAAAAATTCTATTTATTATAAAACTACTATAATTATTTCAGTCATAATGTTCATTTAATGTTTAAAAATCTAGGAAGGACTTTCAAGGGTATTTAAAAATATAGTATAACTACCATAAGTGGTGTTAATTGTGGAGAAGGTCAAAAAATAATTGAACAATGAATGTCAGTAGCTGAGCAGAAATACAATTCAAAAATGAGTCAGAGAAGAAATTAGTGATTTTTCCACAGTAAAAGAGAAGACTAGACACAAAGTTCTTGTAGGGAATTTTGCTAAATGAAAAAAAAATTCCTACTAACTTTAATTTGGGGATGACTGATGGCATTGTTACATAGTGTTTGTCATGCATGTTACAAAGAGTTATCTAGGAGGCTTGCACGTTATGCCAGTTAAGGAATTTGGGATTAGGCTATAAATATCTTATACTCAAAGTTTCATAAAGTAGCTTAATTTTAAATGTTGAATATTAGATTTATTTTAAAATTTTCTTCTTTGAGATTACAATGAAAGTTCCTGTTTAAATTCAAGCTGGGTAGTTTATTTCGATCCTTCATGTGTGATAAGCTGCAGTACTAAGAGGAAGATTGAAGGTACACATAATTTTGTTAAGGTGAAAAATTTAGGATGACTTAATATATTATTTATGTTAGTAAGTAATGTGATGATTGCTTTTATAAATTAAACCCCACATTCATTGATTTAAGGCAATAGGACTTTCTTCCTGTTGTCCTTATTTAAAATCCAATATAGGATTTCTTAGCCAGGGAATGGCTTTGCATATGATCATTCAGAGTTCCAATCCCCTTCTTTAATTTGGTCCTCTCTGTCCTGGAACGCGGAATCCTCCGAATTCAGTGCACGTTTCATATAAAGAAGGTAAAGTATCATTCATGGCAAATATTTGGACCCAGTTCTAGACATGACCCCTAAAATTTCTGATCAAATTCTAATAGACATAACTCACTCATATGAAAACAACTGATTGCAGGGAAGCCAAAATAAATTCCCATACTGTCCAGAAAATATGTTTTTATGTATATATGTGTGTGTGTGTGTGTGTGTATTGGTTGGAGAACAAATGGAGGCGCAAACCAGCTGATTTTGTAGCATGGAATAAAAAACTCAGGTGAAAATAACAGAGAGACTTTAAAGTCTGTATTTATGGTGTTTGACATTGCTTAAGGATAACATGATAAACACATGCAACATAAAAATTTCTCACTTGAAAAAATTAAGGTTCTTATTCATTTTCTATAAAATACAGAATTTCTATTATATCTTTTCAAATTGGGACACATTTTGTTCAAAAATGATAATGTGTATATATAAATAATATAAGCTAACCGAAATTTTTCTTGAAGGAATATAATAAATGGTCATGATATTTTTCCTAGTATTATATACCTGGATTTTTGTACGTAATGTTCTTAAGCCTCTATCAACAGAAAAAATAGCCAAGTTAAATTCTATTAAAACTGAAATCTTCCCCAAAACCCATGGGAAGCAATAGAATTTAAGAGAAGAAATAGAAAATACCCAAAGTCAGTCAGGTGTTACTAAAGTAGAAAAAAATCATAATTAAGTCACCCCAAATATTTGATTTTGATATTGGAATTTTGGAGGACACTTAACAAAAATAAACATTGAGCTTGCAGGACAATTTTTAAAGGCAAACATTAATTCTGAAAATTAAAGAATAAGGACTTAAGTACAAAATTGTAATGATAACCTTTGATCTTTCTCAATCATATTCTTACCAAAATAAAGGTTTAAAATATGTTTCTCTATGTTATTGATATTTGATATTCTGTGCTAAGTGTTACATATATATTGCATAATAATAAATATATACAACATTAAGCTTAAGTAACTTTTACAATGACATTATAGACTGGACTAAAGTCACAATGAATACCTTGATAAGTGCTTAATAAGTGCATGATATCACCACTATTATCGTGTATAAAATATAATTGATTTGAATAAATACTAACATTTAAAAAAGTCCTCTAGGTTTATTTAGACATAGATATCAAAACTATATCATTTTAAATATATAATTTATAAAATTAGATAGAATATTTAGATTGAATAGAATCAAATATATATCCATATAATCAGGCTACAGATTTAAAGCTTTTGTGATTGACACATGATGTAAATATCAATCTTTATTGATATTGTGAAAAACAAAACAAAGGTAAAAGAATTGTAAGGCCTCACATAACTATTGTACAATGATTTTTTTAAAATGATAGATAATATCAGTAGTAAAAATATATAAATATATTGACAAATTAATAACAATTTTAACTTTATTTTAGAATCATTTACTGACAACTGCAAATATAGAATTAACATAAAAACATAGACTGGAGACATAAAAGGACAGTAAGTTACAAGAATAATTTAAGTAAGTAGTAATGAACATATAATATCTGCCAATATTGCAAAGTATAAAAAAAATCATTAAAAGGATAATGAAATGATGTATTTCTACAATGAGAAAACATTACATATCACTATTAATATGATTT
The DNA here is from genome assembly GCA_019455555.1 of Galemys pyrenaicus. Classification (NCBI taxonomy): domain Eukaryota; kingdom Metazoa; phylum Chordata; class Mammalia; order Eulipotyphla; family Talpidae; genus Galemys; species Galemys pyrenaicus. The sequence continues at coordinate 8,891,820 of JAGFMF010011791.1, forward strand.
TGTCTTCCAAAGTGTAAAAAATAAATTCTGGAATATTTGATATAAAAACTGCATTCAATAGATTTCTCTTTGATTATCTTCAATAATTATATGTCTCTTAAGTTATATAATAAATTAGTGCAGACATTACTTTTGAAATTACCATTTTCCCTTAGTGATAGCAAATTCTTTGAAGGTGCAATGACAGGAATTTTACTGTGTTTGGATGGCAAATCAAAGAAAATCTATTTCCAGACATTTTTATATTCTTCTTATTTTTCTTTTAAAGAACTTTATGATTTTCTCAAAATTAATATAAAAATGAGGTTTTGATGTGATCATCTTCATAATTTAACTAATTTGTTTTAATCCTTATTCATGAACAATAGTACAATAGAAAATTATAGAAGACCGTGCTGTATTATTTGAACTGAAGATTTGTTAAGACACCCTATTCACAATATATGAAAGACAGAGTCACATTGCAGTGAATAATATTTGTTCTCTTGTGGAAGTAATTAGTAAGTGAGATAAGTCATAAATGGGAGAAGGAATACTTCTAAACATATCTTCTAGATATGTAGCCCTGAGCTGGATAAGCTCTGGACACCCACAGTCCTGACCTAGAATAAGCAAGTTAGAAAGTAAATACAAGTGATTATTTAATATTAGAAGCATTTTGGGTCCTTTTAGAACTTCAGTGATGTTTTTGTTGCTGGAAATTGCTTTAGGAACTTCACTGTTATGTCAATCAATTAGCCTAGGGTAAAATTGGTTTTGTTTATACTTGTTTCTGCTTAAAGTTTTAGTTTCCAAGAACCTGCTAATTAGTAGTTTCTAAGAACCTACTAATAACCTACTAAAGTTTTAGTTTCCAAGAACCTCCTAAGGATTTATCATACTCTAAAAAATACTTTAGATATGTTTTGGCTCAAACTCTGAGGAGTTTCCTAGATAAAATCTGAAACTGACCCCTGTATGTAAGGGATGGAGAGAGTCAGGCAAAGAGTCAGATGACTTCAGATTGGTAGTTTTGGAAAAGAATAATCCTCAGGGAAAGGGAAGTTTCCAGGTTCCCTGCCCCAACCTAAGGAAGGGTGGAACTGGACATGGGGGAGAAACTAAAGAACATTAGAAGGAAGGAACGGGATCAAGAAGAAGATTGGAGGAGGCACATGGAGCAGAAAGACACATGAAGAAGCCACACTTGCTTCTTAGCCTTGGGTTTGTACCAGTGATTGAGGAACAAGGAGACACTTGAAAGAAAAGGAGATGTTAGTGAGAGACCTGTGGGGAGGCTGATAATGGAAAACTTTATCTTGACTTGGGTTTTGGTTTTGCTTTTTTCATTCTAGATTTACTTAGTCCCTTCTGTCCCTTTCCTATGGGTCACCACCAGAGGTGCCTTAGACTTGCACCAAGCTTTTGGGCTTCAGCAGTCTTGCTATTGGCCAACCTTGTTTTACCTATGTGAAGATAGGTAATTTGAGGTGTTAAATTGGAAACTATTTTAATTATAATTGTTCTCTTCTTTTCTCTTTATTGTGCACTAATTGTGTAATTGATATTCTATTGAAGATCTTACATACTAGAGCATATTTTGTTTGATGTTGTGGATGACAGAAACTAGAACAGGCAGGTTTGGGGTGTCGGGTACCCCTCTTTCTGCCTGCTAACGATTTTAAGAAGCCAGGATGCTTATATTGGAGGTTTATCTTGGGCAGTTGCCTGAAAAGTAGATCTCTATCCTTATCTGACAGAATTTGAAATGTGTATAGCTTTTCAGGTGATCTCAACTACACCTTGCTATCTTAAGTTTGCATTATATAAATAGCTCCCACTCTGAAAACAGTGGAAAGAACATACATTCCAAGGATCTACTTAGGTCAGTTCACAGGTCAAGGAAATGCCATGTCCTCTAAATGACCTCATTCTAAAACATTGTTCAAGTAAACAGCATTTGACAAAGGTAAGCAGGCAAGGAAAGTGTATTCAAGATTATTATGATGAGGAGAGTGATTAAACATAATTCCAATGAAATAAAAGACTTGGGAGTATTAAGAACTAGTGTGTATGTGGGGGGGGGGAGCTTTGTAGAGCACTTATATTTGTTAGTTGACCTTAACCAACAGGAAACTTTCAAATCCTCTTAACAGGAGGTAGTTTTATAACTAGAGGCAAGGAATATAGTCCAATTATGTTTCTACTCTCCCACAGACTGGGTGACAGAAAAGCTATTGCCTTTGGCATTTACATTGCAAATAGATGTTTCCCAGATCCTTGGGAAAGACATTTCCTGATTTTTAAAGCTAGCCAAGATTTCTAAGAAGCACTATCTATATACATTTTAAGGGGACTAAGAATTAATTTGGATTTACAAGGATTCTAAAGTAAATGTTCTAGGAAAAGGGAGGTGAGTAAGGAGACTTTCTTAGTCTTTTCAAGTTGCTATAACAAACTATCATAGACTAGATCATTTAAACAACAGACATGTGTTTCTCACAGTTCTCCAGACTGAAGTTCAAGATCAAGGTGGTAACAGATTCTGTTCATGGTGGGTACCTTCTTCCTGGCCTAAAGATAGGTGCCTTCTCACTGTATCCTTACACGGTGAAAAGGGAACTCTGTTGTCTCTTTATACAAGATTACAAATCCTTTAGCATTAAGGTCCCAACTTGATGACTTCATTTAACTTTTGTCATCTCATAGACCCTATTTACAAATACTGTATAGTCTAGAACAAAGACAGAATTTTATTATATCATGGTTTATTATTTCACCATCTTTATTGTCACAATATCAGTTCCAGTCCACCAAATCTCCTGTGCCGCTATCCTTATTTTCTCCTTTCTTCCTTCCCTGCTGCTATTGCCTTTAGTAATTGGCATGTTCCTCATAGACCCCAAGAATTATATTTTATGTTCTCTACTAATTTTGTTTTATTTGATTATTTGTAGTCTAAAATAAGTGAAAATAACTATCTGTGCTTCACTTTCTGACTTTAGTATAATCACCTCAGGTTTATTCATTTGTTCCAAAAGGTACTATTTCTTCTTTTAAAATAGCTGAGTAGTGTTGTATTGAGTATATGTTCCAGAATTTCTTTATCTAGTCATCTGTTATAAGTACTTAGGGTGGTTCAACTTGGCTATTCTGTATTATGCTGCTATGAGCATGATTGATGATTTTATGGGTGTTTTTACATTTTTTTTTTTAATAAGATGGAACCATCTATCTCAGAAATAAAAATATATTTGGATCAAGAGTCAGAGAAGCTGAGGGAAGATTCCAGGGCAGATGGAGTCTTGTAGGACCACAGCAGTTGTGTCATGGTGATAAGATGAACAAATAGATACTCAGCAATATATGTGACTTGCTGAATCACTTTTACTTCACTTGTGACTTTCAAACATCATGTGCAAGAATCTACCTATAACCCTTCCTAATAGGAAATTAGAAGGAAAGGAATTTTTGGCAACTGCATTTTGTTTAGTTATGTGGACATAACTATTGTTATTTAATATATTGTAAGATCTGTGCTGATTAAATATGTTTGTTGTTCATTTATTTAAAAATTTCTGACATTATTAAAAATAAGATCTGGTAAAACTTGAATTCCCTGAAAGTGTTATGAAAATATTCAAAGAGAAAATAAATTTGTGAGCAATTACCAAAATGTTCCAATTGTAATAATGTTTATAGAATAATTATGGGATTTAAAATGCTTTATTGACTATATTCCAACCATTTATATTTATATTCAAATACTATTTACATTATCAATATTTTTGGTAATTGATATTTCCTTGAAAAAGATTCAAAAATTAATTTCTTTTATCTGTGAAAAACAGTTGGTCAATTTTAAAGATCATTAACAAAAGTAATGCTTTTTCACCATCATCTCTACTTCTCTATTAATAAACTAAGTGAATTATATTGCCTTCAAATTCATGTTAGGTATTTAAAGACTACCATTATTTTTTAAATAATGGTAGATATCTTAGTAATACATCCTGGTAATTTATTAATAATAACAATCCCTACAAGTGTGTTAATTGATTTGAATGGTTATTAGATTTATTTATTTATTGCTTCATTTACCTTCCCATAATGTTTTACATTAAATATGTATATATTCCTGAAAAATTAAATATTTTGTTCTACTAATAATATCAAGTCAGTTAAACTCTGCTGTTAATACCTATTATTATGTAGAAAATCTCTGAGCATAAATGATTTCATAATGTTATTGTGAGTTTCTCTGGTAATTAAGAGCTCATATTAATGGACAAAAAAATAGTCAAATAAGTGGTGGTCTTTCTTGCATTATAAAACCTGTATCATTATCTGTGTGACTCTTTAATCTCATATATTGTTCCTAAATCTCCTCAAAGTATATAACAATTTGAAATAGATTATTTTGTGAAACTCCTTAAGATTTGTAGATGGGTAATTTCTTCACTTCAGTAGTGCTAAAATAGCCCACTCATATCTAAATACACTCCTAGACATGCTGTGAGATAGCTAGCACATCAATTATAAATGCCTTTGCTAAACTTTCCTGGAATTACATGTACCAAAGAGCTAATTTATAGGCCTAAAAGCTTTGATATCATTGTCAATTAAGTTGAACCTGGAGTTCTCATAATTGACAAATATTAATTGAAATGTATTCTCATTCGTCAGTATAGATATTAAGTTCTAGTTTTTGACACATTCATTCCATATTTTTTCAACATTTTACTAATCACCATATGAAATTAAATGTGATATTAACCAATGATAATATTTCTCTGGTATAAGAACACTGTAATAGCTTAAACTTAATTTTTCTGAAAAGGAAAGAGTGCAGATGTTAAGACATTGGAGTATCAGGTATAACCCTGCACTATTCCAAACACCATTTTCCCCAATGCTATGCACTGCACCACAGTCAATATTTACAAATGCGTGTATTTGTGGTTATCTAGATTCTAGCACATGGCTGGAACTCATAGTTAAACAGTCTTTTCATTCCTTAGTAACTTCAATTTATATGTTCATGCATGTGTCTGTATATATATTTAGGAAATTAATTTTAACTGTCAATGAAATATTATAAAATTTCAGTGGTTTTTATGTATTATTTTTACCCAATTTATCACAGTCTTACATAGAAGAATGGTAGGAAGACAGTAGTAGTATTTCAGGTTCCTATCCCTTTTCTATTTTTTTTAACATGTAAGCCTCAAATTTGCCCCAAACTCACTCAAGAGAACTATGGAAAAAGAGACTATTGAGGATCCCATTAAAAGAGTTGAGACCAGACCTTGATATTGACTATTCTCAGCATTCCTATCCTCATTCAATTGTCCATTCATCTGGTCTTTTTGATAAGATAACAGTGTAATCTAGAAGTTGATTGGAAAGAAGTAGAATGTGTGAATATTGGAGAATTATTAGTGTTTGTCATAATATATTACCTTTTAGATTTAATTAATCCTTAATTTTCAATATCATAAACTATATCAGTGTGCCTTTTTAACTCATGGAAAATGTGCTTTTTGTTTGATTTAGATGAGCTTATTTTATAATGAAATAGTTATCTTAGTTTGATTAGCATGTGTTTGGGTAGGATACATGAAATTTGATATTTGTCTCAGGGTATTGAAGAATACCCTTGGTATTATTAGGGAAAAACATTAACATTTACACCCTAATCAGGAAAGAGTGGAATTTAAAAATTAAATACTAATTTCAAAACTCTTCTGTAGATAGGCACAAAATCTTGTCTTACTAGATTATATGTTTGGACAGCCACCCTTTATTTTACCATGTTTTTAAATATTGTTAGTATATTCTGAGGTCATATAATATCACAGAACAAACAATACAAAGTACATAGTTCAACATACACCTGGCTTATCTCCTAAGCTCAACTTTTTTCTTTATTCATTTTCTACAACTTGGCTACTATATCTCAGAAAAAAGGCAAAAAAAAAATACTATAAACAAACAGGAGTACTCAATTGGACCACAAATAACACAGAGTTAAAACAAAAAGGTTTTTAATGATGCTCCAATAGACAGTCACACATTTCATATTTAAAATGGTCAGTATCCCTGGAGGGTGTATACGGGAGATACTAAGTGAATCTTATGAATCAATTAATTTGAACCTTATAATAACTATACAATATTGGTACTAGTACTACACTTATTTTACAGAAGAGTGAAGTAAAAGATGGTTGGTTACCTTTGAATTTGGGCATTTATCAACTTCCTCCATTCTTTTCCAGAAAGAGAAAATAGTGACTTTAACTGTTATTAACTAGGAATTCCTATCAAGATCTCAGTGCTATGTTGTCTCCTTTAAAATGTTGCCAAAAACTTATTGGTCAAGTAAACTAATTTGCAGACCAATGAAAGTATGGGGAATATTATCTTGACAGAATCTTAGTGAATCTCGGATAGAGGATGTCAGGGGAGATATTTATAGAACTTTAGAATCTTTGTCCAGTTGATTTAAAGAGACTTATAATGTGAGAAGTTGATTGGGATTAGAATCACCACTGACATCCTAAAAGTTTAGGATTGCAGGCATGACAAGAAATGGCCTTAATGTGTAAACTTGTCTGCTAAATCATTTTCCAAATTTTTTTTCTGATAGCATATGGTTGTTTAAAATAGCAAATTATTTTATTCTATATCAATTTATAGGATTTCCCTGAACCAAGCACAAACATAATTACTGGTTTCTAGTTTTAAATTTTAAGGAAGAAACTAAGGATAAATTCAAGACCAGTGGACATGAGAGGAGAGATGGTTATTAAGTTATTAAGATTACTAGGTTTTGTTAATGCAAGTTGTTTCAGTTACCAGTGTCATTCTCAGAAGGGAAAATATCTTGTTATATCATGAAAGAGTTATGTCTATGAAGACTCAGCAGAAATCTTTGTAAAAAACATGCTTTCTTTGGGTGCTTAAATTTAGAGCTGGAACAGATCATTGATTTTGTGTCAAATGAAGAATTTTGTTACATTGACCCTCATCACACTTTCTAATCAGTCTGTGGCTAATTTCCAATGTGAAATAACTTCCATTATCAATGTAAGATTGCTTTATCCAATACAGTAGCCATACATAACTATTTAAATTTTAACCATAATTAATTCAAATTTAAAACTAATTCCTTGATTAAGCTAATCACATTTCAAGTTCTCAGTAGCCATCTATGACAATCATGTTAGAAAATCCAGAATTATTGAGATTTCTATCATCAAAGAAAGTTTCAAGGCTCAACATTTATCTAAAATAATTGATGTTTTAAAGGTTTTTTAAAACATATGTAACTTTCATGAAGCATAGATGTCACTTCTAGACTTTTAGAATAATAATCTTATTTATGGATTATATCAATGAAATCAAATTGTCATGTAGTGGAAATTTACTTCATTATTTTTCATGTCAACTGACAATGTCTGTAAATTATAATTAGGGATCAAATTTTCATTGGACTGTCAATTTTTCATTTCATTATTTTTGATAAAAAGCTATTAGGGGCAGTGGGGAATACTTTTACACTTAATGATGCATTGAAGTTTTATTATATATTTATAGTGTTACTGAAAATAGTATCATGGAGTCATTTCAGGGAAGTGTAGAAATATATAAGAATTTCATCATGTGCTATACAACTTAATGTATATTAAAATTGAACAAATAGGACTTCATATTCTTACTGTATAGCATGATAGGAAAAGGAAAAAAACTTCATAAACAAAACCAAGATTTATAAGTAGTTGATTTGTTTCTTTTAGAATGGAACAATTTAGTTGTAACTATGAGGGGAGAATAAAAGTATTTGATCCGTTGTTACAAAATCATCCACTGTTGATATTTAACTAAACTTGAGCTCTTGAACTTTCCATAGATTTGTATCTGGATACAAATAAAACGTCTGATGAGGAGAGTTAAGTCACTTTTCTGTATGAATCTAAGTAAATACATTATACCAAATTCCTTTTAAAACATAAATACATTGAAATAATAACTAAACTTTTCAAACTAACAATCAATAAATTATGCATAAATTAATAAATTAATGTAATAAATTACAAATTATCATATATATATCCATACATTTTTTTTTAACCTTGATAGTTCCTAACTGACTTGAGCCTGATATCATAATGTAAGGTATGTTCTTACATTTTGAGATTTTGAGTAACATTTCCATAAATTGAGTTTCTGAAAACTTAATGATAATGTTTTCCTTGAACTTTAAAATCTCTAGAATTTTACTTGGAGTGTGTCTTCTTTTTTTTTTTTTTTCTAAAGATCTTCACCATATAGTAACAGCTGACTCCCAACATCTCTCTAAATTAGGTAAAGCAGGAAAATGCCCTGTGAAAGAAAATTCACTTTCTTAAAATTTATACAACTACAGTGAAAGTTTTTCAAAATTTTTCATATAACTATATTTTTTCTTTAGATTTAAGCATCTTAAGTATAATTTTTATACACCGGGTAATTGTCACATTGTAAATAATAATACTAAAATAGTGTATTGAACTAAATTAAACAGAAATAAAGGATTCTTATTTTAAATACAATATCTTCCTTATAGCTAAAACAATTTGGATGATTTTCTGGCTTCATTACATAAACATATGGTTGCAGATACTTTCTCTGTATGCCCAAATCCTCATTTTCACATCAATCTGTCATAATTTTGTCACATTTTCATGTCATATTCGATGACTAATTTTTTTCCTCAAATTTATTTTTTTCAACATCTTTTAAAACTTGATTTTAAGAAAAAGCTAATCTTATGTGAGAGAATTTTTGAGGTTAGGAAACGATTCCTGCTACTATGTATTTTCCTTTGACTTTAGCTACCAATAATATTATACTAGTGTAGTCATAATTTAGAGTATTAACACTTTTTTCTTTTATAGAACAGAAGCAATTAAATGACTAAAATCTAAAGCATATTGTAATTGCATAAGGAGTTCCTATAAGACTGATAAAAACACTGTAGAAAAGTGAAACCTTATATATTTCAAAGAGGAAAGAATGTAAAGCTCTGATGTCATAAGTCATGATTTTTATATCATCTAAAAAACTGTATACAAAAGCACAACACTATGAAGAATTAGTATACATGTAGATAAATGAGATATAACAATGTGGCTACTTTTTATAAAATATTTGCTTCTAAATATGTCTCTAATCTACATGGAAGTATTTAAACTTACACAAAATTTTGATATACATTCTTTTAGTCACATAGAATGAAAAGAGTTCAAAACCTCCAAGCAAAAATGATTGCAGGTACAATAATCTTTCAGGAACTTGTCATTAAATGGTTGAATATAAATCTTCTCTGCATAATAATGCTGATGTTGCAATACATAATTGAGCCATAGCCTAGTAAATATCATATAAAGGCATGTCTAGGATGGATCCTTATTTTCTTGCAAAGTGAACATAGTTCATAAAAAAAGTGAACATAATTTCTATTTCATATTGTTTGATAACTAAGTAGATTTATTAAAAGAATACTTGGTATATGGTATTTTGTCAGTGGTAGCTGCTGCCACAATATAATTATTAATATTATTACCATATGCATATGCTTCTTTCTGTGTCTTAGTTTTGTCTCTGTTGTTGAGGTTAATAATAGGAATTTATAGAAATTATGAGGGGATCCATTCAGTTAATACATGTAAAGAAGTTGTAACTACTTAAGAGAGTATTTGTCATTAAGTACAGTAAAAATGGTCACTTTCATTTTCCATTTTTATTTTTATAGTGTCTGAAAAGTCATATTTTTTTTTAAGTCCTTGGTTTCTCCATGTATAAAGTACAAAGTAAGATTATTAGACATACTACACTAAAGAGAATACATATCACCATGACACACTTAATGTTTATTAAGAATAGAAATTTAGGGGAGAATTTTACAAGATTTTAAGTGTATTAATAGGCAACTCCATGATGACCAGTGTATTTTGATATCTGGTTTTTATATGCATAGACATGGCACTGAGTCTGGATGACATCAAATCACATTTTCTTCAGTATTTCTTACAGATATTTTTGTCTCACAAAACCTTCCTATCAGGTGCATTTTAAAGTTACTTTTTATTATTATTTTTTTAAGATTTTTTTCATTTCTGCATACAAGAGCTGGGGTACAGGCCAGAGTAACAGGAGATGAGAGGATTCATCAGAGACAGAGTGGGGACCAGAACAGGCAGAGCAACTGAAGTACACTGCTGAGGGGAGCAGTGGGCCAGGCAGGAGAGGTCTGATGTGCGATATGGGTCCCCTCTCTGGCCAGGGATCGAACTCAGGCTGCTCTGACGCCGATGCTCCACAGTGTGGCGCTCAACCTGCTTCGCCACCAGGGAGGCCTAGGTGCATTTTATTCTTGATAATAGTTGGGAAAGGAAAAAAAAAAAAAACAGCAAATTTAATTTTAAGTTTTCATTCTTACTGATCTACTCTAAGTATATCAAAATTTGGAACATATCAATGATAGTTCTTCAATGATAGCTTCATCTTCATTCAAAATGTGTGAAAAGGAAGAACTAAGCCTTCATGGGTTTATAAATATTTTGAAAAAAGGAAGATTCATTAAAATTAGATATATTTCACAAAAATGTTGAAAACATAAATCTTCTGAAAAATAAAAGTGAAATGAGTACACATCAAAAATTTTTGACTCCTTCATTAGAAAATCTATGATAGTAAAGCTGGTGTTCAAAAGAATTTGAAGAATGTCGACTTTTATCATCAGTCAATCAAAGAAATATTGAATGCATTTGCTTATAAAAATAAAAATTGTTAATGTATTAACTGGGATAAACTCTTTAGATTACATTTTCTACTATATAATGCAAATTAGGAAGTGATTTCACAGTACCTGATGTATTAATTAATAGAAAGTTGCAAATTCAAAGGTATATTTTCCCATGAGGAAATTGTGTATCCATCTACCTCAGTATGATGTTGTGAGTACTTCCAGTCATCCTCTTGGTTTATATCTAACTTTTGAATAATTGGTATTTACAGTGAACAACAATATTTTAAAACTTTTATTTTAAATTTTGTACTTATAAAAATTGCTATATGTAACAAAGAACATACCTGTATTCCTGAAATTGCTTTATCTAATGTTAATATTTTACATTGGTTTCTCAGCTCCATTGTCCAATAAAAGAATCAGGGCTTCTTGTAGAGGTTATTGATTCTAGAACTGGGGTAGATGTAACACAAGATTTTTGGAACATCTGTTTTCACTTGTGAAAACATGAATAGAAAGAATGAGAAAGAGAGGGGCAAAGAGAGTAAAGGAAAGAGGAATAAAAAAAAATTGAAAGAAACAAGGAGCCAACTTGAAAAATTTGATAGTGACCAAAGTTATAACATTTTGAGCAAAACATCAGTAATATTATAATACAAAGCCATCTTTAAACAAGGAAACAAAGCTATAGTACTAACTGAAATTATTACAGGACAGGGAGTGGAGCACCTCAAAACTCCTAAACCTGCCCACTCTAAATGGGTTCTGCCATCTGCCATATAAAGACAAGCATATAAAGTCTTTAATGGAAAGGATCTCTAATACAATTAATAAACAATACAGAAAAGACAAGGAATATAGTTACTAAATCAAGCATCCAAAGTTATCCATTCCCTCATGGGTAAAAGTCCAGTCAAACAAGATTGGCCCAAAGCAAGACCCAAAAGCCTTCCACAAGTCTAAAGCACCTTTCGGTGGAGACCCATAGAAAAGGGTCAGAAAGAATCAGACAAATATGGGAGGAAAATAACAAAATCAAAATCAAGATAAAAACTGCCTTTGTTAAGCTCCCCATAGGTCTCTCTCCTGCATCTGTTCCAACCAGTCCAGGGACAAAAAGCAAGTGCAGTTTCTTGACATGTGTCTATGCTCCATGTGCCACCTCCAGGTCTCCTTGCTGCTCTCCATCCTGCTTCCTTCTTCCTTCCTTCTTCTATCTCTGACTCCTCACCAGCTTCTTCTTATCCCTGCTCAGATCCACCCTACTTAGGGGATCCGAGAACTTCCCCTTTACTTGGGGACCACCCTGTTACAATTCCTCCTTTTAATTTTTATTCCATCGTATCTGTGGTGGCACAGATTTGCCTTAGGATACTTTTTTTCAGGGTTTCAGTGTATGTAAGAGAAGAAACAATTAGCAACATTGTCCATGAATGCTCAGTATTACAGTCCTATGCCTGGAAAATAGTCAACCCATGACAAAAGAAAAAACAAAATCTGGATTCATTAGCCAAAATAAAACAGCAAATATATAAAAATTACAGAAAGAATACCCTCGTTACAAAATTAGAGAAATGAAGACATTCTTCTTCGTGTCAAATGGGAGCAGACAAAGGTCAAAAATCAGCTTTGTCCCAAGACTTTACTTTTTTGGAATGTAAGATAGTCACTCTAGTTAGCTATTTGAAAATTCATTCTCTATGACTTTAAAGCATGCATACATCCTGGAAAAGAATTTGTATGAATACAAAGTTGCAGTTTTCTCTCCTTGAAGGCCACTAATGCAAAAGTTTACATCCTTCCTTTTTCATGTACTATTTTAAATCTAATAAAAAGAATATTTGACAAACTAAATTCATTAAAATTTTTTTGAGTGTTTACTGTATGCTGGGCCCATTCTTAGAAATGCCTTCACTACAGAGTTTTCATCTTCTAAAAATATTTACATAACATTTAAACTCATACAAAGTACATTTCTAAATGCCATATAAGTGTTAATTCATTTAATTCTTATACCAGACTTGTGAAGTAGGTTGCATTAATATTTCCTTCCTGAAAACTACTATCCAAAATTTTATTTATTTATTTTCTAAGATTTAGTTTTTATTTATGCCTGTAAGAACTAGGGTATAGGCCAGAGGTGCAAGGGTGTGAGCGGGTTCTCCAAAGACAGAGTGGGGAGCAGAACAGACATATCTACTGAAATATACTGCTGAGGGGAGGAGGGGGCAAGACAGTAGAGGTCTGCTGAGCCATGAGGGATAAATCCCTAGTGGGGATTGAACTCAGGCCACAATGACTTGATAGTGTTGAGACTTAATACCCTGAGCCCAAGTATCCAAACTTTTAAAAAGGGAAAGAAAAGATAAAACAAAAAACAACACAAATATCCACCAGTTTTGAAGTAATTTTGACCTGAGCATTTTTATAAAACTGGGCTTATTTTTCACACTTTTGAAATATACATGTGTTGATTTTATAAATTGTCAAATGTTATTAATTTTATAAAACATTTTATCAAAAGCTAAGTGTAACATATTTAAAAAAAAGTTTTATAAATAACATTATTTGATTCCAGTAAAAGAAGATGAATAAAAATCAGCTCAAGTGATTACTAAATTGCCATGGAAACTAGAAACGTATTTATAGAAATCTTGATACTTTATAAATATCAGATTGTACCATTATCTACAGATGTGCCAGTTTTGTTAAACTTTTGCCAAAATTATGTAACTATTTCTAAAACAAATGACTTTATGATGAAAATGGCATTAAGTAATAAAAGGAAAATTTTTTACAGCCAAAATTTATTTTTACATAATTGAGTGAACAAAATTTAATTGCTAGTTAACAATAAAATTCTTAAGATGCTTTTAAAGTTTGCATAAGAATATAATCATAAATTGCTATTTAAATTATATTTGCTTTATGCTTCCTTTTTTCTTCATTTCTCATGTACATACTTCATACTACTCAGATTTTACAAAGAGCAAGTAGCATTACAAGAAAAGTTCAAAAGTTTTAAAAAAATTTTATTGTTATGCTTTATAAATCAATTGTTCATGTATGTTTGTGGGCGGGTGTATGCAATATTTATCATATTGTGCCCCTTATAATACCAATTATTTCACATCATTCATAGATGCTTCTGTCTCATAGATTGTCCAAAAATAACGTCACATTAATTATGCTTAACACACAAATATTTTATTTATTAATGTATATTAATTTTTGAGTATTATACCTAATAAAAATTATCTGGCTCTTAGTTTTCAATTTTATAACTTAACATCATATTAAAATATAACTTGAGTTCTATTATATAGTTGCTAACTCTATGTCATTAGTTTCCTGAACACTGTTTCCACTCAAATCATGAACATAACTGGACTTTTTGCTATTTTTATAGTTTGACTTTGAAATTATGTACACAGATTAATCTATTTCAATTTTTTTAAGAAATGATGCAACTATTCTCATTGAATATACAAACATTTTACTATATTATCTCTCAGTGCAACCTTATCATTGAGTTATTTTTAAAACTACCCATGTCCTGCGCATGTGTGCATGTGTGTTTATATCAGTTTCAACCTTTATTGATAGCAATGTGGCAGCAAAAGTACAGGTTATCAGTCTTTCTGAATTGATGAAAGTGGTCTCCTTAGCAACAGAAGCATTGTAGAATCTCTCAGAACACCTGTTCTTCCCACTCATAATTCCTGCAGCTGAGATGTGTGCACTTGAAAACTGCCTTTTCATTTTGATTTTTGCCTCTCTGCATTTGGGTAGCTTAAGACAGTGGGAGTTTGTTGAGCTTGGCTGCTCACATAGTTCAAAAATGAAAGTATCTACATGTATTAGGCTCATCATGATTTGCAATTAGTATTTTATCTCCCCTCCCTTAAAGTATTCCCCATGAATTTCCCAAAGTTCTTAGCAGTCAGTGAAATGGTAAGATCTGGAAATCCAGCCAACGCTGTAGACATTCTGTAAAAGCAAATGACAAAATGTGGCTTTGTTGTCACCTCAGGCTTTGTATTCAGCCAGCATTCATAATTCAATGGGTCCAGTAATATAAAGGGCAATGTGCCTGACTGCTTGAGAAAATTACTGTTATATTTTAGCTTATAAATTTTTAAAATTATTCATTTTCTTGATTATGTAAGGTCATTCTTCTCTTTTTCTTATTCAGATACACTGTATTGTGGTTCATAAAAGAATTTTTTAATCACGTATTTTTTTCTTAGAACAAGTTCTTAAAGAACATAAGTAGTATTTTAATGTTTCATTTTAGTTGTTCCATAAATAGTTTCACTTAATTAAAGATTTTAAGGCACCCTTTACAAGATTAAGTAAAAATTAAAAATGCAGAAAGATGGTCTTGAAAACATACAGACTTTCCTATGTTGCTACACATGTCATAAAAATAAGCAGTCATATATATAATCAGGAGATAAAGTTATTTCACATATTGATTAATCATCCCATCATATCACAAAATTTTCTTCATTACTAACATATGCTACCATTTAATTTTCAACTTATTTTTCAGTCACATTCTGATCTTTTAAATAAGTTGGTAAGTCACTGTCTTGAACAAACTAAACTTTACCAGTTAATTAAATATTATAGGTGAATTATTTCACTTGTTTATTCTATATGAAAAAGGCTCTAACTAGGGAAATAATTATTCCATTATTTTTAAAAAAATGTTTTAAAATATGTCATTTTCCTTATATTAGAAATTTTAATATTTGATATTTGAAATATAGATATTAATGTTTGTTATTAAATACCCACATAGATAAATAAAATATATTATTTTTTCTCTTCTTCCCTTCTACCCTACCATTCAACATTTATTACCTTGTGGAAATTTTGGATATGCCAATATGAGCTAAAAACTCTAGGGGAAAAAATAAATATTCTTTGATATTGTTTTGAAGCATCACCAATTCAAGTCATCATGCTTTGCATGTTGATGCATAAAAAGGCCATTTATGGCAAACTCACGGGATTTTACAAAGAAATAGCATAAAAAAAAAAAAAAACACCTCTTGAAATGAGACCTCCTTCTTAACAATTACTCTGTGATAAGATTCCCTCTGGGGTCCTTGTTCTTTTTCCTAAATCACCATTTCTCTCCTTTTCTCTCCCTTCAGTTCATTTTTGTATTTATTTTGTTAGGTTTATTGTTTAGCACTGTGTTGCTCTCTGGAACTGCAAACAGTAAGAGTACCAGACAGCTCAGGCTCTTCATGTATATTTCTTGTGCCATAACATGAACCAGCCTTTTCTCTAAAGAGCCTTGGTTCTTTATACTGGCGAATGGTATTTAAAGCCAAGATCTAGTCACCAGGTGTCCTCAGTTCCAATGGGATCTTGAGGCTTTTAAACTTTCCATGATGATAAAACTTAAGTATATGTATATTAGCCTGTGTATAAACAAATATATAAAAATATTTTATATTTAACCATCTGTATCTAATTAAACTAAAAATTAGTTCATACTGATCTTTCAGTTCTATTCCTTACCATATGGAAATTGAGTCTCCTTTTCTTGCTTGTCTGTAAACTTCCATGAGAAATCTGGCTCTTATCTATATTATTTTCTGTTCATTTCCAGTCTGCATGTATGCAGCACTAGACATATTAATCTGTAGCTTTGTGCAGTTTGAGGTATGTCAGTGGGTTTCACAACATCCCAAATAGTGAAGAAAGGGGAAAGTAGCTTAGTGAACTGTTCTCACTCTGTTCCCTGGGACCCAGCAGCTGGGAGCAGCCCATATCCTATGCATGTTATTTCTCTTCAGTCAAAGGTATGTTTCTCCACTTTGTTCAGAGTTCAGCTCCCTAGGGCTACCAGAAAAATACAGCAACACCGCATTTTGAATAGTAGGCACCCCCATATCTCCCACTCAATTACTTTCTAAACCCCCATGCTTACTGCCAGACCACCGTCTCCATGCATTCAGATATCTCTTACTATGCAACTCTTATTTAATGAGGCATTAATGTCCTCTGTATGTATATTCTATGATGTTCTAATGTCCAAGAGGAGGGCCTCCATTTTTGCTACAAGCATAGAACATAGTGCCAATCAACAATAGTGCCAATAACTTTCAGATTATTCTCCTCACATAGTGAAGTGAGGAACCTCCTTTGATGCCATCTTGTGCTGGTCTCTCCTTGTTGAGTTTTAATAGATCTTTGTTAGTTTTAGATATAAGTCCTTTATTACATATGTTTTTATAAAGATTTCACTCCCAGTTTGTCATTCTGACAGTGCTTACATTATTTACATGCTTTTACATGGTATTTTCTTTTACTGTTAGCATTCTTAATGTATTAATCATAGTTATCTTGACTGGCCTGTCCAATAATTCCAAAATGTATGCTGTTTATTAATCTGGTTTTGATGATTTCCTTGTCTTTTCAGACTTATTCTTTTCTCTTTTACCATACCTTATAAATTGTTGAAAATCAGACTGCAATCATTTGGTAATAGCAGCACAGCTAAAGGCTTTGAGCATTAGGTTTTGTTTATCTGGCTAAGAGTAAGTCTGTGTTTAATATTTGCTGTAGCTATAAGTGTTGGAGGCTTCAAAATTTCTTTGTGTTTGTCTCCCTCCTTGCCTTTGTATTATTTTAAAAGGTCCTCCTTAAGTGGGGTCAGTGCCTTGTAGCTTTCTCAGCTATAATTACCATCATTAAACTGATATCCTGTTGATTTATTAGTAAGTTGTTGGGGACAAGAAGCATTCTATAATTTAATGATTAAATTGCAGTATTTTGTGGTTCTTTGAACCTATGCTGTGACCTCAAAATTATCTTATTCTCTTTCCTAATACCTTCAGTAGGATAGAAATTTTAAGAACCGGAGCTGGATGATTTCTCTTTCATCAACTAAAAAATGACCTGTAAAGTAGATTTTTGTCGCTGAGTAATCTTTTTTAAAGGCAATGTTCTGGGAAGTTTCCAAATAGCTCCTTTTGTGATTGTCCTTCTGGAAACAGGAGGAGATTTCTCTGGAATTAATCTTGAGAAGGTGGTTGGGCTCGTGGAGGTAAGCCCACATAAATGTGGAGATGCTCAAGACCTTGGACCTTAGAGTTTCTCACAATCATAAGAACCTGCACTCTACCTATAGCAATTCATCAAAGTTGCTGTCCAAGTGTTCATAACAGTCTGTGACTCCAATATCTTTTTCTCCTACCAAGTGAATTCTGACTATGATTTTCTGTATTCACAGTCTCTCCACTTTGGGGGGTTGTAATGTGTACTATTTCAATTGTCTGATGGGTCAAGAAAAGTCATTGTTTTGAGTTTGTTCATCATCTTCCATTCACGGGTCCTGAAGTAATAATTTTGAAAGTTTCTATATATCAGAGCCAAAAGTGGAAGTCTAGTATACTGATTTTTAGCAATCCTGTTCAAAAAAGGCAAATGATATTCGTCTGCCTAGCACTGGAAAGAACTTTTCATTCTAACTCTTAAGTCCTATCTACCTGCAAGAGTGCCTGAGAATTGTAGTGAATAATTTACAACTGGATTTTTTTTTAATCAAAGAACACTGTATTTGTCTTAATTTAGTCAAGTTCATTCTCAGATATTTGACATTGTCTCTAAATAAAGCATACAATACCCTCACACTTGCCTTTCCAAAGGAAGACCACAGTATTTAGCACATAGCTGTTTCTGTTAGGGCTTCCAGCCTTAATCATTAGTCCAGAACATTCTTTTCTTTGTATTACATTTATTCTTACTATCATGAGTAGTTTATTCTATCTGTAGTTCAACTTCATTTTTCATAGAAGGTAAGTTATTCTAATAGTTACTGACTCCCCTATTAAATTCAGTTTTAATATTTACTTAGTTGAATCTCCTGGACATAACAAGTAGCCAAGCATGTCACCTAGAAATTAAAAAAAAATCTAATTTTCAATATTTTTACACTGTTTATCTCTTTTCACTTGACATTATAAAGCAATACCAGTATTAGCAAATATTCCTGCCTTTTTATATTTCAGTTCTTGCTAAGGCTATTTCAGTGGCCTAACTAGGTCTTTAGACCCCATATTATTGTATAGAATCAACTTTTCCCATAACAAGGTAGTGATTTCTTAAAGTCTGCCCCATGCTTTAGTTGATCAAATCAATGATATCATTGATTTGAACTATGAAGGTTATGTCAATTACAGCCACCTTTAGGATTTCCATAACACCTGTAAGAGAGAATAGCAGCACAGTGTATTTTAAGATATCTTTTTTTATTAATTTATTTACATTTTCTTACCTCTTTGCTACATCTTGTGTAAGTAAAGGGAACTGAGAAAATAGCAAAAATTGAATCCACAAATGACTGTTCGGGGACAGAAGAAATTAAAAGAATTTGGAAAATACATAAAATTGGTCTTTCTAATGCATGACAAACTGTCATAGAAAGGGCTGTAGTTATCCCAGTTTCTAATATTCTTCCAATAATTCTAGTGGGAAAACTCATCTGAAAAACAAAGGCCAAGGAAGTTAATTGATAAAAGTCAAAATAATTACTTTACTGGATGCTGAACAAGTTGAGGAGAGGAGGTAGGAAGGTGAGGAACATTTTGAAGGCTCAAGTAGAAATTATCTAGCTTAGGTGAATCCTATCCCATGCTTGTGCTTTTGCACAAGCAACATATTTTTTTTCCAACCTAGAACATACACAGTCAGATTATACCATAAAATCAGATTAAGATTGTTGATGACAATATTAATTCAATGAGAATCTCTCTTTAACCTAAAATATTAGTCATTACCAATAGCCTTTATATAAGCCTTTGGGAAAAAAAGAGAAAAGAAATAGCTAAGAAAAATTAAACAGAACTGTGTCAGTTCTTGTTTCTCTAACTGTATGCAAAGTTTAAGTAGATACTAACAACTTCTTTCTTTTCCATTTTTCTTTAAATTCTGCCACCATTTCAGCAAAAATAAACATGTAAAGGGATAAGTGAGACCTTTATGAAATCTGAAACCATTGTGCACTGTTCTGGTTAGAATAGCTACATTTAAAGCAGGAATGTTAGCCTTTTGACACTTAAAATATGTCTCATTGAATAATCAGGTTTTCAGGTTTAATCCCCTCTTAACTGTCATTATATATGAACTAAAAATAAATTCTCCTTGAAAATCAGAATCTATCAATTTTGTAATCAACTTTCTACCTGTTATTAGAGTTTAGAAAAAGTCTTAACTGCCAGTTTAACAGAAAGGCAAAACAATACATACAAGTTAAAGAATATTTTTCTTCCTTTGTAACTAACAACATCACACATCCTCAAACAAAGTTTATAGATAAGGAAGGAGCCATTATTAGTGGATTATTTGCTAATATAACCAAAAGGGCACTCTTAAATTTACCCCATGGGTCACATGTGTGTATTCTGACTTGGGGAATATGACAACATTTATCAGTGTTTAGTTCTTGGCATGCAACCAGAACTCTTAAGATGCAAACTGATACTGCAATAGAAAATTTAGTGGAACTTCTGCTCTTCTCTCAAGCAAGCTGCTTTGTGGTGATGAAACTCAACTATTGTGCTTGAGTCCATTGATATACCACTTTCTTCATAAAAAGAGAAATTTGTTTTTTTTTATGTTATAATCTGCAAAATCGTGATGATGGCAGAAACACTGAAGCTAAGGAAAACACATCTGTCTCAAAATCATGCATTTAGTTATTGGACAACAAACTGCTGCCATATTCATGATGGACCTAACATAAGATTCACCTGTCATCTGGTTCCTCCAGGTACAGGACTAGTATCATATGAGAAGTTAAATGTTGATGATGTTTTAGGGAAGTTGGACACTCAACAGAATCCTGGTCAACCCAAGTATAGGTCCTTTTTTTCCACTATGACAAATTTGTACATAGGCCATTTGATAGCAACTGAGGTATACAAAGACCAGATGGCATCTACAAAACTTTAACATTGCTTTGTTCTGTTTTAAATCTGCTTTGTTAATTAGTAATATTTTCTTTAAGGGTCAGAGTTAATATTTCAGGCTTTGTGACACTACAGAGTATCTTTTCAAACTACTATGCCTGTGCTTTGAAGCACAGAAAAATGGCCACAGAGAATACACAAATGAACAAAATGTGGCTATGCTATAATACAACTTAATGTGCACAAACAGATGTTGTACAAGTTTAATACACAAGTCAACCTTTAGTCTGCCTGCTTATTAAACACTTCATCAATCTGTAAGCCTCTGCTAAATAGCAATGGAAAATTATTAAGAGGATGGTTTTATAATGTGTCATATCAGTCTGATCAAGTGTTAAATTGGATGGAACTGCCTTGTATAGGCCCTTATAGGCCAAATATATTTCCTCCTGTCTCAAAGTATTGGTCATATTGTATTATATTAGGGTAACTATAAAATCTATTCATTAGGACTTCTGACTATCTCCAGCTGGAAAGGTGGTGGTAAACATTACTATCACCTCACTGGTTTGAACCCTTTTAATGTGGTTTAATTGACTTCAAGGATGGTTTAATATTTCCCAGTTCTACTCTGTCATGCAAGGATGATCTATATGTCTAGTGTTTCTGAAATGGGTCAGATTAGATCCTATATGTGATACCCAGCTAGATTTCTGCCTGTCAATCTTAGAAATTTTCTGATTAGATATTTTAAGCAGGATAATACTCCATTCATTCATATAGTCTCATCCAGTCCATTCACATAACCCAGTTATCAAGACACCAGTGTTAGATTCTTGGTGTTCAAAACAGAATGAAAAATATTCTAATTCTGTTATTTGCCATGATAGTTATTAATTTCCTTTGTCTCTTCTGGATAAGCATAAATAAAGCCTAGCTTCTACCACCTCAGTCCCAGTATCTCCATCAGTATTAGGAAAATAACTTCACTGTGGCTTCACCCTTTGCCTAAGGACTTCCATCACAGTTTGTGGCCACCCTTCCAATAGGCCATACCTAACAAAGGGGAAGGGTATAACTGGAAGTAATGTTATAGGTAGAAGCTACATTATAGTTCCACTCACCATTTTTCTCTAAGTCCTTTAATTACATTTCCTACAAAATAAAACATAATTATAGCATTTAATCTCTTTTATTCCTGAAACTATGAATTGAGAGATGAAAAACCAAGTAGCAGATTATAAAATGACACTCTCAGGTGACTGCTCTAATGCAACCTATGGAGGTCTTATTTTTCTGTGGCACTTTGGTGCCAACCTGTTTTCTGGTTAGAAAACAGATAATATATTCAAACTGAGTATTGCTTTAAAAAGGAGCTACTTCAAATATTTGGGGAGGGTTATGAAATCATATGGGAAAACTGTATTTAATTGTGTAGCCCCAAGGACAATGATAGCAGGACAACTCTATTATTATAGACCTGAAGAGACAGAGGAAGAAGATTCCTTAGGCTAGGACTGCCCATCAAGCTGTCATCTTTGGTTGAGGGGCACAGTGAACATGTAATAATCTGACTGGGAGAAGTCTAGAGCAATAAAGACACCAACCAAACTAGACTCAATCAATAGTCATAGTGCTGAGGTTGTCAGTTCAAGTCAAAAATGTAGGCCACCATCCTGAGACAAGAACAATCAAGAATGAATCTGGAATGGTCACAAGAAAATATCTGGTGTAGGCACAGTGCAATGGGCATAAACAATATTTTTAGAAAACTATAAATTAAAAGAAGAGTCACAAAGGGGAGGAGCACAACAACCTTTGGTAGTGAACTTTGGTGCTTTCTTGTTGGGTTGCTATGGCACATGGCCACTTACTGTACTGAGTTGACTGAGGGAGAAGAGAGAAGTGTTAGTCTCTTTCCCCTGTCTCATATGGGAAAATCATAGTTGCTATGTCTGTGCCAAGCTGCAGTGTATTTTCATGATACTTTATGATTTAATGTAGATTGTAATGAAAATGAAATTTTTCAGTTTGGTATTTTAACATAAGGAAAAATATATATCTATATATGTAATTTTTTTAGCTGCTCTCCTCCTAACCTTCTGACTTATCCTCATTACTTTCACAAATATATATGGTCAGATGAAAACAAACCATAGGAAATAAAGAGGTAGAGTATCTAAATCTGAATATAACTGCATTTCATTAACTAAATTAAAATAAACTGAAATTTACCTGGCCCATGGAAAAAACTGTCACATATTATATTTTTAGTTTGAGGGAAACATGAACTCTGCACATAATTTCCTACATATATAAATGTCATAATGGTGTACTCCTGATTTACTATTCCAACATTTGCTATTGTTTATGAAAGATTAAAATATTACAAAGGTGAGAGTATATTTTTAAAGCAATTGCAACACACATTTTAATCTAACGATTCAGTTTTTCACAACATTTTCATAATTATCATTTCATAGTTTTCATATAATTAAATACAAGGTAATGCGGACACTGTTTCATCTCAATATTAATTATTTATTGTATCTAGATGAGCAAAACAGTATATTAAATACATGTAGCAGTTTCTGCAAAGGAAATAAGGAAATAAAGTGTATTACTTTAATTTAGGTGATTGAAGATAAGTACAATGCTTTTTTTGGAAAATGCTAAATGTTCTTAAATTTGAAAAAAAAATATGCAGAAGAAAAACTAAATGCACTGTAGATGTGATTCAAAACCTCTTGGAAATAAAAACCTATGGTTCATCAAATGTTAACTTCAACATCAACATATACATTTTTCGATGTAAAATTTATCTCTATTGCCAAATACAATTTGCACCTGTCAAGCAGTTAGTTGGCTTAGTAATAAGTTACTAAAGGAAACTATGCTAAATCCAGTATGTTATATATTAATTGCATTCATATTTCTCATTTTTTCTCTAAGCATAAGCAAAATTTTATTCAGATTTAAAAATAAAAGAATAAAATCAAGTATAATGATGTCTGGTATCTTTTGAATATTCATATTTGGGTCATTATCTTTCCAAGGGCAGAAGAAACTTGGATGGACTCCCATGCTACCTAGTGGGTGTATCACTTTAGGCACTGACAATTACGAAAGGACTCTAAATTGACTTTTTGCCTAATAGAGAGTGTACATGAAACGAACTCTTAATGCCATTTTTTTTTTTGCTCTGAACTCTGCTACTTTAATTCAGTTGATGAGTTACTGAACTCCTCATTGAGATAAACACCATTATTGTTATTTTAAATGCTTTTCCTTTAATCTTCACTATTAGATAAAATGGAGGGTTAACTATAAAACAACTATTTATACATAAAAAGGTGAAAATGAATCATTTTGGGTAGTTCTTTAACTATGGAAGCTAATAAACATGTATTTCTACTTTACAAGAGAAAAATAATTTGGGTTTCACTAATGTGTTGAGGAAATCAGCTATTTCTAGAACTATATGTTTCTGACAGTGGCATATTCAATACTATAGTTTTTATTTTTTATTTTTTTAAAAGATTTATTTATTTATGCATACAAGAGCTGGGATACAGGCCAGAGTCCAGGAAGGCGAGAGGATTCACCAGACAGAGTGGGGAGCAGAACAGGCAGACTGACTGAAACACACTGCTGAGAGGAGCAGCGGGCACAGCAGGAGAGGTCTGTTGCGCTATGTGTGTCCCCTCCCTGGCCGGCAGTAGGGATCGAACTCGTGCTGCAGTGGCTGAGATTTGCTTCATAGTGTGTTGCTTAACCCACTGCGCCACCAGGGAGGCCCAAAACTATAGTTTTTAATAAAATATTTTTAGAAGACATTCTCCTTAATTGTTTAAAATCATTTTATAATGTTAGAGATAAAATCAAATAAATCCACAAATCAAAATTCATATTATACTTTGATTTATTTTAGTAATTTAAAAAAATATTTGAAATCAATATAGAAAAGTTTTAATTCACTTGTGGATTTTCCTATTCCCAATTTATAAACTAAGTTTCATAATGAGCATTTCCTTTTTACTTTAATTTCTTTACTATCCTGTATATGGGAAATGTGAATTCACCTTGCCAGCTTCCCATGGTTACAGCACATATTCACATTCTTGACAGATTCTAGCAAACTGGCTCAATATAATTAATGATTGTTTAAACCAATTTATATCATCAATATTGATATCAAAATACATACATATATAATATTGTGGCGATTATATTTGCATATTTATTATTACAAATGTTTTTATTTATATATATGATTTTAAATAAATAAATGTAGCCTTATGTCTTCCAGTGGTTGATTTGCATTTTATGTAATTTTTACTTTATCAATCAGTGATTCAGTCATAGTTATTTAACATCTGACTACAAAACTAAGAACAGAGGAGCAGAGTATTGGTATGTGAGTAGGGGAGGAAAAGGGTACAATGGAACATGGTGGAGGATTGTTGTGGTATTGTGGTGGACAGGTTATAAAGTATAACTTTGGAGAGGTGTGAACCTATAACCTGTGGAGCAGATACAAAAATTAAAACCTACTCTATCTCAATAAGTACAATTTGGAAAATAAATAAATGTATAATATTAAAAAGTTTTGTAATACTACTTGACTTTTAATCATAGAATTAAGGTACATTTAATAAGTGATAATTATACATGAGACAGATGGAGGTAAAGAAGGGATGTGACATTTAGAAAAATTGTTATTAAAACATTTTTAAAACTGTTCTTATTATAGTCTCACTATTGTTAATTAATACATATGCTGGGCCTCCCTGGTGGTGCAGTAGGTTAAGCAATGCACTATGAAGCAAACCGCACTGCAGCATGAGTTCGATCCCTGCTGCATGCCAGGGAGGGGACCCCACTCCTGCTGTGACCGCTCCCTGTTCTGCTCCCTGCTCTCTGTGGTGAATCCTCTCACCCCCCACACCTCTTGCCTGTACCCCAGCTCTTGTATACATAAATAAATAAATCTTTAAAAAAATACATATGCTGACATAAGAAATCTATTTATTTAAAAATTATAATCCAGTCATTTTTAATTGCCATTACTGTGAACTGCCCTTTATTTAATGTCTATTATTTCCAAGACACTAAAATAAAAGTTTTATACTCATTATTTACAATCTGCAATAATTTTTCAAGGCATGTATTATTCCATTTCATGTGATCACATAAGTAACCTGCCCAAGGTTACAGAACAACTTGGTTGATTAGTCAATACTCTGCGTCTAAATTTTAAGGTATTTCATTATATTCTGTTGTGTCTATATTGAACTTTGAAATATGCGTAGACACTTTATGCAATATTTACCAAAATAAAACCCATACTCTATCTTTATATATTGTCTGCCCAAAATGAATTGTGAACTCCTGAAAGCAAGGCTAGTGTCTGCTACATTATTGTGTTTCCTCTAATTCTTTATCTTTTTTGTCATTTATAAAGATAATTTTTACTTTTTAACTTTTTATTTTGAGTAATTATAAACATCTTTCAAAATTTTTCAAGAATGCTACATGAATCTCATATACCCTTTTTTTCAGTTTGTTTTTTTCCCTTTATTTATATATATTTGACATCAATTGTAATGCCCATATATTCCCCATCACCATTTCACCAGTGAACCATCACCTCAGTCCCTTGTGCTCTTATCTGCCCTTAAACCTTTCCCTACCTCCCCACCAAGTGTCCCCAATTTGTCCTCGTCTATTTGTTTTGTTGTGTTTTTATTATTATTGTTGTTGTTGTTATTATTCTTTTCCTTGATCTTTATTTGGTTCCCTTATATTCCAACTAAGGGGGAATCCAGCTGGTATTTTTCTTTTGCCTTCTGACTTATTTTGCTAAGCATAATCCCTTCCAGCTCCATCCATGTTCCTATGAATAACTCTAGTTTATTTTTTTAGATTGCTGAATAGTATTCCATCGTGTATATGTACCACATCTTCCTGATCCAGTCATCTGTTTTGGGGCATTTAGGTTGTTTCCAGGTCTTACCTATTGTAAATAGTGCTGCTATAAACATAGGGGTGCAGGTATTCTTTTCCTCTAATTCTTTCAAAGGTGATATGGAAACAATTACAAGAGTATTTCTACATAATCTAGATTGTTTTGGTTTAAATTTCAACTCCTTAGTAGTCCTAGTTTGAATAGTCATTGTAGTTCCATTATCATAAAATAAAAGCTGTAGTAATAACCTCATACTATTATGTACATCCAGTAATTACAGTATGTGTAAAAATGGCACATTCCAAGCACTCAGCATGTTTTCCTTTAGAGCTTTCCCAAGGTAAATATTTAATCACTGATGCCATTATAAAATACAAAGTCTATTATTATATTTTCAACACACACACACACAGACCATACATTTGAAAGAGGTAGGCCAGAATGTAAACTGATGTTAAGAGAACATTGGTTTTTAAAGTCATGACTTTTAATTTTTCTGAGCAGACAGAAAACAAAAGGTTGATTATCATTCTCTCTACTTGAGATTAGAACCATGAAGCCCAGAGAGAAAATGAGAATTCTCTTTCTCAGTGCTAAACTTTAGAATCCAGAAGCATGAGACCACCCCCACCAGACCTTCACTGTGAATAACACACTTTATAAAACAAAAGGAACTCCTCACTCCAGCTTCTCTTGTTCACCAATAAAACCAAAATTTTCCATAATCCAACATCTTTTACAAACTCTTACCCCAAAAGGAGTTATACTTTTTCCAAGGCTAGCCCAACTTCCGTATTCTTTCATTATATATACATGATTTAAAGAAAATAAGTCATACACTAACACTACCCTCCCAGTTCTTATCTCATGTTCTGGATCACTTCAGCACCAGATGGGTTATACATCATATTAATCTGGGTTTTACTGATATTTAACTCTATTTTTTTTCTGCATTCTTGGTATTTTATTTATTAATTAATTCTTGATTTCAACATGCATTTGTTTTGCCTAAGGTGAGCCTCAGACAGAGCAGTGAACAAACCATAGTACCAAACTCATAATTCATTAGATGAGATATATCCTAAGGCAAATACACAGATCTCTAATACCAATTATTTTTAAGTCTGATGAAAGAAAACACAGGTTTTCTTTTTAAGGTACTTTAGTTATATGTCATAAAGACTTTCTAATTTTGTTTTATGATATTATTTCAGAGAATTTTCCAAGTTAACTTCACAATTCTGTTTTAGAAAAACAAAATCATAAGAGATTTCTTACATTCCTGCATTTTAAATCTGTATTTTATCTTCCATGTCTATTATTATAAGCTGACAAATGGATATATTTTCTATTTTTTTTTAATTTAGGTTAAATGACAAATCTTACTGCAAAAGATAATATGGCATATTGCAAGCATAAGGAGCTACTGAATGTCTGGGGCTAGTTATGTTTCATAGGGTTTACTATAAAGAATAAAAAAATAAATAGGTAAGAAGAAACATAAAAATTTTGGCAGATAAAATTGCAATTTGAAGCAAAGAATTTTCTGATCATTATTAGCAGGTAAAAAGAAATTAGGAAACCTTAGGAGAGATGTCACCCAACTTTCATTCTGACAAACATCTTAAACTCTTGACCTTCACCTGGGTGATTTATTACTGAAAGTGTTATACTGGGAAATGAAATAGGCAAGTAATACTAATAGCAAATTAAATCAGAAAAATTAAAAACCTTTTGTACATTTTTTGTATATTCTTTTTTGTATAGTCTTTCCAACCCTGACATTTAACATTGAGTATTGCATGAATAGTAGTTAAATACTTTGCTTCTCAGGAGAGAATGTATAATGTTATTCTATGCTCAGTGTTAACTAGCCTGAAGGAATCTATATGAAGTTAATATTCATGTTTCTTTTATGTTGGCATATATTCTGAAAGACTGAAAGGAGCCTGGGGTCAGAATTTAGGTAGTGAGGTTCATGAACTTTTCATGAAATGTCTATTTGTATAAAGTTTTATGGTTAGTTAACTTATTTTCCTGGAACCTTCCATAAGGCAGTTTCCTTAATGTCTCCTGAGTTGTCCAGATGTTTTTAACTCTTTCTCTCCTGATAGAAATTATTCTCCTTTTCTTTTGTTACCCAAGTAGTTAGAGAATATCTTATTGAAACCAAACTGGACACTTCCATACAAAGGCACTTTCGCACCAATCTGTTCCATATTATTTATGATTTATGAATTATCATGTAATATATCTTTTTGTACACTATCTCTTTAATATACAGTCCATTTTAAGTGGATTGATAAAACTGATCTAGAAATAAATCACCCCTTGAAATATGTCACAGAATTTGTAGCATGTGTCTCACACCGGCATTTTTTACTATTTTAATTTGTATTGTATTTTAAATTGAATGTATCAGATATATAGTATGTACTAAGTGGTTTCAATTAAATGTAGAGAATTTCTTTCAAAGTGTTAAGTTAGGGCAATAGTTCATTTTGAGTATTTTTAAGTGACTGTATCATAAAAAGTTTTCTAAGAAGAACATATATAATAAAGACTTCCTAAAATAATAAAGGATTAAAAAAGAAATAGTTGAGAATTTTCCTCATTTTTTCATAAGACCTAAAATAAAAATTGTTAATCTAAAATTAATCCCTGTTTTGACAATGAAAAGTTGTGTTTTAGAACATGCATTTTATTGGTGAGAAGTCTTATCTGTTCCTTACAGTCAGTTTTACAGCCAACTAGGAACATTTGAAGTATTTAGCGAGACTCTTCCACATCAACCCCAGAATAAACTCAGGCAACACAACATACACACAAAATGACAAAGAAAGCAATTAGATTGCAAGACCATCAAATTCTAATTGGCTTATTAAAAGCATAGTTATATCATATTTGTTTAACAGTCTTGGGACTTAGTGCTAGCTAGCTTTGTACAACTTTAAGACTGAAGTTTATCAAATGGGAGATATTTCAGTTCTCATCCTTGTGTTCCAAAATGTTATCACTCTCATGAAAGGCAATATTTAAATTTATAGACTCCATCTGCTTGGAAAGCCTTATGAATGTAACCTCTCATTCAGAGGTTAAACATGCTATTTTAGACAAGAACACCATTAACAGCTTTGTGTGATTTTTGCATTTCAGATAATTCCATTTTCACAAGTATTTCATCAACTTTCTATAGGTTTCTTGATTTATTTAGATAACAGAAGCCTTGTAACAACCATGTGTACAAAACATGATTTCTCAAGCAACGAAAATGTTGGATCTCCAGATTTATAGTGTTTAAGCTAAATTAAAAGTCAGTTCTCCTCTTAAAATAGATTCAGAATGACCCCAGTGTTATTCTTAAGCTAGAAAATAAACACCAAACAAGATAACAAAATATAAAACTGAGAGAAAGGTAGTTGAAAAGACAAAGTTGATGTATAATCTAAAGATTGGAAGAAAATTAAACTGTATGGAATAAGATTTTATTAAATGAACTGAAATTTAGATTGATGCTATGCTGCTGCAATGACAAAAACAACAAACCTACTTAGCTATGTATGCATTTATAATAACCAGTGGATAATTACAAAGACATTAAAAATCACAGTTATACATAGACAGTAAATTAACTGATATTCAATATTTTTGATAAAAATTCTTATGAAATATGCAGTGGTTATCTGCATTGGCTTCTTTAGCTGCAATTGTTCCATTCATTGCTAATAGTGTTGCATCTAATGACATTTAGAAAAACAGAGCTATCTGGGAGGCACTGATTTAATGTATAGGTCTTTAAGGGCTGCTGCGTATACAATTCAGTCAACCTGCTTAAGTATTTCTCTGTTGCTCTGATGCAGGCCAATGGCATACTAAATATATATATATATATATATAAATATATGTAATATATATTTATATATATATATGAAAAAAGGTATGTCATTCAGTTACTCCTTCCATAATGTATGGCCCCATTACTGAATTCAGCAATATACAAGTTTTCTGTTTTTAACTTAGTTCATAATAATCTTGTCCCTCTGTTTGGTAGACACAGACACAAGGACACACACATATACATATTTATCATAAATAATATGTATCATATTCATATTCCTAAATCTACTCACTAGAGTTTAATTAATCACTATTTAGAAATGACATGTAGATACTTTGTCAGCTTCTTGTACAACTATTGTATTACTACTCAAAGACAGTTAAAAATACTTGTATTATAGAACTGAAGTCAGTGAAGATAGAATTTGCATTATTCTGTGAAAGTTTAGTTGTTTAACAGATGAATGTGCCTGTAAATGAGCTAATCCTTCCTCTCTTCAAAAACCTCTCAGAATAGAATGCCTTTTCTGCTTGACCAAACAGTGATGCAGCAATTGAAGTCACAAAAATTTCATCTCCTAGAGTGGAATCCCAGCAATTTTACTTAATAAAAGAAAAAAAAGTTAAAATATCAATCTAAATCCTTTTAATTCAAATATTTTTCAATTATGTTATAGCATTGCCTAGCTTTAAACAATGTAACATATTGCTTAAATATACACACATATATATAGTTTACAATAGAAGCCATTTATGCATTCTATCCAAAGCTAATCAACTGATATAACTAGTTATATGGACTATTACTTTTTTTTTTTAATTTATTTATTTATACATACAAGAGCTGGGGTACAGGCCAGAGTCCAGGGAGGTGAGAGGATTCACCAGAGACAGAGTGGGGAGCAGAACAGGCAGACTGACTAAAACACACTGCTGAGGGGAGCAGCGGGCAAGGCAGGAGAGGTCTGCTGCGCATGTGGGTCCCCTCCATGGCTGGAGACAGGGATCGAACTCGTGCTACAGTGGCTGTGGTTTGCTTCATGGTGCGTTGCTTAACCCACTGCGCCACCAGGGATGTCCTGGACTATTACTTTAAAAACAGACAAAATGGTAGGAAACTTCTGTAGAAATTAAGACTAATATTAAGAATGGTGTTCTGTTACAATTATGCATAAATATGTTTGTAAATATCACTGTAATTTTTGAAAACTAGTTTTTTTTCAGTATAGGTTTAGATTTATAGAAAAGTTTCACAGATAATAGAGAATTCCGATAGTCTTCACCCATTTTGCACTGTTGTTTATAGCTAATTTTATTTAAGTTAATCTCTGTTTTTTTAAGCAAAACCACATAGAGATATCACTTCATATCCATTAGGGTAGCATTAACCAAAACAGAAAAGTAATAACAAAAAGAAAACCTAATTGTTGTCAACAAGGATATGGATAAGTTGTAAATCCATGCACTGTTAGTGTGAATATAAAATAACACTATAACTGTAGGGTGGTCCCACACACAAAAAAATTTAACATAAAATGATTCATTAACTCCACTTTTGGGTATATATTCAAGGGAATTGAAAGCAGTTACTTGCATAGGTTTTCATACGCTAAAGCTTGTTGCACCATTACTCATTAATAGTCAAAAATTTATGGACATAAGAATAAATATTTTATATATCATAACTACTATTGAGTTTTAAAAAGGAATGAAATTCTGTCTTATGCTACAAGGTATATGAAATTCTAGGACATCATGCTAAGTGAAGTAAGCCCAATATAATATGGTGAATTCTGTAATTTCATCTATTTGATGTCCCAAAAATTGACAAACCCAGAGAGGAGATAAAATGGTGGTTGTCAGAGACTGGGAAGGGCAGAATAATGAGGAGTTATTGTTTAATGCATATGGACTTCAAAATTTGAAAGATGAAGTGTTCTGGAGAGGGATGGTGGTAATGTTTGCACAATAATATGAATATATAATTAATACCACTGACTGTATATTAAAATAAATAAAGTGGTAAAATTTATATTTTGCATATTTTACTATTTTGCTGTGGTTAACAAACAAATAAATAAGGTCTGTTCATGGAAGGACTGTGTACAAGTGCACCAATACTCATGCTAAATACTTACAAGAGATCATTAAAGTTTTATTTAAGCAAACAGATTTTTAAAAAATTATACTTGCAATCCCATGGAAAAAGGGAAAATACTCCACCAAATATATCTGAAAACATGCTGATAACTAGATCACTTGATACATCTTCTAATGGCATTTGCGAGTGGAAAATTCTTATTTTAAAAAAGTTTTTAATAAGATCAAAAATGTCTCTAAAGATTGTTTACTTAAATATATGTGGAATTGTAATTATAGGGCACACAGATGGCCAGAAATTGAGTGTAGTCATACAAACTCTTAACAAATGGATTATAAATTAAAGATGCTTCATAACCAAAATGACTTTTTACTGATTCTCCCATATTTTGATGTGAAGTAATTTGTTAGATACATCCAAAACCAAAATGCATTTTAATGTGGAAGGAAAGGACTGTTTAGTTTCTGTTTTACTGTTGTCTTATGGGTGGACCTCTCAAAAAAGAAAAAGAAAACAGTTTCATCCTTAAATGTCATTTATTTTAGAGTTTGTAAGAAATCATTCAATTTCTTGAATCACTATTGGATTCTGACGCTGAGTAAAGTCTATTATGCACATTGAGTTCTACATGACAATCCAAAGTTACATGTTGTTATAAAAAGTTTTCTAATAAAAGAATTGTTACAAAATTTAGTGGAATAAAATTTTAAACTTTAATGAAAAGGATAAATTCCATACCTCTAAATAGGTCTCGAGATCTTATTAATAAAGATAAGATTGAATCATTCAGAGTTTCTTTTTAATATCATGAGAATTTATTCAATGTAGGTCTTAAAAATCTACTATGAGGAGAGACTTTGTAGGGTTTCAGTAAAAAGACATTTGGGAATTTAAAAATTCAGGGCAGTTGAACTTGTTATGTGGGGTTGGGAAAAATACATCTCTTAATAATTAGCTGAACCTCCACAGTGTAATGCTCCAGGTTCAATTACCAAGTAATTTACTCCAGATTCCGTCTTTAGGAAAAAATAAATTCAGGGGAAAAAAGAATAACCAAAACCAATAACAACAACAACAAAAACAAAACTCCACCATTTTAACCTCAGGAATTTTTGTAGATAAAATTTAAAGAGTGCTTTAAAAAGTCAATGTTTTAAGTTGCATAAGACCTTAGATACCTGTTAATATTTTATTTTATTAATATTTTTAGAATCCCCAGCAATTTTTGATAAGCTAGGTATTAGAAAAAAGTCTAAGTTTGTCATAACTTTTCATTAAGTGTTATTGCTGTTATTGTTACATGAAATTTACTGCTTGTGATAATCTCAGATAAGGAGGTTCAATATGGAAGGTGAAATCTTAAATAATTCCCTGCCAGCAACAGGTAACTTATTGCTTTTACATCTCTTTGACTGAGTAGTAGCATAGTATTCAGATAAAGAAGACTCTATAACATTGGTTTAAAAGGGGAAGAAATGCCATTTTACTCTGGATTTTGAATATCCATTTTCTGTAACATAAAATGTTTTCTTGAAAACGTATGATTATTGGTATATTATTAGAAATGTTTTCTTACTTTTAATTTCACACTACCTGCATTTTTTTTGTTCTTGTTTAGCAAGTCAGACAAAATTTATTTTCACATGAACCCAGCACCTACTATATCATAAATTGGAAACATCAAAACTTAGGAATTCTGAAGTTAAGTGATATTGCAAATCAATTTACTTATGGGTTCGATAATTTCACCTAATGATAGTTTTGTGTTTTCTCCCAAAAATGATCCCTCTATTCAAGGATTATATTAAAAGCAAAAATAGGGCCTCCCTGGTAGCACAGTGGGTTGAGCACCACACTAAAGCATCCACAGCACAGCAGCGCAAGTTCGACCCATGGCCAGGGTGGGGACCCACATGGTGCAGCAGACCTCTTTTGCCTCACCCGCTGCTCCCCTCAGCAGTGTATTTTAGTAGATCTGCCTGTTCTGCTCTCTACTCTGTCTCTGGTGAATCCTCTCAACCTCCCCCCGCCTACCCCGGCCACGACTCTGGCCTGTACCTCAGTTCTTGTATGCATAAATAAATCTTTTTTTAAAAAAAGCAAAAATAAAAGATAAAGACAAAATCAATGTGCATACAATCTATATGGAAAACAAGAAGTTTAATTGTTTAGGTGAAAAAGCATACTATAATTGAAAATCAGCTCATTATTTGTAGAATGAATATATATTTATATATATATATACATCTCAAAGCCATGTGCACATTTCTAATTAATAAGTAATCAGAGGTTTAAAACATATTAAAAGCCTCTGTAGGGCCCTCCCTGGTGGTGCAGTGGGTTGAGCTCCGCACTGTGAAGCATCTGAGACACAACAGTGAGAGTTCGCTCTCTGCCAGGGAGGGGACACACATGGCAAGGCAGACCTCTCCTGCTTTGCCTGCTGCTCCCTTCAGCAGTGTATTTCAGTAGATATACCTGTTCTGTTTCCCACTCTGTTTCTGGTGACTCCTCTTACCTCTCGTGCCTCTGGCCTTTACTCCAGCTCTTATATGATAATATATATGTATTTTTTTACTTATTAATTGTTTATTCTTTTTTAAAATTTATTACTAGATTTATTTAATTGTATTTGACATCATTTGTAGTCCCCAGGGAGTTCCCACCACCATTTCATCCATACACCATCACCACAGTCCCTTGTGCACTTTATGCCTTTATCCCTGTTTTTGCCCTTCCCTCACTACCCCTCCCCAATGATCCCTTTGGTTTATTTTTGACATTTTGATTTTGTTGAGTTTTTTTGCTTGTTTGTTTTTGGTTGTAATTGCCCATTTCCTTGAGCTTTCTCTTGTTTTTTTTTTTTGTTTTCTTCTTTTTTAAATTTTGTTGTAGTTGTTGTTCTTTCACATTCCTCCTAAAAGTGAAGCCATCCAATATTTTTCTCTTGCCTTCTGACTTGTTTCACTGAGTATAATTCCTTCTAGCTCCATCTATGTTTCTATAAATGACCCTAGTTTATCATTTTTGATTGCTGAATAGTATTCCATTGTGTATATGTACCACATCTTCTTGATCCAGTCCTCTACTTTTGGGCATCTGGGTTGTTTCCAGGTCTTACCAATTATAAATAGTGCTGCAATAAACATGGGGGTACTCTTTTGTATCAGTGTTTTTGTGTCTTTTGTGTAGATCCCTAGGAGTGGGATTGTCGGGTCATATGGTAGTTCTATTTTTACTAGACTGAGGAACCTCCACACAACCTTCCATAGTGGCTGGATTAACTTGCAATCCCACCAGCAGTGTACTAGGGTTCCTTCTTTTTCTCCAAATCCTTGCCATCATTTGTTGTTATTGTTTTTTCTTTTTTTTTTTGATGTGTGCTATTCTTACTGGTATAAGGTAATTCCTCTTTTAATTTTAATTTGCATTTCCCTGATTATGTTAAACATTTTCTCATGTGCCTGTAAGCCATTTGCATCTCCTCTTTAGAGAAGTGTCTTTTAAGTTCTTCTGCCCATTTTTTGATTGGGGTTTTTACTTTGTTTTCTTTGAGTCTTATGAGTTCTTTGTATATCTTTGTGATTAGACCCTTGTCTGTTGTGTGGAGTGGTGAAGTATTTTTCCCAGCCAGTGGGGTGTCTCTTTGTTTTATTTAACATTTCCTTTGCTGTACAGAAGCTTTTTATCTTGATGTAGTACCATCTGTTTATCTTCTCTCTCATTTTTATTGCTTTTGGGGATGCATCTTCAAAGGCATTATGGAGATGTATGTCTTGTAGCATTTTACCTATGTTTTCTTCTATATATTTTGTAGTTTCGGGTCTTACATTTAGGTATTTTATCCATTTTGAGTTGATTTTCATACATGGTGTGAGATAGTGGTCCAGTTTCATTTTTTGCATATGGTGGACCAGTTTTGCCAGCACCATTTATTGAATAAGCTGTCTTTGTTCCATTGCATATTCTTTGTTCCTCTGTCAAAGATATGCATTTTTTTAAGGAGAGAATGATAATTTTCCTGTAGCTAGGTGAAAAAAAATCTACATTTCTATTATAGGGGTGAAAAAAATCTGACACCCCAATATATGTCTTTGACAAAAGTTTGATTTCTTGGGAGGGACTCTGAAGACTGACTAGAACTTTATTTTGATTAAGATATTTCCTTGAAAATATTTGTAAGGGCATGCAACAAGAAATCTAATATCCTTATGGCTTTGCAATTGAGGAGGTAGAACTTAAATCTGTATACCTTTATCTATTGTGCCTATTATGGCAACCTCCTTAACAGACCTTCCTTCCCCACACTCCGAAGCATTTCTCACTTAGCTAACCTATTTAAGATGATGTCTCAAGTCACATGGATTAGTCATGCTGGGTCTCTCCCTGGATATATACATACTATATATCTATATATACTATATATACATATTATATATACATACTACATACTATATATATACAGGATATATACATACTATAATTATTATTCATTATTAGCTAGTTTCTCATATCAGTGCCTAATGTTTGTTTGTTTTCCATCCTAGGAGAACCTGGAGAAGCATGGGATAATTTCCTCTGTGCCCCAAATGCTGTGAAATTTTCATTACTCCCAATTAAAAATAGTGTCTTAAAAATGGTCATCTTGGGTTCAAACACACAGCATCAATTTGGTAATTACCTGGGTCTGATCTCATAATTAAGATATCAATATGCATTTTAAAAATTCCCACAATTTCCCAATACTTCATGAGTCAAATAAATTTATCTTTTTTAAGAAATAGAGTGTGCTAAGGTTACCTATACCTCCGCAAGTTCTTACCAGAAAATTTTTACTAAAAACCAAAGCAATGAGAAGGGCAATATACTCCAAGATGATACACTCTGACCAACTATTGAAAGGGAATTCAATTATTTTCTAGTGAAGTCTCTGAAGGCTTTGTACTATATCAACTTAGCTAACCTGAAATTAGATTTTCAAAAATATCTTTCACTATAAGGGTTAGAGTTGACTACAAGAGAAATTTTCTTGACATTTGGATGACAGAGGTGAAATAGCATCCATTATTATTCTGTGAAGGTTGAAATAAGACTAGACATTGTTGCAGCGGCTTACATATGTTGTTCCTGATCTATTTTCTCACCTTGTTGGCTTGGGCCTAAAATCTCAAATCACAGTTCTTTTAATACAAAACAGATATCCCCTTTCAGATGCTTTAATCGAAGTTACATTTGCAGATCTGTTGGGAAAGGACTTCAATTTATCATGAAAGTTGCCCACAACATAGAAATCAGAAGTCATGAGACAGACAAAGATAAATTTTGTCCTCATCTCCTTTAGTTTGTTCCAGTGCCCTTCCTCTCCAGATCTGTTCTTTAGCTAAGAACAGCAAATTAATACAGACTGCTTAATCAACTGTCACAAATGAGCCTTTTTTTTTCCCTATGGCAACTTTCTTAAAGTTGTCTTAGGCAACTTTATATTGTCAGCTATTTCTCAAACCCAACTCCAAAGCGGAAATTTCAAGCAAATACATATGAACAAATTTTAGAGGATCACAGATGTATCTCTCTGTTGTATTTAAGTCCTACTCTCTAAATCTGAAAAGAAGGTGGTACTTAATTTGACATGATCATCCACTTCCCCTTCAATAGATTAGAAATCATAATACAGTGCTTCATCAAAGTGATCCTTTTATAAAATCTTTACTCAAGCTCTACATTCTAGATTCACATACTCTTGTAGATTAAAATCCATTGAGATTCTATGAAATTTCCACATGGGTTCATAATAATTCTCTTAGTGAAATTTTTTCATTGTAATGCTGTTTTCAAAGTTTAGCACCTTTATATGTAATGGGTAATGTTCCAATTATGTTAGATATGTCAACTTTTTTAATCCATAGTGCCCTTAACATGAGGTGAAAACTGAAATTCTCACCCCAACTTATTAGTAAACTTAAAGAGTGCATAAAAAGCATCTTACCTAACATTCTTTCTATGTGCTCAGTTATGTCTCCATGAATTAAATGAATGAATGAAGAGCTCTTTCCCCTTTTTTATTTTTTTTTCTATTTCAGGAATAGGTATTACACAAAGTCTTTGAGATATAACTAACATGGACACTGTTTTGTTCTATATAAAAAAATGCAAATTCTTTAATTTTATCATATACTTTTGCTTGAAACTAGATTTTTGGGTTTCATTATATTTTTCTAGCAAGGATTATTTAAACCCATTTTCTGACAAAAAATATCTTAAATTTCAAAATATCACTGGTTTACTAACATGTGCTAATTATAGTCTTATAAAGAACGGTAATCATTCACAGTGATTATAGGCAAGGCATAAATCACTCAAGGATTTTCTGGATCAAGTAGTGCTATCAGAGACCATTCAATTTCTTCACAGGGCTTATGAACTTTGCCTTGAGCAATCTTTTTTACAGTGGTCTTATCTCAAATCAGAAAGAGAAACATCCTTTATTTCTGAAAAAATAAGAGCTGAGGCTTAAAATGATGCTTAGTGGCAAGACTAATTATATAACATGTCTAAAACTTATTCAGGGAAACTGTGGTATTGTCTAATACTTGAAGTTTATAATAAGGGTTGAAGAGAGAGCTAGTAAGAGAAATAATATTCAAACCTCCTGCCCATGATATTTTCACCTGAAAGGAGCAAGAATAACAGAAAATGGTAAGGCAAAGGAATATAAAATATACTTTATAAATAGGCTAAGAAAGTGCTCATAATTCCAAATGCATAGATATCTTAGTAGTACTAAATTGAAGAAGATGTTTTTATTGTAAGAACAAATAAGGATCTCTTGCTCTCTAAATATTGATTTTTTCAGCCCTTAATTTCATTTTTACTGAGCAAACTTGTTAAATTTCATAGCCAGTCATAATAGCCATCTATCAAGGCTGACCTCATGTACTCCATCCATCCATCCATCCATCCATCCATCCATCCATCCATCCATCCATCTATCTTAAATGTAACAAATGAGTGATTAGCTACTCTCTCAGGCAGCTAATAAAGTTATACAATAAAATGAAGAATATCTCCTATTCTTAGAATCTTACATTCATAGAGGAGGTAGCATAAAGTAAGAAAATAAAAAAAATAGAAAAATGTTAACATATTGGAGGTAACTGAGGTAAAAAATGTGAGGCCACTAGGCTGGAAGGAAGTATGTACCTTGAAAAATTAAGTGTTTACATTTTTTTTTCAATTTGCATTGAAATTATTCAATAACTAAAAATTTGATAGGTGAAATTGTTTGAATATTTTTTATCATACTAAACCATGAATTCTGATTTTTAATAAAATATAGTTGTCTTTTAATATTAAAATGTCCATGTGTTTATCAATAGATAAACACAATTAGACATGATTTGCAATATTCTGCTGAGAACAATTGACTTGTTAGAGAAGGCTTCAGTTTTTTTCTCAAAGATATAATTATTATTTCATGCTTTCCTTATATATCTAATATAAAAATGGATTAAAATTTTATTTGCTCCATTACTCAAAGATTTTTTTTTTAAAGATTTATTTATTTATACATACAAGAGCTGGGGTACAGGCCAGAGTCCAGGGTGGTGAGAGAATTCACCAGAGACAGAATGGAGAACAGAACAGGCAGATTGACTAAAACACACTGTTGAGGAGAGCAATGGGTAAGGGAGGACAGGTTTCCCTGCTCCATGTGTGCCCCCTCCCTGGCCGGCAGCAGGGATTGAACTCATGCTGCAGTGACTGCGGTTTGCTTCATAGTGCGTTGCTCAACCCACTGTGCCACCATGGAGGCCCATTACTCAAAGATTTTTGTAGCAAATCTATTCATTTCATTTTTTGGCCCTGTTTCAGGGTTCTTTTTAAGACCATGTCTGAAAGTGTAAATTACTTCACTCACTTAAAAAAATGTTCCTGATATGTGAGGACATATGACAATTATTATTTCTTTCACATTTGTTTGTGGAGATTATTGAAAAAGTAAAAATAAAATTGTATTTTGTGTCATTTGAATATCTAGAAGTATAAAATACTTCTTTTGCTTTTGAAATATATATATAAGATAAAAATTATTTTTTATTTGATGGGACAGATAAAAAGGAAGAAAAGAAAATATTTTTTAAACTGTCATCAAATTGAAACTTATCCCTGATTAACTGATTGTTTAAAGTTAGTTAAGAAACAAAAATAAATTTGTTTAAGCTTAAGCTAAAGTGATAAAGCAGAGATTCTAAAATAAACTTTCTTAAGTATCTCTTTAATTTTACTACTTTAAATTTTTATCATATAATACAAAAAAATGATCTTTGTATATTTATTATCAATCAAAATAAATTCCATATCCTACTTTTCATTACAAGCAATCATTTTAAAATGTATAATCCAAGTGCAAACTGAATTATTTGTTTCTTTGTAAGATACTAAAAGTGTGAAAATTAAGGAATTTCCAATATAATAAAATACAAACTATTCTAAATTGACTTATGAAAAAATCTATTGTGATATATATGTATATATATACATATATAAACATAACTATATATATAAACACAGTTGACACATAAATGAAATCTGATTTCATATCATTTTATTTTCAATAACAGCACTGCTACTCAAAATTTTCAACACAGAGTTGTTCTCTGCCAAAGCTTTTATTTGTTTTTATTGACAGACTAAATGTGATCATGTTTATTTCACCAAAAAGAAATCAACGAGTTTTAAGAGTGACCTCTGAAATGTTTTCCTGGTCAGAGATAGACTTTTTAAAACAGTAGTAATCAGAAATATTCTAGGAAGTTACCCACTTACTTCAGACTTTATAAACAACTCATTTGGAGAAGCAAAGCTCCTTTGACTTGTGTTGATGTTTTATCAGACAAGTTATTGTGTGCCTCATTAACGTATACAAGGAATGTTTGATTCATTTAAGAGAGTAATTTGACATCTTCAAATACCCTGTACATTATCAAAAGTGTTTACATACACTTATATGTGTAAATTTAGAGAATTTTAGCAATCGCTGATTGCTTCTTTTTGTTCATATATGTGCAAATAGAAGAAATGTAAATTATCTTTTTTGCAGTCTTTTGGTTTAAAATG
This sequence comes from Galemys pyrenaicus, assembly GCA_019455555.1. Lineage (NCBI taxonomy): Eukaryota > Metazoa > Chordata > Mammalia > Eulipotyphla > Talpidae > Galemys > Galemys pyrenaicus. Next base: position 8,933,546 of record JAGFMF010011791.1, read on the forward strand.
TATTTTCTTTTGGAATTTATTACATTCAGCATATTACTATTCCTGTAGTAGAATCATATTGTTTTGCCTAAATCAGCTCACATGGCATTGAATGACCTCTTAAGAGAATCCACTTGATTTTGGGAGTGGGGAATAAAGGGGAAAAAAAAGCACAGAATTCAACACAGATGATTCAAGATAACTACTGTAATCTGACAACTGTGCACAGGTCAGATGGCCTGACAAACATTTTGGCCAATTTTCTAGTTCACATCTAATTTGCAATAGGCTTAGAGACAAAATAAAAAGCTTTCATTGACAATATCCTTCTCTTAGGCTTTACATGAACTGGAGTATGTTGCTGTGCCTATGCTGTGCTGTGAGGAGCTTTGCAGTATCATTTTTAATAAGAATACAATTGTAGCTGTGGTTCATTGTCATGACAACAATTTGATGCTTGTATCTGAGGATCAATACTAATTCCTTGAGTCTATTTCTCTGCTATTGAAGTTTTATAGCACAATAGTATAGTGAAAAAACATGCAGCACACTGGACGATATAATATAAATCTGTTCCCAGTGCAACTACTGAAAATCCTTCTCTGATGTTTCTAGCATTTTCAAGCAACTAATATCTAATATGATAAATGGAATTCAAACCATTAGTTAGCAAAGTTTGATGAAATTTAAATATTATCAATATGAACTATTAGTTCCATGAGAAGCATTAGGCAAATGAATCTGGCATCATGCTCTGGTACTCTGAACTTAGTGTTTTTAAATTCATTCCAGGACTCATTTTCTCTAGAACTCATTAGAGTCTCTACCAAGAAGACATCTCAGCTAGTCAAACTCTATAGATGTACAGTGAATCTTCTTGGAAAATGATCTGATTATGGGATACCCACCCTTCCTCTCTCTTTCCTTCCTTCCAACTTTTCTCCCTCCTTCTCTCCTTCCTTCCCCTACACTCCTCCCTCCCTCTTTCCCTCTTTTCCTTTCTTCCATCTTCCTTTCCTTTTAGTCATTTTAAATTCTAATTTTTTATTATAATTTCTTTCATCTTGTTCAATTTCAATTGGTTACATTTGAAGGAAAAATAAGATTTGGTATTTAATATTTCTTCATCTTTTCAAGCAAAACTTAAACTTAGTAAATCATCTAATGAAAAAGTGTTCAATGACAAAACTAAAAATTGGTTCACAAAAATTGCATATAAAGCATTGCATATCATTTTAATGTGATGTACATTTTTAATAATGTATGTATATATGTATGTGTATTATATATTAGCAAAACCCATTCATACAGTAGTTGAAAATTGGAGTTTACCTGAATAAGTAGTACTTTATCCAAAAAACAACTAATTCTAGTTATTCTGAGATGGAAGTGCAACTCTAAAATTGTAAATATCTCATGTCTTTATTATACTGTTTTGATTAGAATTTGAAACCTATTATATATGTATGTGTGTGTATATATATATATATATATTGACAGACTAATTCTTTCTGTTGAAAGAATTCTCAGAAAATAAGTCAATGAAAATAAGTACTTGAGCTCAGACATTGACTACGGTGGTCTCAGAAATAGTGATGTCATCACAGTTTTTTGTTTTCTTATACTAAAATTATCTGAAAAGAAAACTAACAACATTTGTATTTTGTAAACATTTGTAAAATAAAATGTTGAAACCCATCAACTCTTCAACAAAATTTCTTTTATAGTATCTATATATTTTGAATGAGATAGCTAGAAATAGTTTTAAAGATTTACTTAATTCAAGTAGATCATTTTGGATCCTGTATTTGTTTATAAATGAGAAAATATTTTCTAATACATGACTCTCAAACTCCATTGTTCTATAAATTCAAATTAAACATTTCCCCAATAGTATGTGATTTCCAGATTAACAGAAGTTTTATTGTTGTCATACTATGTTTTTAATATTTTGAGTAACACAATATATACTACTTAGTTGATAAAATTATTAATTTATTAACAATCTTGTTTTGACACATTGTTTTTCTGCCTACAGTAAACTAACTTTATTAGTTCTCTGGAGCTGAGCAACAATTATGAATAAGTACTGAATCAATATGTTTCTTTAAAGTCTTTAATATTTATCTTATTAATACACTATTAAATGTTATAACAATGCACTTCTAATCTCAGTGTCTTAATCCAGTAATAATATATATTTTTGTTTATGTAATATTCTGATGTAGGTTAAATGTTTCCTTTACTAGTGCTAATACAAGGGGCCTTGCTACTTCTTATATCCCCACCATCATCACCATTTAGTCTCCAAGTTGCCTAAAATTAATGACATTGGAGAATAGATGTGGATGATATTTAGTGTTTGTGTATCAATTCTGCTCACAACTATTGAGCTAAAGGTGATTGACATTATTCTACCTATCTTTAAGTAATGAGAAATCTTTACTGAGTGGTGAAGAAAACTAGAACATATGTTAAGTGAACAAGTCAGTCAGAAGGAGAAAAATAAATATAAGCAATATCATTTATATATGGAATAAAGAAAAGTCAAACAAAGGATCAAATAAATTCAAACTAAAATCTAACCTTTGAAAACTAACTATAGACATGAGGGGAAAGGGAGAAGAGAAAGAGGGAGAACAAAGAGGAGGGGAAGAACAAAATGAGGCTAAATTCAGTGGGCTATGGTGGTTGACTATGGATGCTTTGTTGGTAAGTGAGCTAAGGTAACAGCATCTGAAATACAAACACTTCCAAATTACCATTTAAAGTACAAACATTGGTAATAACCAATGTTAACTCAATAAAAAATACTATTTAAAAAATAGGTAAAAAGAAAAGGAAAACAGATTTTGCTGAGATTCAGCTGTCTTGACCACAGAAATTTTTTTCTGAGATATTAGAGTATTTTAATATTTAAATTATCAATATGCTGTATTTTGTTGAATACCCAGCTTAACTCTAGAAGATCAAATACTACTTTAGAGGCTTTCATTTAGTTAGATGTTTGTTTTGTTTATTTCTCTTTACAAGAATTTTGATCTTAACATAAAAAAAAATAGCCATATACATAAGGCACAAAGAGTACACTTATATTATTCTTTATTTTTAAGGAAATTAAAAAATAGCACCCATAAATGTGTTTAAAAATATGGAATGAAACAATTGATTAAAAACATCTTACCACACTTCTATCAATATTCTGGCCACTATGAGTTAGATGATTGGGAGGAGTATTTCCATGAGGAGACTAAAGCTTTATAATATTTGCTCAAAAATTGACACTAACAATAAAGAAATTTGAAGGCATTGAAGAATAACTATGGCAGTCAAAACTTCAGAAACTAGGAAATCAGAGTGAAGACTAATTTGAGGAGTAAGAAGACTACAGGTCAGGTCAAAAGCAGCCATTTAGATATTAAAATTCTAAGCAGAGATATTGCATTCTTACTGTGATGATGTCGGTACAATTGAGACCAGAACAGGCCAACAGAAGTCCTTTTAAGCACTCCAGATTTTAGTTGAGTCTTCTGAAGTGCTATATCTAAGCGAGAACCAAAGGGAATAGAACAGTACTTACATTGCTGAATCCCATAACTGAAGCATCAGCCTGAATCAAGATTACTAGCACCTACTCAATTTCCTCTTCTCTATATTTTTTTTATAATTAACATGCTATCATAATAGATAACAAATACCAACAAATTTTGTGTTGACTGTGAATCAATTAGAAAATGTAATTTTATTTAAAAGGTTCAGTAGCATATTGATCAAAAATATTGTAAAGGCCAGACATATAGCTATAAAAATGTTATGAAAATCAAGTATAAAAACTTACTGAGGAAATGAATAATTTCTGAAAGTTAAAGCATTTACATGGACCATGAGATACCATAAAAATTTAAGTATACCCAATTAAGTCTATAATTCAGGGTAACTTTAATAAGTATCTTTAAATAATTTTATCTGTGAAAGTTATAAGCTGATTGAAACATTTATACAGAATAGTAAGAAGCCATAATTAGCAAGAAAATATTGAGACAGAATGGGGAGAGGGCATGATCTACTAGATATGAAGCTTTGCTATAAAACTAGATAATCAAAATAATGTGATATGGCAGAGATAGGCATTCTAATTAATCAGCCTTGAGAATCTATGGAGTCACACATTTACAGGAACGTAATATGCGACTGAAATTGGAGAACATCAGTGTGGAAAGGAAAACTTTAGAAAAGCAAGTTCTGGCATGTCTGTCTGTTAAGTTTAGATTCAACACTCCTCATAGTAAAGTGATTGAATTAAACACAGTGTTGTCATATCTAAAATTTGGCATGCCGACATCATCGAAAGTTTACCAGTCCTTCACAATATAATTTTCTACTCTGGATTATCATGATATCATTAGGGCTTTTTTTTTTATGGACATTATTGAAAGCAATGCCTATGCCTGCAACATATCACTCTAGTAACATGTCCTCAATATACATGTTTCAACATCATTTGAGGCATATTTAACTTACATAAAGGAAAAATCAACAAGACTAGATTAGAGGCCATTCTTGTGATATTTGACTTTCATTCAACTCTATAAATATTTCTGTACTGTGACCTGCTGTTATATTGAGTGAAGTATCTTTCAAAACTTGTCAACAAATAAGGGAAAGTTATCTTTCAGGGAAAATGATGAATAGAAGTCATTCTTTTTAAGAATACAGGTCTAGTTTCAAGTTCTAGCTGGCCATATTTCATGACTTAGGCAAATTCCTTGGTGTATCTGAACCTTAGTTTCTTAAATACTAAAATGGAATAATGACATCTTGTCATAATGAGTTATTTTAAATAGTTAACTAAAGCAAAATAAATGAAAGCAGCAGACCTGTAAAATAAATTTAACTCTTTAAGATCTCCATGTTAAGTGCAAGAAAATCATATTGTTTTATGCAAGGGTAAGTTCTAATATTTAGGTTTTCTTAGCCATTAATTCTCTGGAGTACCTTCCAACCAATGATCAGAAATAAAGCACACACAAAAAAAATAATCAACTATAGAGTCAGATGACACTACTATTTTTTAAATTAAAACATCTCAAAAGATATTCTGAGTTCTAAAGATTTAACATTCTTAAAAAAAAAAAAAAAACAAATCCTGGAAAAAAAAAAAAAGAAATCTGACAAAATAGGGCAGGAAAATTCAATAAAACATCATGTATTTAAAGGCATGATTAGTAGAACCTAAATATACTGTCAATTAACATCAGATTTTACCTTCTAAAAGGATAATTGTTTTAAGAAAATTAATCTGTCTTGTCTCACTAATTTTATATTGCAAAATTGTTGATAGATTATAATATGACTTGAAGTATATATAGATTTATATCTTTTCCAAATTGCTATGGATTTATTTCCTTTTGAATATTATATTAGCTCTCAGATTAAGGAGATTTTCTCAAAAATATAAATGTAGAAAATTGATAGTGTAAAATAAATTAGTTAATTAAAGCCATTAAAAATGGATGAGCATATATAAAGGTCACGTAAGTGTCAAAGTTCATTGAAAAGTGAAAGGAAGATTTTAAAAATAAAACTGACTTTTTAAAATTTAAGTTTTGTTGCTGTTCAAATTGAAAGAAGAAAAATAAAAAGATATAATTATAGTGAATAATATAGATAGTGAAATGAAAGGATGTTTCATAGACATTCATAGATATACACAGGACAGGATATTTGATTGTTATATACAGTTTAAGTAAAAGTCAACCTAGATATTTCTACACCTTTAATAAAAAATAATATAAACATGAACCAAAACAAGTTTGATGCTGTTAGCAAAAAAGCATTGCACAGGCTCATACTGACATGGATCTAAGGATACTGTTACGGAGAGATGTATAAGAACAACAGAAAGAAATATTGCTGTAGAAATATACAAAAAAGCTTAAGAATTAGTTGTAGTTCTTAGGAAGCTGTGCACGACTGAATTAAAGTTAATGACTTACTACACACACACACATACACACACACAGTCACAAACAAAAGAGAAGAAATTACAACAGATATTTCTAAAATACAGAGGATCATAAGAGATTACTAAGAACCTCTGTACTTCTTAAAATATTTTATTGTGGTATTGCAGAACTACACAATATATTTTCTGGCTAGTGTGAATTGTTGATGTCATCTTTCAACTTCTACTTTTTCATTGTAGTTCAAGGGGTTTTATTACCTCTGATCTTTGATGTTTTTCTATTTGTTATTACAATTTTTCCCAATTGCTGATTTGACAATATGCCCTAAGGCTTAAGTTGAACAATAATAAATAAGAGATCCTCAAATGTTAAGCTTAGTGATTATCACTGGCAAGTAAGAGATCCTCAAATGTTAAGCTTGCAATGTAGTTAGCAGTTTTCTTTTACTTTCTCCCTTCCTCATCAAACTGAGTCTTATGTTCACTGAAATATAACAATGATTCTTAAAACTAAACAAACAAACAAAAAAACCTGCAGCATTTTATATATTAATTTTTCACTTCAAACACTTTTGATTTGGGCAACTATTTCTCAATAATCAATTCAAAATATAAATTGTTTCTTCCCCTCAAAGTTTGTCTGATGCTGTTGGATCTCTGAAATTTGCAATGTGTATTTCAGAAGCACAACTAAATATCAATACTACAGTCAATTAAATTGAAATACTCAAAGTAAAAAGTGAGATTTCCTTTAGAAATCAGATTTAAGATAAATTTTGATGTTTTCAGAGACCTTAAGAGATCTTTGCATAATCCAAATTTAGGCAAAATAATTAAACCGTTGCATATTTTAATAAACTATTATACATCATATTTGTTAATATATTTACTTATATATTCCTTTAACTTTCAGGTTGCTTTTGTTTCAGTGAAGGCAGGCAACTTCAAATGAAGCTCTTCCTATAAAAAAGGACGCTATGAATGGACAATTCTCAATGTCATTTTAGAGTCACTGGCAATGAAAAGGGATCTGTTTAAGGATTGTCCCTGCCCTTCAGTAGTGAGTAAATCTTTAGGTTGGTTTACACCCTGACTGCTTCATTTACAATTCAATTAGGATGAAAGTCACTGGAGGCAAAAACTGAACTGAATTTCTAGATTCATTTATAAAGATGCCCACCAGATAACACAGGTTCGGATTTCAGGAGTAAGGTTCCTGTGGAACTTTAGGTAGGCTAAGGGAGAATTATAGTCCCTTCTAATCATTAAAATGCATGCATGAAGTACTTCAAGCCAGCTTATTCATCATTCCTGAAATGCTGACAAAGTGCTTAAGGGCCTACTTTTTTACTTAGGTGACACAAGAAAATCCCCTATTCCTTAAGGTTCAGGATAATATACATAGGTCTATTTTTGAATGACACTTTTATAATTTGTAGAAAAATGCATGCATTAGTTATTTCTGTCAAACAGCATACTTCTTTGTATGTTAACATAAACTTACATTAGGAAAAGAAAATATACTGCTAAGATATTAAAACATGAGATGCCTTTAATATCATTCTCTCAAACATCATCATTTTGATGATAGTAACTTCCATTGAAAATTCTATTCATATTTAGGATTGCTAATTTTTACCACACTTATAATCACAATGCAAAAGGATTGCCCTTGTTTTTAATTATTATATCAATTAGTGAAATGATATATTTACTGATAGTAAACCACTGTTTTAACAGTTTATTTGCATAACAATGTACTTTATCACAGTATCAGATATGGTAGATGTAATAAAAATATGGGGTACTGCTCTTTTTATTGAACCAGAATTTATCTGATCTTTACTTGACTGACCTATAACCTGAGCATTTCAAATTGTAATCAGTGAAATTATACTAATTTTCCTGAATAAATTGTGAAAATTCTAAAAAATAAGACTTCTATAAAAGTATTTTAACAAGTATTTTCATATTTTAAATTTATCATAAAGATAGTTACATATCAAATTAGTTTATCTATCAAATAATTTTAGTTTTCCAATATAGAACTGAAGTTGGAGTCATTCCAGTACTTCTAAAGCTTTCTCAATCATTTCAAGCCAAAGCTCAGATCACCTTTAAATGAAGTGCTTATAAAACACACTAAAGTGTTCTTAGTAATTTTCAAGTAGTATGTACAACATTGCCCAGAATTTGAACTCTTCCAAATTTCGTTTTCAATAAATTTAAATTGCTTTGTATAGTGAAGAGTAATTTAAAATTATTGAAGTACTCCCTCAGTAGAGTATCCATAAAATATAAAGCCTTTCAGTGATTTTAATCACTACGCATACTTTAAAGTAATTTCAACACATCAAATGCTTTGATTCTTAGTTTCCATTGCTTTAATTTGAAAGAATGAAAAATGCCAAACCAAAATAGCATTTATAATCAGTGAAAGTTGTAACTAACCTGAATTTCAAATTGGCTTACAAAGTTAAACATGTGAACTATAATTGCATTATTGATAGGATAAAAAAAAGCCACCATTATAACAATTATTTACAATACTAATTTTAATATCTTACACTGCGTTTATTATGGTAGTATTTTGTCCACAATGGACTAATATACCTTTCATTTTACACTTTCATTGTGGGTATGGAAGATAACTATGACTGCTTATAATTCCTCAAATGTGTTTATATGTAATATGAAAACATATTGACTCAAGATTGAGAAGGAAATATAATCTAATTACACATAAAAATATTCGAAGAATACTAATGAAGGTCAAAACCATTTCAAAATGTACGAAAAACAAAAAATCCTTACTACAATTCTAACAAAATTTACAAGTTTGGTGATTATAACTAAAAAATATTAGATTTTTATGTATATGATTAAATAGATCTAACAGGATTTATAGCACAATTAGGTTAAAATATCATAAAGTTCTAGTGTTAAGAGTAAATGGTAATGCTCTTTTATGCCAAATTTGTGAAACAAATGAAAAACTGGATCAGAAAAATATAGAAGTGAATCTAAACCTTATTCGTATCTTATTAATCATTTTCTCTAGGCAAGGGGATTTCATCATACTACATCTGAAAGTTAAATAGAGTTAAAAATTTGTTAAAAGGATGATATAAAAATCAAATTTTCTTCAGGAAGAAATCTTTGTACCTCTTTTCCTCTGGGACAGATGAAAAAGCTGAGCTTGTGGTCAGTGAGGACCTCTTACTGCCAATAAAAAGAGGAAGCTAATGAGTGTACTCTGTTATTTTCCAACTAATTAATCAATTAAAATGAACTCTTCCACACTTCTCAGACAGAATGAATTAGGAGTAGATAGATGATAAGTGACCTACTAAGGAAACATCAGTAATAGAGACCAAATATTCTCCCATTACATGAAAGGACACTTCAGTGTAATCTATTCATATTACTTGGACATTTCTTCAATAAGCAATAAGACAATGTAAATAATTATGTGAAGAGAAGTCATAAATATCAATACAAAATTTAAAGGTAAATTAAAATTATATTAAATAGTTCCATTATCATTGATAATGGAAAATATGTAAATATAGAAATGGGAAGCTTTGATTAAAAATTTAGATAACACTATTTTAAGCCTACAGAAGAATGAAATAATCTAGTATCTATAGGTCTCCTCTGACATATTTTGTTTGGCATAATCCCAATTTGCAAATATTAGAAATGTTAAAACTTTTAGCAAATAGACTAAATGTAGTTATATATACAATAGTCAAACTATTTCCTTGTAACAGCTATGTTCTTAGACACTAAATGATAATAGCAATGCTTCACAATATAAGAAAACATGGAGTTCTTTGAAATAAACATGTATACAAATTAAGCATAATTATAGGATTTTTTTTGTTTATTTATATGAGTGTATAGTAGATTAACAGGACTAAATACAATTTTACGTGGCTTCTTTGGACAGTAAATATATATCGTATACTTGTCAATTTTCAAAAACTATTTTATTGGTCAGAAGCAATTCTGATTTATATTAACAGAAATATCAGGTAAGGCAAATAATTATTTTTTAATGTTAATATACAATACAATCATTTATGATATTAATATTTTCTTATTTCACTAATACTTTTTGTGCTATTATGAATAATTAGATTTTATTTCCTAAGCTTCTCATTTCTATTCTTTTATCTTTTCAAAAGACAATAAACAAGTCTAAGGATAGTAGCCAAAGTTACCTGGAGTTGTAGAGCTTCAGATATTAGTAATCTTCATTTGTTTAATCACCTTCATAGCATTTGAAGCATGTAATAAATCTAGTGTGAACTTCACATGGTGCTATAAAAAATAGCATGAATTAGTTTGCTTCATTATGTCACTGCCATAAAATAGTATCTTACACAAAATATATACATCTTATATTTTGTGTTAACACATTTTAACATTTTGATATTCTAAAAAGATAAAATTCACTCTGATCATGTATACTTGAAATATATCCGGTCTCTTCAGTTGCAGCCTAAGGTTGTACAAGAATATTTTATGTAGGACAACTGCAATTTAGAAATGTGCATTTTGTCAAATAGCAAATATATGAACTATGAAGACAGTGCCTGGCATAGTAGTCCTTCAGAAATATATTAGAGCAGTAGTCTACATTTATTGACTAGATGTAGCTATATTGTAATAAATTCTGTATTTGTTCTCATAAGCTCAGTGTGATTAAGTATAGGAAATCCATAAAGCGCTTCTATGACCTCTGGAGATTGAAAGGCAAGTCTCCATAACCAACAGGTTGTTGAGTGCTCAGACTACTTGAAATCTAATTTATTAATTTAACATATAACTGAGAAATCAAGCTAACCTTACAACTGAAATAATATTTTAGATCTTCCACAAATTCATCCTCTTTAGAGAGGATAAAAAATGCCTGTTAACTTGTCAATTAAATAATTCTGATATACATATTATATAAGTTAAGGAAATGTTGATAAATATTCTTATTAAACTTGAAAATTAAAAATTGAAATAATTCACTCATAAAGTGTAAATAATTTTATTTAGCTATAAAATAATCTTATTAAATATGTAATTTTATCTATACAAGAAAAATGGTGATGAACATGTATGCACATATATGTGTATGTATGTGTGTCTGATGCTATTTTAAATTAATTTTATGCTTTTACTTTAATACTACTTTAATTTTATTATTTTAGTCACCAATCTTATTTTTTTAAAGATTTATTATTTTATGTATACAAGAACTGGGGTACAAGCCAAAGGTGTGGGGGTGAGACGTGTGGGGTTGAGAGGATTCAACAAAGACAAAGTGGGGAACTGAACAGGCAGAGTTACTGAAATACACTACTGAGGGAAGCAGCAGGTGAGGCAGGAGAGGTCTGCTGTGCTATGTGGGTCAGCTCTCTGGCCGGGAATTGAACTCTTGCTGCAGTGGCTGCAAATGCTTCATAGTGTGGTGCTTACTACCTTGCACTACCAGGGAGGCCCCACCAATCTTATTTTTATTTTATAGTAATTTAAGCTTCATCTACCTTAAACCTTTTCACAGCTATGTATATTGTTAATTTACTAGTTTAAAGTTGGCTAAATCAGAGTTAGAAATATTTTCAAAAAATATATATGATCCTGCCATTTTACTTCATACAATCCCTTGCTTTTCCTATGTGTTTGCAAATGAGAACAATGCCTTATAATAACACCCAGGATTTGTAATATTCTATACATTCTGTTCATGTAAGAAGTTCCTTCATGACACTTCTCCAAATACAAACTATACTCCACCAATACTAGCTTGGTAAATTTTTTATTTTTGCCCTATTTTCTCACTTTTATGCATTTCCACATACCATGTCCTGGCCATATTCTATCCAATTAATGCCAATTCAATTTATAATCATCTTTAGGATTTATCTCAATGTTAATATTTTCTCTTCACAGTACATGCATTCTGCCTATCATATTTGCTATTAGAGAATTCTAAAATAACACATTCCAAAAAAAAAAAAAAAAGACAGAAACAAGGAGATAGGGAAGAAGGGATAAAAGGGGAATTTTTTCATATTCATTTCATTTCATATTCATTTTATTCAGTTCATTTTGGGGTAGAGTAATTACATTAGTGAATCAACTTTTAAAGTTTGATTTGAATTTTAGATATTATCCTTAACCTTTTTAGTAATATTTTATTGAAGAACTGATTATTTCAAAAGAATATTAGGCTGTGAAAATATCCTTTCCCCTTATGTATGGACAAGTTTATTTTATTTTGTCAGTTATCATTCATGCACCATACTTAATCCCTTCTTATTTTGACCTAGCAAAAAATTTTTGCACAGAATTTAATATCATAGCATTCATTCTATTCATCTCATCTCCAAATGGAATTCTACTTTATTGAAAGTTGCAGAAGAGAATACTAGAAATGATCACCTTTATTCTTGCAGTTCAGTAACTTCAAACAAAATAGCCAGAGAATTATTAATTTGAAATTAAACCCACCAAGCATAACAATGTAAACAAAATGCCTTTTAAGATATTTATAATTTATAGGACTAATGTGTTTTTAATATTATACTGAGGATAGAAATGATAAAGTTAATATATTGAGAATTTGAAATGTTAAATATTGCTTCTTCTCTAATATGATATAATGGCTGATGTGCTCAGCTGTGATTCCTCTCTAGGAAACATTACCTTTAAAATGTTCTAGGAGTTGCATTACGTAGTCAATTTTGTCTTTTTCAAGTGTAGCAAAACTCTTGAAAGGACTATATGAGAACTCTTCTAAAGGTGATGATTAACATTTTATTTATCATACAAAGATGGCAAATAATCTGTTATCCTTAGTGTCTGAAATGAACATTAAAACAAACATATACCCACACACAGTCATAAACCAATACCAATTAAAAGATGTCATTCTTAAATGATTTTTGCTCCTATACATCTGTCCCATGTAGTATTGTAACCTGAAGAGTCTGTGTCCTAGAATTGAAGTTGAATACAATGTTTTTCAAAAATTCAAAAATGATCAGTTTTGTCAGTGTATTTTCTTGAGTTAGAGTAGTGGGAAAAAATGTCACTGCATTTTAAAAACTCTACTTATTTTTAAAATAAAAGTATAGACTTCAGTTTTAGAAGTTTATAAACAATTATTTGATTGTTTTTGAAATTTTAAAATATAAAAGCATTATTAATATATCCACTGAATAATTCTAAGTGTACAAATTAAGTTATAAAGAGATCATGTAATACTTTATTTAAACCACATGTATTTTGTAATAGCTCAAAATAAAAATTTTGTTAATGTATCTATTCTATATAATCACCCTATTTATATAATAATAAAACCATATTCCAGTAAAAGTTATTAAATGATCAAAAAAGTGAATGTTTAATAAAATGTATGAAATGCTGCATTATCAATTCATTTATTTATTTTATTAATGACATAGAATTATTTTACACTCTTTTTTTACATAATAAATGTTTTCTCCCCTCAGTTATAGTCACCATAGTTAAATGCTGTCTTAAATCTTTTATTTATACAAAAAGGAAAGATGCTTTGTTTTTATTCTTTAATTAACTTTTTATTAATTTAATTAGGAATGCTTGTATATGTGCTGAGAGGAGAAAGTGGTTCTCACTGTGAATAGTGATAAAGTCAGTTACTTATTGAAATGTTTACCATGTTGGAGAGCTGATGCAGTTACATTACTAGCAAAGAACACAAAGAAATTTAGAGTCTTCATATAGGTATTACAGTCATATAAATCTCTAAGATTTCCTTTTGAACTGAGCTACATAGTCAAATTGTTGTCTATCCATTCTTCTTTAAGATTGAAAACCCCACAACTTTGACAGTCTAACAGGTTAGAAAACATTATTTTTGCAGTCTGTATGTCTAGCACAAAATTGAATGGCAAGTAAAAGAGTTCCCACAGAGAGATTCCAGAAAATAGTACATTCATGTGACAGTCTTGCTCATTACAAATCACTTGTATGGGACAGTCTTCTACAGTCTATGCATTATATATGTGAACAGAAGGGTAGTATGAAATGGGATGTGACACAAATAAGCAGAATAAATATTCAAATATCGGGAGGGACAACTAGAAGCAATAAAATACTACAACAAATTCAGAGGAAAATGACAGTAGGAAAAAAAAACACCCTACACATTTTTGAGAATAAAAATAGTATAGTTTTATTAGTGGCATGACGTGAGTTAATTTAGTATGTAGACACATTCTATTGTTTATTCTAAAAATATGTACATATAATCAATGAAAGTAAGATAAGCAGCTAATATTTAAATCCCCTCAGTGTCGGTTTTAAGACAGGGAATAGTAAAAGAATTATGTGTGTGTGTATATGTATATATATGCATACACATAAAATACACATATAATACACATATAGTTAATGTACATGTATACACATATAATAGATGCATATATATGAATATATAATACAACAATAAAATGACTCATGATATCCTACAGAAAGTATAACTAGAATGGCATACATTAACTTATACTTTATTTCCTGTTAATATTATGATAGCACTGCAATATTTCCACTCTCTTGGATCGTATCCCATTTAACTCTTTCTTTATTCATTTGCCTTTTTTTATTGAATTATTTCAAACAGTCTATAAATATGCCCAAGTGTGAAAAGAAAAACAGCAAGTTTTTCTTGTCCTGATATTTACATCATTTCCATGTTCTTAGTAGACCAGAGATCAGTTGGTCTGTAGTCATACAGGAAAGTTGGTTGCTGATGAAGTAATACAAAAGCCTCAGTCACTCTCAAGGAGAATTCTGGAGCTGGGATAACTATAAGAGCTATCTGCATTGAGACAAAGACACTAAGCACTTGTCACCATTTATTGTCCATTAACTGGATGAGTACTATAAGGAAGAGCATTTTTATTTACATAGCACTTCAGCTAAGGTGAATGTTTCAAAGGAGACTCAACTGTGAAAAGGCAGCCCTCAAAATCTTCAATAGCTAAGGGAAGGGAAGCTTCATTCCTTGAAACAGAAAGTCATCATTCTGGAGAGCAAAAAAAAAATGCTATTTATTTCAAAGAGAAAATCGTCATGACCTGATATCCAAAATTCCCTGTCTCTTTAGTCACTTTCTTTAACATTTCAATTTGCTATTTTATTTCATGCCCATAGATTATTTTATTTTTATTAATCATATTTACTGATTTATGTTGTCACCCTTGAATAGAGTTGAACCTCCAGTAAAAACTTTCTTATTTGTCCAACATTGCTTCCCCAACATTTAGAAAGTACTTCCTACACAATATATAATCAACCGTTGCTTGCACTGGCTCTGACAAATAAAAACACTTAAACCAGAGTATAGTAGTATCTTGATACTACTGTGTGAAGGGAGCAATTAGGGAGATAATTATTTAAATTTGGCTAGTGTCTGAATCTTCTCTGGTTGCCATAGTATAATACCATTGACAGGGTAGCTTGATTAGCATTTATTTATACCAATCAGGAGACTGAGAAGTCTATGATGAAGGGCCAGACAAAAAATTTTCCTGGATTACAGAGACTCAATTTTTTCTTTGTGTCTTTACATGACATAACAAGAAAGATCTGGTGCTTCTCTTCTCCCCTAAGGTCACAGACCTATCCAATTAGAGTTTCATATTTATAATCTCATTTAATTGGTATCAGCTATTCACTAAGTCTACCTTCAGATACAGTCATTTTGGGGGTTAGGATTTCCACATATTAATTTTGAAAAGACTTTCAGTCTGTAACAGCTGGGTTATCATGAATTTCCTGAAAGAATAATATAAACAAAAACTTGCTGAGCGTCATCATTTTTGTGTAACATAGTGCTGGCTTCCATGGTATATTTCTTCTGTAAATGTTGGCTTATAGTTTTGTTTATGTTGATAAGTAAGATAAAAATGAAACAAGGAAAATATGTGTCAGAACTGTGTTTGTTCATCAAGGATGTGAGGAACTTATTTGCTGAGTTGGATAATAATACTGGGAGAATATTTCTGAAGTATTTTTGTATGTAATCGCAATGTAATGACTAACGTTAAGTTTTTTGCTCTAATCTGCTTTATTAATCTGTTCTTTAACATTTCCCTATAGAAGAATAATCCAGCCATGATTTTTAGTATTTTTTTATTTTTTGTTATGGAAATATTCTCACCATATCAACTTCAAGCTACCAAGCTGAAGTTGAACTCAAGAGATGGAAAGAAATGCATATTAATTCAACATATAAGATTATTTTGAAAACATAAAAATACAATAGAGATAAATTACCCCATGAATGTAGAAAAGAGTAAAATGAGAAAAAAAAAATAAAAGGGTCTTATGCATGCATTGTTTTTAATGTTATTTGTTTAATTTTGTTATAAAGTTAATGTTTAAATATTTTAAAAAAAGGTTGTAAAATTACTGAACATTTAACACTTGACTCTCATAAACTGGCTCAGGCATAACACCACGTTTGCTAGAGTAAAGTGATTCAACATAGCCAGTACGAGTAGACACGACAATAAATAATAATAAATACATTTTATTGAAAGTGTGTTACAGGACAGGGAGAGGGTCACCTCAGAACCCCCAAACCTGCCTGCTCTAAATGGGTTCTGCCATATGACACATCCAGACAAAACATATAAGACATTTAATGGAAACAAACTCTAATACAATTAGTAAATGATACAGAAAAGACAAAGAATATAGTTACTAAATCAAGCATCCAAAGTTACCCATTCCCTCATGAGTGAAAATCTAGCCAAATAGGATTGGCCCAAAACAAGGCCCAAAAGCCTGCCACAAGTCTAAAGCACTTTTCAGTGGAGACCTATAGAAAAGAGTCAGACAAATCTGGGAGGAAAAGAACAAAATCAAAATCAAGATAAAAGCTGACATTATTAAGCTCCCCACAGGTCAACTCACATCTGTTTCATCCAGTCCAGGACCAAAAAACAAGCAGAATTTCTTCAGATGTCTCTCTGTTCCCTGTGCCTCTTCCAGGTCTCCTTCCTGCTTCCTGCTTCCTGCTTCCTTCCTTCCTTCTTCCTTCCTCTTCTCCAGTCTCCTCTCTAGCTTATTCTTTTTTTTTTTATCATTTTATTTTATTTTATTTTATTTATTAACATCTTTTTATTTATTATCCCTGCTCATCATCACACTCCCTAGGGAACTTCACCTTTTCCTGGAGACCATCCTGTTACAGAAGGACATTGCATGAATGTGAATATGATTTGAGACCTATGTGTGACATGATTGGTAGGTTTATAGTTCTGTGTATGCAAAGAGTAGTGTTCTTTTGGTTAGTTAAAAGGAAGTAGGAAGTCACTATTTTAATAAAGATCTTGTAGAAATGTAGAATTATAATCTTCTCATGGAGAATATATCAGGAAACATTGTTGTTGTAAACTAAAAGTTGATGTACCCCTCTACCCTGATTCAAATGTTAATGTAATGGAGTTTGGAGTTGAGTCATAAGGAGATAATTAGGTCATAAGGTTAAGTCCCAGTTAATGGGATTAATTACCTAGGAGAAAAAAGATCTAGCTAACTCTTTTTTTGCCATATTATATACAACAAGAAGTAGTATGTTATCCAAAAGAGTACATTCATCATAATATTACTATGCTTACAACCTGGTCTCAGGCATCCATCCTCTAGAACTGTGAAAAACAAATTTCTGTTGCCTATAAGCAACCTAATTTATGGTTGTTATTGTTGTTGTTTTTTTTATAACAGCCCAAGATGATAAGGCAAATGTCTAGTTTAAATACTTTGCTAAATCTCAGGATCTTAAAAAGACAAAAGCATATTATTACCATTTCTACATGTCTAATCTAGGCAACAAAGGGTGTTGTTCATTGTTAGGAAGAGGTGACAAAACTAATGAGATG
This sequence comes from Galemys pyrenaicus, assembly GCA_019455555.1. Lineage (NCBI taxonomy): Eukaryota > Metazoa > Chordata > Mammalia > Eulipotyphla > Talpidae > Galemys > Galemys pyrenaicus. The sequence goes on from JAGFMF010011791.1 coordinate 8,951,423, forward strand.
CATCATTTCATGCTAGAGCCTTGTTGGAAGTGGACCTCATCATTTACGGAAGAGAGGACCTCACATTTCACCTGCTAAATGGTATACCTGCTCATCAATGGATGCTAGTGGAATTGAATCAGATCACTAGCCTTGACAAATGGCCAAAGCCAATAACATGATAGAATTAAATTCCACTGGTAGGTGCAGAAGGGAAAAAAACTATGTTTTAGTGTGTGCTCATAATGTGTGCCACAGAGTTAAAAATCATTGGAGAATCTTATAACATTTTCAATATTCAATGTGAACTGTGGATCTGCTAATCCTAAGCAACTTGTTTGGCCACCATTTTTTAAAAATAGATTTTATTTATATATGCACAAGAGGTGGGGTACAGGCCAGAGGCAGAGGGTAAACGTATTCACCAGAGATAGAGCAAGGAGCAGAACACACACATTGACCAAAATACACTGTTGAAGGAAGCAGCAAGAGAAGCAGGAAAGGTCTGCTGTGCCATGTGGGTCCCCTCCCTGGCAGGGGAATGAATTCACACTATGGTGGCCACGGAAGCTCCACATTGTGGTGCTCAACTCATTGTGTTACCAGGGAGGCCCTTGGCCAACATTTTTGTTACCTAGAGTTCTGCATTCCTATACAAGATGAGAACTACCTGGTCAATCAGTTATAGAAGCCGAACCCTACAAGGTGCCTTTCAAATCAATCAAGAGAAGAAAGCTCGATCACCCTGGGAAGGGTATGCATCACTCATAAGGTATCTCCAGAAATGCCCAAGGGCTCTTGACTAATGTATGGCAAGGGACCCCAGAATCTGATCAGTGGAACAACTTGTTAAATAAGATTAAAACCATGACTGGGGCCTCCCTGGTGGCGCAGCGGGTTAAGCAATGCACTATGAAGCAAACCTCAGCCACTGTAGCACAAGTTCGATCCCTGCCACCAGCCCAGGAGGGGACGCACGTGGTGCAGCAGACCTCTCCTGCCTCGCCCACTGCTCCCCTCAGCAGTGTGTTTCAGTCAGTCTGCCCGTTCTGCTCCCAGCTCTGTCTCTGGTGAATCTTCTCACCACCCTGGACTCTGGCCTGTACCCCAGCTCTTGTATGTATAAATAAAATAAATCTTTAAAAAAAATGAAAAATAAAACCATGGCTGAGGTCTAAGACTTTATCTCAATTACATTACTGAGTATTCAAGCAGAAGAGACTTGTCTGAGGGGCAGATTTCAACCCCTGATGCTATAGATAATGTAGCCCATTTTCTAGTTTCACCCCTCCCTTTTCATTTTGTCCTCTTTCTCTTCACAACTGATGCTTTATGCTTATTATATCAATACAAAAGCCCAGAATCTTGTTCTTTGGCAGCATCCTGCATCCTATAGCTTGCTCCATGACTCTGATTTGTCAGTGCAGTGTTATCAACAAAACATAAACTATTTATTTATAAAACTGTTTATTTATATAATGCTATTGGAATAACTCAAACTTAACTATTCTGTAGAAGTGCTGTGTTTTAATTATTTCATAAATGGTGAAAGAATGAATAATATCTAAACCTTTTTTGGAAATTACACTCTGCTGCAAACATGAGGGAAGGTGGAGTAGCATCCTAATTTGCAGAATATTATTTAAAAAATACTCTTGCAATAGGAAAAATAGCACAATCAATTTTATTCAGGAATAATTCAGAGCCTGGCTAAGTTGATTTCTTTTGAATACATCATGTTTTATCTTTTATATACCTGCTTTCTTCTAATTTAAAAGAGTAGGCTTATTAGGAAAAGGGGCAGGAATGTAAAAGACACTTGTATAGACACAAATGGCAGGAAGAACTTCCCTAAAGGGGACGGGTTTGCTGAGAGAGGCCTGCATGGTCACAGGCAGGTGGCCTTGAGGAGAGCTGCCTCTGCTGAGGGAAGTCAATGAAGAGAAGTCCTGGCATGGTACAGGTCCCAGGCAGGCAGGAGGCTGCTGCCCTGAAGAGAAAAGTTGATTAAAAGAAGCAGCCGCATAGTCACAGGCAGGCAGAAGAATGGCTGCCTTATATACCTGCTTTGGACAAGTTAAACATGTGGTCATGTCAGAAATGATCTTTTTCACTCATACCCGGTCTCCTATGTATATTAACAGTAATTTTCTTGATCTAGTTAACTTAGGACAGGGTAGTTTTCCTTGACAAGTAGGATATAAACCAGAGCAAACTTATATGGGAAAAATTGTCATTGATAGTTATAAATCATGTGGAAACCTACAGCCTAGAATGAAGCTGTGGGGGAAGAAGATGCTTACTGCCTCACAGAACTTAGTCTATTTCACTTGACAACTTTCTGCAGGACACATCATATATTCATATTCTTTTTGCTTCCCAGAGCCACTTGTGGCTCTTTCTCTTGTCTTAGGAGACTTACTCAGAAGTCTGGGTCAACAAGTTCCTCTGCCATTGGCTGATCGTTCAGTTTTGTCCTTGACACCTAGCAGGAGAAGATCAGAACACAGGAGATGCACTCACTACTGTACAGGCCCCCCCAGCTTAGTTTTGCATTTGCCTATTGAAAGACTATACCCATGGTGTTCATGTTGTTTTCTCCTTATTATGCCTTAGAGACAAACTCCCTGCTTTCATTAGACTTTGGGTATCATTCGCATTTCAAACTTTTAAACTCAAGACATTTTCTTCTCCGCCTAGGACCATAACTAATATATTTTCTTAAGCATATAAATGCAAAACTGCCTCTGTCTAACAATATCCCGTATACAATGGGGTAGCCATACAATGAAAATGATGAGTTGATTGCACTTATAAAAGACACATCATAATAGAAGCTCTCTTCCTTACAGTAGGCTTTTCATACCAGGTTAATTAATGTATGTGAAAGTGTTTTATAAATTTTAAAATGTGATAAGTATTATTTTGTGTAGTTGATAAATATAACTATAGGTTCTCTTGCTGATAAGACAAGAACTGTTCCTGCATGAACCAAACCATTAATTCCTGATGGTATTTAATTATTATTGAACATATTTTTCTTTGCAGGAGCTGTCATTTAAATGTACTTGCCAACTAGCTTGTTTATCAAAACATTCCAGTCCCTTGCAAATTCTCATTTAAATTGCCTTGTGTTTCCCACTTCCAAAAATTTGTATTATCAGCATATTTAACTATCAAGGCTATTTTGAAGATTGAAAAGAGCAGAGTTGATTCATTATGTACAATATCTCATACATCTGTCATTTCTATTCTACTGCCATTTGGTTAGTTCAGCCTCTTATTACTTCATGTTTGTATAATTGCAATAAGAAGTCATATTGTTCTTTTTGCCTCTGAATTTGTTCCCTCTATTCCAAAATAAACACTCATTTTCATTTGACAAAATGCCAACCAGATTATGCTTTCCCTTCTACCTTTTGAAAACATTTGTCCTCTGCATTCGTCCTCTGTGTTTTTTCCTGCCTTTTAGTTTAAGCATTTATTAGAAGAAACTATCAATTCTCTCAGTCAAAAATCTAAGTAAAAGTACCTCCTTGTTGGGTCTCCTGGTGGCACAGTGGGTTAAGCGACGCACTGTGAGGTAGAACGAAGGCACTACAGAATGAGTTGGATCCCTGCTGCCAACCAGGGAGGGGACCCACATGACACAGCAGACCTCGCCTGCCTAGCTTGCTGCTCCCCTCAGCAGTATGTTTCGGTCACTCTGACTGTTTTGCTCCCCATTCTGTCTCTGGTAAATCCTCTCATCTCCTACAACTCTGGCCTATACCCCAGCTCCTTATGCATAAATAAATAAATCTTTTAAAAAATTACCTCCTTGTTTTTAAATACATATCTTATAGTGCCTAGAATACTTATAGATTAGAAGATTTATAGGCACTTTTTTAAGTGTCAGTTATATGGTTATAATATAACAGTAATTGTTATTTGCACTTGTTGAGATAAATGCAAACCTCAGCCTTCTTTATCCTTTTCAACAATAGAACTTTCATTTTTGTAACAAATGATTGTTAAGAACCTATTGACTCTCACACCAATTTCCTCTCTATATTTTAAAGAAACAGTAAAGCTTAACTTAATTACTAAATGGAGCAAACTGATTAATAATTTGACAGTAGAAAACATCTTCAGATGCACATTTTTCTGTTATTTTTGCACCTCAGGCTACTGTGAGCCTACATACTCCATTTCTGTAAAGTGAACAGCTGGATATTGTGTACTAGGTGGTTAGTAATTTGAGTGGATAAATTAGTCATCCTATAGAAACAAGGTGAAACAGTTGAGTCAGGAAGATAACCATTTTACTTTGGTGAGAGGAAAAGAAACTAAGTACAATCCCCATGAAAAAAAAAATTCAAACAATATATAGCCTCAACATCATGGTGTATTTAATCTGCATTTAGATCTAAAGATACTTTGTGAATGTTTCCTTTTCTCAGTGATGACCATAAAACTAACAGATAAGAATTATTTAATATTTGAAGATGTAGGGGGTTGGTAGTAAGCTATGTATTAGATTTATTATAAGAATGAATTTACCAAAATACATAGCAGAGGTTGTATTGAATATTGCAAATGTGGAAACTGTTTAAAGTATTTAAACAGAAAATTTAAAGACCTTAATTACATTCACATTGAGTTGGCATTTTCACCTGTGTTCATCTGCCAGTGCACCATGAAATTTCACTTCTTAGTTATTTACAAATCACCCATTTCCTTCCAACATATTCTAAGTGTGACTTTGAAGTTTCATACAAAATCACATATATAAAAAGTATATGCAATAAAATAAAAGTGCAACAATAAAAATAAATAGAAAATATGAAATGATAACATGGTGAAACGAGTTAATATGAACACACAAACATAAAATTGTACACATTTTTTTCCTTTAACTTTCGTCTTATTTTGTTACCTTGCTAATGCAAATAATGAATATATGTTTGGAGTAAACACAAGTCTGTTCATCAGGAGACGACTAATTCTTTTGTGAGTACTAAAGCAACTGCTGTTTATAATACTTTATGGCACACTAACACCAACTCTTACCTCTCAGATTTAAGGCATAGAAACACTGCTTCCTTTCCAAGCAGAAAACCTGGAAGAAATTTAAGGCAGCATAATCTAATCCTTATTCATAGATTTTGAATTCAGACAGCGCTGAAAAATGATCCTTATGAGCTCTATGACTTGGGAATTATTTATTATCAAATTTATTTTTCACCTCTGAAATGATGGGCAAAAATCATATTTATGTCATATCTTATGAGGTTAAAATAAAATATAATGAACAACATACTTATGAGCATTGCTTTATAATTATTGTCTTTAGTTATTAGTTAATGAAACAAAAAATAAGTACCACTCATACACTGATCTGTTGTCCAAACTGATTTTAATTCATGCATAACTAGCATGCACAAAAAAGAGGCAAGTTTTTTTTTTTTTTTTTCTTCTTCCCATTACTTAACTCCTTTGTTTAGGCCAGTGGTTCTCAAGCAGCAGTGATTGTGACATGTATGGGATATTTGGAAATATCTAGTGATGATGTTGATTGCACAAGATACGCTTTTGCAACACAGAAGAATCATATTAGTAGGCAGGTTGAGAATCCCAACACTCAGTCCTTTGCTTTGTCAGGCTGCCTGTTTTATGGATATTACATCTCCTGAATATTCATCACCTCACATTTATCAATGTTTTAATTTAACTTAATCTAATTTAAGATTTTTCTGAATTTTATTGTACCCTATAACACTAAATGCCATTTCTTTAAGAGATTATGTTTTTATTTTAGAAAAAAATAAATTAATAAATTAATTTTTGTGGTTGCATATTTGTTCTTACATATGTACACTTGTTTTATACATGTTTCAGTAAACCACCCATACCAATGCTCAGTCCTCCTCCTGCCCTCAACCCCTACTCCCTCACCCCATCCTCTCTGGCAAACTTTATATTATTTCATTAAGTTCAAGATTTATTCTCACTGTATCTTGCCTGTGTATGTCTTTTGGTTATATATATTCCACACATGAGTGAAGCCAAAAATTTCTCTGTTTTGCTTTTTGAATTACTTCACTTTTCATAATCACCTTGAGGTCCATCTATTTTGTCTCAAATTCCACTTTCATGTTTTTAACAACTGCATAATATTCCATTGAGTATATATTCTGTAATTTATTTATTCATAAGTCTCTTGAATATATATATATATGTATACACACACACTCAATGGTTCCATAACTTAGCAATTGTGAAAAGTACTATTATGTACATAGAAATAGATAAATATTTTTCATTTTAGTGTTTTCATATTATTAATTAAATACTAAATAGAGGTATAATGGGACCATATGGAATATCCGATTTTATTTCCTTAAAGAAATTTCCATACAATTTTTCATAGGGGTTGCATCAACTTGTACTTCCAGAAACTGTAGATGAGTGTTCCTTTTACACCACATCTCATCAATATTTGTTGATTCCATTTTTTTCTCATGTGGGCCATTCTCATAAAGGTGAAGGGGCATTTCAGTGTTGCTTTGATTTTTATTTCCCTTGTAATAAGTAATGCTGAACAATTTTTTTATATATCTGTGGACCCTTTGAATGTCTCTTTTAGAAATAATCTACTTAGGTCTTTTACCCATCTTTGATTTTTGATGTTGTTGAATTATATAAGAGCTTAGTGAATTTTGGAGACTAGCCACTTATCAAATGTGTGAGGTGTAAATATTTCCTCCACATCATAGATTAACATTTTGTTTTTGTCATTGTTTCTTTACAAAGTTTTTTTTTTTTTTTTTTACTTTGATGTAGTCCCACTTGTTTATTTTTGCTTCTGTTTCCCTTGCCATTGAGGTTATGTCCCAAATACATCTTTGTAGTATATGGTTTATATTGTGTTCTTTATGTTTTCTCTGAAGTATTTCATGGTTATATAAACTTACATTTTAACTTAATTTTCATGTGTAGAGTTAAATATGGATTCTGTTTCTTTTTGTGGATGTGACTAACCATGTTTCCCAGCAACAATTTTTGAGGTAGTTTTCATTTTTTCTACTGAGCGACCGTGGTTCCTTTTTCCTTCGTATTTGTATAGGTTGAGTTTACTAATTTTGTTCACCAAATTTATATTTGATTATATGTGTGTCTTGAGTAATTTGATTTATTCTTCCTTGCTTTCACAATTTTAGATATTCTTATTATGCTTTTCACAATCATTGAATTTCCTGCCTAAGTATTTAATTTATATAAAAAATAGAAAAATGTAAATTATAGCTACTTCTTGCTGGTCTTATCACTGTTAAAACTACTTATTGATTTCATATTATTGTATATGCATTCATGAATACATGAGCTTATAGCTTAGCCCATGAACAAATATCTGACTCCATGCAAGAGCACATTCCAGCATCATTGCAATTTCTTTCCACTTCACTTTCATCAGGCTTTTCATCTCATTCTCTGCTATCACATCACCTGTAAAGATTAAAAGGTTATGTATAGACAGATATTTTAGAAAATTGTAACTATTTGTCCTTACTGGTACTCTTAAAAGGCAAAGAAACACATTTGTAAATGCAGGTCTTTGATGAATATTTTCACTGAATTTAAGAAATATATTTTTTAGTGTTATCAAGCCTTCTTTTGCCTCAGTTAGTATAATTTTTTTCACCTTCAAAAGAATATACATTCAAAGACTTTTATTGGATTAAATCCTAGATTTTTTGATGAAGCCATTGCCTGTAAGAATGAAATCCTATCAACACATTATTTCAAGATACCATAATAGCTATATTGGAACTTTACTATTTTGCATAATAAATAAATGAAGACTTCATTTCTATTAACTAAACTTGCTTTCTTTCTGGCAGTACTGTGAATGATTATGAATGAAATTTTAGAAGGTAAATTCTTAATGCAATATATTTTGTCAGAGTCATGGTCAAGATTATAACAAAAATCAAATATACTTACTGAGTCTAAATATACTCTACTGACATTTATTCTGACAATGTAATTGCTTATATAATGTACTACCATTAAAAATATGAAAATATTATTAAATGGCTATAAGATCTTTCATATATGTGATTAATCCAAATATATATTAGACAATGTTTTTAAACTAGCCTATTATTACAAATTCATTTAATTACAGTATTCATATATTCTAATTATAAATTTATTTAAAAAATACTGCAGAGTTGAAGTGTATGGGTTGCTGCATGGATTTCACAATATTGATTGACCTACTATATGAGATATACGGTTACTGTTTCCTTTAGGATTAATTATAAATAATGAGCATATTTCTATCCTAACTTCATAACCAATTTGATAAATTGTTAAATTTTTCTTAGAAAAAGTATTCAAAATGACAGTATAAATTGTACTGTTTAGGTAGTGGCAGTACCCCAAATTAGATTTGTATTGTACATTTTACTGTACATTTTAAGGGTAATGAAACTATCTTAAGTTACAGTATGACATTTTAAGGTAAAAATTGGAATATAAAACTTAATTGAAATTACAGACTGTACCAAAATTCTCGGTGAGGTTGAGAGGTGTTATAAAGCAGCAAATGAAACTGATATTTTTCCAGCAAAGTATATTTTTTTTGGAAAATTACTGGACTTAAATTACAATTATTATTATTTCTATGGCATCTAATTTATTAGATAAGAACTCTTTTAGTCACTATAGTTCAATATAGTCATCTATATTGGATGTAGGAAAATATGGCTCTGATAAACTAAGTAATTTGCTAAATTTTACATAACCAGTTAGTGGAAGAGTCGATACTGAATATTGGCAGGCAAGGTACAATGCTTATTCTAAAAACACTATATGAGCCTTTTACAAAATTTGGATTTTGACATGTAATCATTTCTCTGCATTAATTAGTCAATGTTTGTTGAATGACATACTAGGAGATATTCTGATATGACTAGAAAACTTTATAATTGCTTTTAGAGTCACAAGGCTAATAAGATTCTTATACACTGAATTTAAGAAATTGTTATACTACCAATACATACAATTTATTCAATATAAAACACTATTTTCATGGAATTTGAAGTGAGAGAACAATTACAGGAATAATAACATTAGCTTTCTTACTACTGTTACCACTTTTAAAACAAATCATTTAAAAATCATTGAAAGTTTTAAATCATTTAAACTTATTTTTTATAACAAAATAAAATGTGTTTAAAAATAAATACATTATTATGAATACTAATATATAGACAATTATATATATTATATAACTTAGAATATATAACATACAAAATTATAAAATATATATTATATATACTAATTTATGCAGAAAATCATGAGTGAATAAAACTAGATGAAGTAGAATAGTATAGGTGATAAACTTTTCTTCAAATATAAACTGATCATATGTAGTCATTGCAAAATAGAAATTACATAATTTTGTTTTCTTAATGTCATTTACTCTAGTTTTGTTCTTAGGATATTGTTCTAAATTTAACATTAATCATCATTTATTCGCTCCTATTCATTCTTAGACTTATCAGTTTTTATATATTTCCCTATCACATCATGAATATTTGAAATGTTATATAATCTTTTGGTCTTCTCATTCAATAGACTTATATTGCTATATACAAAATTTAAATTCTAAGTTTTGATGAATATGTTTTCTCTTTTTCATGTCTCTATGTGGTAGCAACATTGGAAGCAGTTGTACATAAAATTGTGGACTTAATGTCAATTTCTTTAAAAAGTACATTATTTCTCTTTTTTGTGATTAGTTCCTATAAGAAACATGATATTTATGACTTATTTGACTCATTTTCCTTTGTAGGAGATATGCCTTTAACTATCTGGAAGCTTTAGAGTTATCTTAAAATCTTTATTTAGTCTAAATTTCACTATAATTTGTACAGGTGTGAAAACTTATCTTCCATGTTGGGCATCCCATGGAAATTTCAATATAAAGAGATATGTTATCTTTCTTTAAATGTTAAATTTTAGAATTTTATATTCATTTTTTGGAGGTTGATCTCTATTATATGTTCCACTTTTCCTAGAAATCCTATTATTCACATATTACAATTTTAACTTTTTTGAAATATACTGTTTTATTTTACATTTTATTTAATTTCTTGTCTCTTCCCTTTTATGGGAGTACTTCAATTTGATATCATTACTATTTATTAATTTTCTAAATTGATCCAGTCATTTATTTAACCTCATTATCATGTATCAAATGCACGTAACTCATGTATTTTATTTGTTACATTTTAAATATAGATGCTTCATATTGTTCTTCCCAGTAATATTTATTCTTATATAGCTAATAATTTTGCTTTATTTCTTTCAATAGTTCTAATCCAGTTGTAAATGTGGTTTGCCTTGTCTTTTTAAATTAGCCTTGGACTATTCATATGTCTAATTATTCTGAATTTATGGTCCACTGAGGTTATAAATTGTTCTATTAATATATGTTAGTTAGAACTAAGGTCAAGTCACAGTGCACTTCAACAACTTTAACTCAAAGGTAGGCATAACACTTCAGTGTGGAGGGTTCAACAAAAACTCTTGCTTGTTACAACTCTACAGGTCACAGATTCACCTTTATCAGATAAGGAGAAATATCAGTGAGGAAAGGCAAATATTTAGTTCAAAAATTCAGGAAATTGAGAGAAATATTATGAAATATTAAATGTTCAAATGTAATGAGTACCTCAGAACAACACTGGAGCAAACTATATACTATCCTACTATCTAGCAATTCCACTCTTTGTTGTGGACTTAAAAAAAGTGTTAATTCAAAGGAATATGTCCTTGCCTAAGTTCACTGAAGCTCTATTTACAATAGCCAAATTATAGAAAATATCTATGTGCCCAAGAACAGAGGAATGCATTATATATATATAGCATATGTATATACATATATATACTATAAGTATAATATATACACATATATATACACACTGGGATACTCTGCAGCTATTAAAAATATACTCCTACCACCTGTAACAACATGGATAAGAGCAGAAGGGATGTGGTTTCACTTAAATTTTGACTATAGAGAAATATAACAAAGGATCATTCAAAACCAAACTTCAAATGAGCCCTGGATATCTAACTTTAAAATGTAAGATACCAGAGGCAGGGAGAGGGATGTATACAGCAAAGTATTGAAGGGCCCAAATAGTCTATGTTGGGGGTGCCTTAGTGGTAGTGTGGTAAGGTATCATATATCTGAAGAGGTGTGATCCTATACCCCTCAAACATATACAATCTTATAAACCAGTGTTATCTAAATAAATCAATGTTTTAGATTGCAAAAAGCATGTCACTTCTTGCTATATATATTATAAAATCTATATTGTCTTGTCTTGAAGCAGAAGTATTCTATTACATATGTGTATACATATATCAGATGTATATGTATAGGTACAATTTTTATACAACTTAGTATATTATACAATTATATTTCAAAAATTAAAAGATTTTCATCAATAACCTATTATGTCACTCTGATGATCAAGCTCACACAGTTAATTAAAACAGAATCAGAGAAAGAGAAGTTTTTAGAATATGAAATTGTAGGGATATTACAATAATTTTGTTGAGAGCAATGTAATATTTCATGTTTGCAAATTTTTTTAAAGTGGAATATATTTTGCAGGTGTATCTTTGTTCTTCCATTTTGCCAGCTATGAGGTTAGATTATACTACATAAAAGTGAGCACTTTGATATTCACTATAATCATTAAAATATATCTATAATACACAGCTTTCTATAATAACTCTCATCTTGGTACTATAGGTGATAGTGCAGGGTATAAATACATAAAAAATGTTTTATTTTGGAGTTAGAGAACAACTACTGTGTAATATACCACAAAATAAAAAACAATGCTTATGGAAGGTGTGAAACTCCTTCTGAATAACAGTATGTGAATTAGATAAATAGAACTTATATTTCACCTCTCTAGCCACAAGAAAAATCTCAAAAATTGCTGAACAAAGTAAATCTATAGGCAAAATTATTTCTAGTATCCATATTTTATGTTTGTTATGGTTAACTGAATGAATAACACAAAATGACCCTAGAAACAATATGGAAGCCTGTTAAAAATCTAGAAGCAGTCATTACATGCCTTGTGTCTCATTAGAAATTGTCTACTGCTCTTCTGTAGTTATTTATTCTTCACATTAAGCACTCCTACTCAGATTTTCTTTCAGAGGTAACAAATGAAAATTCCAGGGTTTATGTCTGAGAAAGCTGCTAGGACAAAAGTAATAGAGAAAAAGAAAGAAAAGTGTTTCCTTCCCTTTATGGTTGTAGAAATGCAGACAATATTCTGAATCAATGAGCTAGTTTCATAACGTGATGAATGAGAGTAATAACAAAAGTATCAATCTCACTTGTCTTTTAAATGTGAGGAATTGTATGAAAATGTACAATCATGCTTAGGTTAGTGTTTAATAGGCATATATTTTTAATCAAATATCCACCAAGATTTCACTATGGTCTCCAATATATTATCCTTAATTCTTAAAATCTGCTCTTGTCTTTGGTTCTCTTCCTTAAATAGTAGTTGATTTGATATTTTCATAAGCATTTAAATAATTGAAGTCAGAAAAGAAACTTTGGATTTACCAACCTCTTCCTCCAGGTATGAAAACATACACCATGACTTTGACTTGATATATTACTTATTAAAACAAAGATCTTAAAAGACTTTCATATTTAACATAACAAAATAAAAAGACTCATATAAAAAATGCCCTCAAATTTGCACAAAAATCATTGAACTGTGAATTAATTACCTATGTGGCATCAAAGAATCTCCCTTCCCAAAGGTATTTAGATTTTCTGTGAGTTATAACACTATACCTAAAATATACACTCTATAAGAAATTAACTGTGCCAATTTAGTTAGGAAATTAAATTTGATTAAAGAATGGAGTTTGGAGACACTTCTGTATCCCTGAGTATGTATTACATGTTTATGTATACTACCTCCCCCCTCCCTGAAACAATTTACAGAAATAAAAGTATAGACCAATGAAATGGGTAATAATGACTTCGTTGAGGACTGGAATTTGAGGTAGCATTCCATAATGAGTTGCATATATGGAAAACATAAAGTGTTTAAGTACATGGTTGAATTATGGTACTTATCAGAAATATATTGGCACCTATGGTTTAAAGTTAGAAAACATATTTTGAAAATTCTAGTGTTTCAGAAAAAAGCAGTTTGGAATTTTAGTGCATATGAAAAAAATGCTTCAATTTACCTTTTAGAAAAAAAATATGTTAAATAATATGTGCAAGTGAAAGACTGGAGAAAGGAAGATTCTTTCACTAAAAAAGGTAATTAAAAAAAGACTGAATAAATTAATTTTTAAAAGTTAAAGTGTTTTTTTTTTCAAATATATGTTGTAATATGCAGTACGGTAATAATTAAATTAAAATAAGAAAAATACATAAGCAAAAGTCTCACAAATTCAGAGTAAGAAAAAAATATAATAACAACCACTTATGAAATTTTCTGAACATGAATAAAATTTCAAGAGAGGTAACCTTATCTTAAAATCTGAATTATAAATATGAGAAATTGGTAGAATTGGCCTTTTTTAGAAAAGTTTTATTTCCACTCATAACATTTCAAGTACGAATGATTATTTATTAAATGAGCAAAATATTCCTACATAAATAAATATTTATTACTTATTATGTGGGTTTCCAGTGAGATTTTACTGAAAAAATCAAGTATGTTAATTTATTAGAATATGCACAATCAACAAGATCCAGAATCAAAAATCTTTAAAATCTATTTTGAAAGTCATTAAAGAGGTATACTCAATTTATAAACTTAACATCTAGAGGAATGCAGAGCAAATTTACTCTCATTAATTTGTTCTATTTTGAGTTAGTCAAGTAGGCTAGGCTGGTCAGCACTATTTCTTCTGTTTGTCCCTGAGGCATGGATTTCTTCTAATCCTTGGAAAATGCATGGATGTTTCTGAGGGATGCTAAACCTATTACCTAGAATAATAGTTAATTAGAAAGTGACTTAAGCTTCCTGGCCATTTTCTTGCAGGAGTGTCAGAGTTAGACACCACTGCACTGAGCAGAGTCTGTGCTAATAAAGCAAATGAATAGAGATAATGATAAGTTAGGAAATGGGCAGTATTTTGGTGAATGTACTGACTCAACTTCCAAAAATAAGAACATGAATATTGCCTTTGCAGAGAAGTTGAGCTCTAACATGTTACAGTGATATTTCCAGAGCTGCCACAGGCCAGTACAGTCGGTGACCACAAACAGGACTCAGACATTGTCAAGGGACCTTACAAGTCAGTGGCCAGCATGAGCCTAAATGAGCAGTTGAAAACCTCAGATCTGGGCAAATCTTTTGATCCAACTTAAATAACGCAAGTCACTTAATAAATTCAAAATATTATAGGTGAAGGAAGTATCACACATTTCAGTAGTTATGTTATTAAATATCTCATATGAGTTAGATTTTTTTTAATATAAAACTCCACAAAGAGAAACATTTAATGCCAAATTCCTTAATGCAAGTAATGTTAAAGAATACAAAAAACATCACTAAGGATATTTTTGTAATAATAAGTTTCTCTTAAATTATTGGGCTTAGGAAAAAATAAAGATTTTGGTTTCCATAAATAATATAATTAAACCAGTTTCAGGAATATACTCATATATACTTATTTTTAAATTATTTTATCTGTCAGTTTAATGTTTTTCCTCTTTAAATATCTGTCCTTTTCATGATTATAATTTTATAAATTTGCAATCAAAATCTTTCTTCAGAGAAATTATGTGTCATTGCAAACATCTTCTTTCCAACTGTTAAATACAGTTTGACCACAAAAAGCATTCTTACTTCTCACATTGCTTGAGATGACAAACCTCATACCACTCAGGACCAAGAGTGAACAATGCTTCCTATTTTTGCAATTCCAATCTGCTTTCCCCCAAATGGTTAACCAAGACTTCCAATAGTGCTTGAAGATTAATAATCTTCCCAGCTTCCAAATACCGCTAAAACATTTGCCAATCGGATACACAATATTTCTTATTATTCTATAACACTGACTGCTATTTAACACCTTTGGACCCTAATGAAATAAAGGTGATGTAGATGACTTCCATTGCTGAAAACTTATAAAGAAAATAGCCTTTTTTAACTGTGTCTCAAACGAATCTATGACATTATAGAAGCTCACATAACTAAGTGGAGGGATCCTATATTCCAATACATAAACAATATGAAATGATGCCATTGCAATTAAAAAATAATATATCACATAACCTATTATGTGAGAAGTCAGTTGGATTATATGAGCCAATATA
Source organism: Galemys pyrenaicus (assembly GCA_019455555.1). Taxonomy (NCBI): domain Eukaryota; kingdom Metazoa; phylum Chordata; class Mammalia; order Eulipotyphla; family Talpidae; genus Galemys; species Galemys pyrenaicus. The sequence continues at coordinate 8,966,784 of JAGFMF010011791.1, forward strand.
TTAGATATGCTTTAATAGAAAACAGGTCAATTTCTGGACTGAAACAAATGTTTACAACATATATTATTGTACATACATTTGTATATGATGAGTTGGCTGCTCTATGACATAAAGCTAGAGAAATTGAGAGCTTGGATTAAAATCCAGAATTTCCAATTTTCCTAACCAGGTTAATGATTTTTTATATAACAAAAAAATTTCCTTTAAAATAAGTTAAATATTAAAGAGCTAAATAACCACAAAGGACTACACACATTTTAGTTCTCAATCCTGACTTTAATATGTAACATCTGTGTAGAATTATATCAAATATACATATACACATACAAATATGTGTATATTTGATATAACAAAATATGTGTATATTTGATATAATTCTGTGCATTGTGTTTTCTTGTCTCTAAATCTAGGGTTAAAAGGCTTGTTTTTCTTCATAAATGCAAGGCATATAATTAAATATAACATATAGGAATTAATAAACTACATTGATAAAGACAGATTCTATGGATTCTGTTTTGTTGTATTAGGGATGGGATTAAAATTATTATTCTTTTATGTCTCATTTTTGAATCATGTATTCTCAATCTCACTGTAAAATTTGATTCCTATAGAATATCAAATGTTGCTGATGCAGGGAATTCAACCTGTACCTATCTATAAAAAAGACATGGATCTTGATGCTTCAGATAAGGCAGGTAGAGGTTTTCAGTCCTATATTAGGTAGGGTCAACTACCGGCTCCAGCAGCAAATAGCAATAGAAGGCTGATCTTTGGACTTCAGCAATCCTATACGATTAGGGAAAGGGTGGAAATCTCTAAGTGGGGAAAAGGTAAATCAGGAATATTACACAAGGGCTGCAGCCCTTTTCTTTCCCATCCAATAACCCTGAAAAACAACTATGGATATACAGAGTAAAGTGACCCAAGCCATATCAGTGTAGACCTTTATCTTACACTGGTTGTAAACTGCTATATTATTTAACCAACAGGATGATAGGGCTCAACAGTCTTGTTAATCAAAACTGGTCAGAACTCACTTAGAATCCCATCTGTGAGCCCTGGCATTTGAAACTAAGTATTTATATTAGAAGTTTTAATACCAAGGCACTGCTCCTGAATTGGCCTGTACTCACTATTGAGTATGTACTTATCACCTACAGTATTAATTTCTAACTCACTTAAAAATATATATATAAATATATATATGCATACACACATGTATATATGGGGAAAAGTAAATTTAAAAGTAAAATTTAAAAACCAATTAATAGCAATTTTCATATATATACACATACACTTTTAAATGCAATGATGAACTTAAAATCTAAAATAATATTTTTAAAGATATTTTATTTATGCATACAAGAGCAGTGGTACAGTCCAGAAGCTTGAGAGGTGAGATAATTCACCAGAGACAGAGTGGGGAGCTGAACAGGCAGATCCACTGAAGTATACTGCTGAGGGGAGCAGTGAGCAAGGCAGGAGAGGTCTGCCTTGCCATGTGGGTCCCCTCCCTGGCTGGGGATCGAACTCATGCTGCTGTACCAGAGATGCTTCACAGTGTGGTGCTCAATCTGCTGTGCCACCAGGGATGTCCAAAATCTAAAATAATTTTATGATTTTTAAAAAAATTTCTGTATTTTTCTGTTTACTAGGAAAAATACAGGAAATTATTCAGCTTTCATGTATTTTATTTGACTACATTCAATTGACTTCTTAACAAATGCTTTTTAAAAGTGTGTAATTTAATGCAAAATTTTCAAAAGATCTTGACATATTCAAGTTTCCATGTCTTCTCTCATCTTGAAATGGTCTCAACCTAAGTAATGATCTCATCCCTTTTATTGAGTTTATAACTGACTATAATTCCTTGAGGGTAAAAAAAAGGTTAACTTTTTTATACCCCATATGAAGAATGTTACTTTCACTTTACCATTAACATAAGAAATAGCTCTTTAAGTCAAGAAAGATAATAATTTTTCACTAATATCCACTGGGGTACCAAGTAAGATCAACAAAGAACACTATGTTTCATTTTACACAGGGGACCCTTGAAAGGTGTACAGTTAAATGTCATACTTTTACAAGTAAATCATTCAGGATTTTAGAAGACACCTTAGAGCTTCTTAAACATGATTTGCTGCCAGGACCTCTACAGTTCCTAAGGAGTCAAAGAGAATGCCTAGTGTTCTTATATTAAAAATTTGCAAGAATACTTTAGATATGATTAATATAAAACATTATTTTCATTATTCCTAATTTTACCTCTTTTAGAAACAAGTCAATGTATTTACAAGCCTAATAATTACAGACAACTATCAATTTTAAATGATTTTGTTTCCTATAATTTATCAATTAATAGCCTCAAGCCAAAACACATATAACTGCATTGATTTTTATTAAAATATAACTGACATACAATTAATTTTGTTGGATGGTAAAGGAAATTGTTATAGTTTCTGAATCCATTGTGTCCTCTAAATCCAAGAGCATCAACAGAAATTTGATGGAGGCACCATAGGCTCCACTCTATAGATAACCCCTGTGGACCACAGGATGGTGAGCAATTTCAGGATCTAACTATGTTTTCCCAGGTAACTATTTCATTTCATATAAAGGGAAGGCGGGGGGAACAAGCAGTAATTTGTCCCATGAGTAGCAATGATTTCCATTAAATAAGAAAGGAACATGATGTGAGAAAGAATGTGTGAATCAGAACATATTTGTACATCACATTGAATATTCTGTAAAAATGATAAAGTACAAATTAGGATACCAAAACCAAAAATGTAAGATCAACAGTGAAATTCCATGTGGTAAACCGAGTCATGCCCCAAACATGGATTTATATGTTAATCCCTAGAAATTGTAGATGTAACTTTATATGACAAAAGAATCATAGAAAATGAGATTGAGCATATAAAGATGATAAATTTCTCTCTGATTATACACTAGAGTTTAAGTGTGATTTAAGATTTGATAAAATCAAAATACTATTTGATAAAAAACTAGACATAGCAATTTACTACAGAAATGGAAAATGTACTGACAAAAGCTAGAATATAGAGTCAAGGAGGAAGAAGTCACGAGCAAGGAATATAGATAGCTGCCAGAAAATCAGGAAAGGCAAGAAAATAGATTCTCTCCTTAAGTCTCCAATTTACACAGGTAAACTGATTTTGGATTCTGGATGCCACACCGTAAGACATATTTTGTTTTGCTTTAAAACACAACATTTGCTATAGCAACCATGGGAAACTCGTATTCCATAACAATATATCCTTTCAAACCTAAGTGTGAATGAGAAACAACCAACTCCCACATCCTAAGAACCTCGAGTACCAGAATAGGAGCAGGGACATCAAGGTCAGCAAAGGATCCTTTTAAGGTCCCCAGATCCTTCATGTCCTCTGAACATTAGCAGAAATGTAATGGAAACACCACAGGCTCCAATCTAGAGGTAACGCCTGGGGACCCCAGAATGGTGAGCAATTTCTGGATCTAATTAACAAACCAACATATCATTGAAGGGTAAAACTGCACTAAGAAGAAACTGCTGAATGCAGGTTCCAAACTAAGCAAAGCCGGAAAGATAGTTGAAATTAATAGTGCAGGTTTAGAAAAATGAAGGATTAACTCAGAAAGTGAGAAGCTTCATGTTTATGAGTTTGTAAATAGAAAGAATAAGAATGAAAGACACACTCACATGACTTTCAGGGAAATATGAACACTGGCTGTTTAGTGATATTGAAATTTTAGAAGTACTACATATATATGTTTTTAAAGTTGCTATAAAATATCCTTTAATAAATATTCTGAACTGGAGAAAAAAATATTCTGAAGTGGTTAGAAGAAATATGATATCCAGAATTTGTTTCAAAATAACTTTGTGCTGAAATGGGTATAGTGGGGGGCGGATATGTTTGGGGAGCAAAGCAAAAAGGAAATTTGAACATGTTAGCAACTGTTGAGTACATGATGTTATTATACTATTTTTCAATTTTCTAAACATCTAACATGTTCTTATAAAAATGTTTAAAAAGAAAAGAAAGACTGGAACCTTAACACTCTAAGCCAGCCTGTGATACAGTTTATAAACAACCTACTCAAATGTTCTTTTGCATCATCATTAGCCATCACTTCTTTTTTTTAAATATCTAATTATGAAAAATCACCTTAAGAGACATTTTCAAATCAGTTCACATTTTTACTTGGACTATGTAATTAAGGCAACAGAACCTTTTATTTTATGGATGGATGACATTTTCATATTTTTATTGCATATCTACTTTTTCTAAAAGCAATTTTGATACTGATTACTTCACTTATAATAAATCATATGTCATATGACAAATAAAATGACGTGACAATGCTCAAGAATTGAATGGATAATAAAAGGGCAAACCACTACACAGAAAAACAATTTTAATCAATTTTAAAACTTCAAATGAAAAATAGGGTTGTCTACATGATGTCAAAACAAGCAAGCTAGGCAATTACCCAATTGTTTTCTTCTTTTATACACCAAACTCACATATGTATGATAGATTTTTTTTAAATTTGATGTTCTGTCACTTTATGGGCATAACACAACAGGAAAATACCTTTTGTTGGTCTAGAAAAAGAATGTAAACTGCCTGATGGGACATATATCTATGATTTTGTTCTATTTTTGGAACAGAATTTGGACTGTAAAATTTTTGACTTATACATGAAACCCATAAACAGATACTATACTTTATATTCTAAATTAAGAATAAAGTTCATTCTTCATGAAGCAAGTTTTGCTTCAACATCTAAGTTTTAGCATCTTTAAACTGTAAAAATTTATAAATACTGGAAATGAGTGAATCATGGAAACAGGCCTTATGGGGGGTGCAATTGGTTAAGTACCACACCATGAAGTATCCACAGCCATTGCAACACAAGTTCGACATCCCGCCAGGGAGGTGACCCATATGGCTCAGCAGACCGCTCCTGTCTCGCCTGCTGCTCCCCTCAGCAGTGTATTTCAGTAGATCTGCCTGTTCTACTCCCCACATTGTCTCTGGTGAATCCTTTCACCTCTCCCCATCTCTGTCCTATACCTCAATTCTTGTATACATAAATAAAGAAGTCTTTAAAAAATAAATAAAAATATAAAATCATGGAGAGACATTAGGAATGAGTGCACCGAGGAAAAAAGGGCCATTTGAGAATACAAGGGAAAGGGAGCCATCTACAAGACAAGGAAGGTGGTCTCAGCTTGCCAACACCATGGGCTTTCACTTCCAGTTTCAGGAACTGTCAGATAATAAATTTCTGTTGTTTGAATCAGTCTTTGGTATTTTGTCATGGCAGTGTAGAAAATTGAAACAAAGTCCATGCTTATTATATCTTCATCTTGTACCAAAACCTGTGCAAACCTTTTGACAGAGTCAATTTTCATTTATAACTTACAGTATTTCCCACAGTAAGAATCATTGATATCTTCTGTGAACTATGTCTCAGCTATCTTATTGTTTATTTTACGTGATGGGGCAAGGACTAATATTCTAGGACAAATAAAGGAAGGTTGAAATCTATATATATTCTGTCTAGCATATGCAATATAAGATTGTCAGTTAATATTTAATATAAAGAGAGTAGTGCTATAAAATCCTTCAAGGTCACTGGAGCTTTTGCTACTGGATTCATCTCAAATATTGTTTGAAAGTGCTGGATTTACCAGAAGGTACAAATTAAATCTCACACTCTAGTGGAATTTTCCTGTTTGGAATTATTTGGGAGCTTTCTCTTTATGAAAATAAATTTTTACTTCTTTACCAAAGATTTGATTTGTATTAGTGTGTCTACGTTTTTAAACCTTGAACATAGATTGTATTAAGAAATGGAGAACGCTTCTGTACTGAGGGAAAGAATGAAGACCTACTTATTACCCTATGGATGTGTACAGGTGAGTAGTGAAAATAGACCTGTCATGTATAATTCAAAAGATAATCTATATAAGCCATAGATGTCTTTAGTTGAAGACTAGTTAGATCATCCATTCAAGTAATTTTGCTATAGTCAAAGGAACTTGTTCAATATATATATAAATTATAAAAATAAAGAATTTTTTCATATCTGAATCTATTTTAAATAGCATGAATACATTTTAACAGCCTCAGTGAATGTTTGCTACATAAATGAATAAATTAGTGAAACCAGATAGCATTATATATCACATATGTTTATTATAACTGATTGATGAGTGCATTAATATAAAAGTTCATTGTTCCTATCTTATAACTGAAGCTGATTTATTTAAATTAGATATATGAAATAGTACCATAAAAGATTAAAACGATTATGTTCTTTTAAATTTTTTCAGAATTCAAGTACCTGAAAAATTATCTATGAAGACACATGAGCTATAGGTCACTATTAAAAATCAAATGGATGAACTGTACTAGTTTGAGCATGAAGATAAATACACACTGCATCTTACTTTAAATTTGTTGGTTAATTTCTTTAACTTATCAAAAGTTTTTGCATAATGTGTCATTCTATATTTATATGTGTATTACTGTTTGACTGTCAAAGGTAAATGTATTTCAATGCAAATCACAATGATTTGCTGTCAATGAATAGACAACTTTTAGATGCATAGGGCTATAAATGTTAGTAAACATTGGATTTCACATAGCATACCTCCTCAGGGAGCTGTTTCATGTTAATGAGCTTTATAATTTTTGAATCTGCAATACCCCGAAGAGACACAAAACAATAATGCCATCAGCAGAGCATAATATGGAGCAATTCATTTAGATAACTTAGTGTAAGGGGCCTTGTCTATATATATATAATGCTGGATAAAACAGTGAAATAAATTATCTTGGAGCAGACCACAGATTATGCTGGATGATATAAATACATTAATATAATGAACCTGAATTACTGTAACATTGTTTTGCATTAGAATATATTTACATATAAGAATACCATGTAGAAAGGGCAAAGATGGATTCCAATTATCTGTTTTAGTTCTGCTTTTCTAGTTACTAAATCTGTGGTTTAAAGTATATCACATAAATTCTATGAGACTTAGTTTTTCAACCTATAAAATATCCATATATTTCAATTATTTAGTTCTTGTTTCCACATATTTGAAAAGGAAGTATTTCATGTGTATAAATAACGGCAATTGATTTTTGTAACCAGTAAACTTACTGTTCTCTTAATATTGCTAGTGTTTTATATATGTTTCTTTTCATTTTTTTATATGGTGAATTTCTTTAATGGGTTTTTATAATGTCTCAGCAACATTGTTGAAGTAAACCACAGGCCATTGTATACTATATCATTTATGATTTGTTAATTTTTTTTTTACCAATATGATTTTCACTTGTTTTTCTTAAAGTAATGGACCTATAACTGTTTATTCTTTTACTGAGCTTCTTGTGCTTTGGTATCAAAGCTATAAGACTATGAGTTGACTAGAATCACCTTTTCTCTTCTCTGGATTAGTGCATATGCATTATATATTTAAACTTTATTTAAATGGTTGTAATAATTCATATCTATTAACACATAAATGTTACTTTGGTTTTACATTCATAAATAAATAGTATTCTTGCAATTGTCAGATATATAATATATGTTAAACTGGTGTGAAATAAATGATATCTCATTTTATTATGTTTTTACTGTATCATGTGTAAAATTCTGCCTCTTCTACAGTAACTAATGAAATTTCATAATACTTCATCTTCATGTTTTATTATAACTTCTGTATATTTTTAATTGAGTTTTAAAACTCATAGTGCTCCTTGAAATTATGTAAATATTTTGGATAATAATTCTTGATTAATTAAAAGTTTGGGACTATCTTTCCCAGTTGGAAGCTTATATTTTAACATAATTCACTTAATTTATTGTGGTTTAGGAAAACATTCAAAATGTAACCAAACAATTCGATCTTTATGCTTCATTAAGAAAAATTATATTCTACTCATTAACATAAATGTGTTGTTCTATTTTCTAGATATTATCTAAAAGTTTTTGTGTAAACATTTATGTCAGTCATCTATCCAGGAATTTTGTTTTATGTATTCTCATTTGGTAAAATTTAATTTTTCTCCTTACCTATTTTCTAATAACACTTTGAAGTTCCCCATGAGTTTATAATGTTTCTCTAATAAATAGCATATTTAAGGTTATGATAACTTTGTTATCTCTATTCTATCTATCTATCTATTTATTATTTTATCAATTATACCATAGCATTATCAAAATTATTACTATGTTGTAGGAAAAATGTCGTTGCTTAATGTCTTTTAATGTAATCATGTTTATTTTCCTTAGCTTTTTATTTGCACTTACACATATTTAAGCATTTATTAGTTCATATTCTTATTATATTTGAGTCATTGAGGAAAATAAAAATATTTAGACTTAAATCTGATTTCATGTTAGAAATTAAACACCATTAGTGACTCTAGATAACTATGATTGGTTTAAAATAAGCCTGGTTATACAGTTTTGTGACATTTATTTTAGCATGGTATGATTTTATGATTAGTTCATTTTAAATAAATTCAGTGTTTCACTGCACTATTGATGTATCTTCAGGAAAATGCTACTAATGAATTTCAAATGACTAAAGTTTGTCGTGAAATCATCAAAATCAGCTGCATGAAAGGGTTCATCCTGAAAAATGTTTACAATTATGATACAGACTTAAAAATCTTGTCTACAAAGTTAACAAATATTCATATAAACATTCTCTTTATATGGTAAATCATTTTAATGCATATATATGACATATTCATTTAATGGATACATATAACATATTTTACATATGTATCAAATATATATGTAATAAACAGGTACTTTAAATAAAAATAAGTCTTTCTTGTTTGTGTGATCATTGTCTTTGCTTTCTTAATTTTGTTGCAAGCACATTATAAAATGAACATAACCATAATATAAAATTTCATTACAATTATTTTTCATGATACTTTATTTCACAAATAGAGTAATATTGGATCTCACAATCTCCCAAGACTAATAAACCTGCATATTAAAAAATCATTATTATATATTACTTTAACACATTAACTCTTCTTTTAAAACTCATAATATCTTAATAATTCAAAATAGGCTGATTTAGTAAATTCTGATATGAGCATTTAAACAGCATGCACATGTGGTTTGTTCATATATTGATTTGCAATAAAAAGACAGATACACTTCCTGTTGTGTACATATTGATCTCAAAACTAATGTCAAGAAAATAAGATGTGTAAACCTCACTAAACAATGTTCACCCCCTTACATATCCTGAAGTAGGCTTTACTAATAGGAATAAAGAAAAGGTGTGTTCCAGACAAGGAACATTATTTTTATAGAAGAAACAGCTAAGCTTTTCTATAAAGAAACCATTTATATTTAAAACCCAAAAGAAATAAAATTGAGCCCAAAGGTTTTAACTTGGGTCTTTTTAGAGGTCAATTTCTTAAAGGGGATCCAGTTTTCAAGTGTGTATATGAATGTGTGTAACTGTGCATGAAATTTTATGTTAATGCACCATTTTCTTAGGAGAATATCCAACTTTTTCACCATATTATATAAGATCGTTCACCAAACTATGATCTTAAGTTACTGAGTTAAATAAATTTGTGACTTAAAAATTTAAGGAAATCTTTTTTTAGGTTTCTTGACTGTTTAAAAATGTTCAAAATATTTAAAAAATCAAAATCAGTAACTGATTAAATATGGTGTGACATGATTTACAAGCCAAAAATAATAATTTTGGAATTTCCTTTGAAAAGGAAAACAATCCCTTCTTACTGGTGAATTTACTACTGAAAATTTTCTTCCTTGGTCTATTGTTATTCTTCTCTGGTTCCCAGATTTCCTGTGTGCACATTAATTGTTATGAGACAACTGGATAAATGGCTGTAGAATTAAAAATGAGGATGATGAAGTGAGTGGGAAAAGGAGACTGATCTTATTCAACTGCTAAGTCAAGGTTGGGAATTTCACAAATACTTTTTTAATGTTGGATTGTATCATTGTTTAAATCATGTGAGTTTAGAATCCCCCCCCCCTTAAGATATTATTAACATAGTGTGGCCACCACCAAAGTATCCATTTTCCACCACCATAGTCTCTTATGCTCATTTCCCAATTTCTCCATGCCCCCTTCACCCTCCAGATTCCTCAGTTATATAGTCAGTTTTCAAGATTTACTTTTTAAGTTTGGCTTTTTCTAACCTTTTTTTCAGTGTCTTTGTATTCCACCTGTAAGTAATGCCATCCAATGTTTCTCTTTCTCTTTCTGTATAATTCCTTACGTCTTCATCCATGCTGCCACAAATGGCATCAATTTGTCTTTTTTGGTTGCTGCATTATATTCCGTTGTATACAAATACACACTGATTTTTAGACTTCTGACCACCAAATCTCTAAGAAAATAAATTTGTATTGTTTTAAGTCCTTAAACTATGTTAATTTGTTATAGTAGCAATGAGAAACTAACAGTCTCCACATACCCATTTATCTCTCTGAACTATTTTTATACTTCTATAGATTTTCTTTACATTGACCACACTGGCCTCCTTTTTATTCCTTAAACATCAAGGGTGTGCTCTTGTCTACTTCACTGCTTTTGTATTTGTATTAACAAGACTCAAAATGCTAATATGCCTACATTGCATATTCCCACAAATCACTCAAATCTTTATTCAAGTTACATTCATAATGATACCCTTATCTGCCCCTTCTCTATATGTAATTATTTTTCTTTTCTTTTAACTTGTATTTTATTTTTTGCATCTGTCTTTATAGTGTGCTGTTTTTGCATTTATCCCCATTATTGTATTGTAAGCTCTGTGTAGGTGCAAAACCTTAACTGCTATATTCATTATAATATTTCAGTATTTTGTATAGTTACTGATAAGAATTATGTGCTTAATAAATATGTAATATATGAAAAATTGAATGAATGATTTGCATCTTACTTAAGCTATCATATTCTGTTAATTTTCATTACTTTACTCAATGAAGTTCTATAAATTCTTATTATGTGTAATATGTGTATGTGTATGTATGTACATAATGTTTTCATGTGTCTTTCTATTCTGTATTCTAAATTTCCAGGGAGGAAAGTTTTGGCTTTTTAATTCACTTCTATAGCTCCAGCGTTTACTGTAATTCCTAGCAAACAGATGATTTCCTAGCAATGTGTGAATGAATAAATGACCAAAATACTCCATATCTAAAATTATATTGAAAATCTAAGACACCATGAAAAGATAGGATTGAAAATAATTTGAATATTTTAAAACAAAAATTTTTTTTTTCATAAACCAAGTCACATTTGTATTTCACAACTATAACCCAGATGATTGCTAGAGATCCATTCACCAAATATTTTCTAGATTAATGAAATAATGTTTTAACAATACATACCTAGGACTTCATATATTAATCTATTTTTCTTTAATAGATATATGGAAATGGCTGGTTGTTCATAGACTATAGGAATATTTCTTTAGATTATTTTTTCTATGATTATGCATTATATCATTCAGAGAAAAGTAGGTAGTACATATAGTTATGGTCTTCTGGGTCATGCATCGTCAGTACTTGTACAGTTTTAAATGATAACTTGAAAGAAGTTAATTTGTGTCTACAGATTATGAGAAATTATAGAGACTTTTCAATGAATGTGTTAAAAGTGTATACTGGCCTTAGATTTTGGGCTAGTAGAAGGGACAGCATGTAATTAGATTAGACAACTGTTCTCATTAATGAACCATCTGATTCCAGTGAGAGAGAAATAAGTTAATAAACCCTTAAGAAGAACACATTCAAGAACAATGGGTTTCTTTTTTTTTAAGTTTAACCTGTAACATATTTAAGATGTTAATGTGTCCATTTGTGTACTTTAGTCCATTATACAGCCACAAAACTCTTACCATATTTTTAGGCTGTTGTTTTACTTCTTATTTATTCTCATCAGGATAACTCATTATAATGTTTGTTAACTGCTGTGTTCCTAATGAAAATATTAAGATTCTAATGTTTCAATATACTTTTGTTGAATAAATTTTTATGTTGTTGACATTATTTATCATTGTTTCAAATTATGTGCTGCCAGATAGACAGCGCTTTGCAACTTAATTGCAGATGTGTGTGTAAATATTCATGTAGGTATAAATGAAGATATCAGAAGAGTTAAATATTTTGGATATTAATGACCAAAAGTTTTACTAATGATACAGATAACAGTTAATAGACTAATGTGTTTTATTAAACTTAAGACAGTAGTTATTTGCAACAAATTTACATATCTCTGGGAAAAATGAAGAACGTTTTATATTTGCAAATATGAAAATTAAGTTGAATACCACAGTCAAATTACCAAGGTTTGATTTTTGTGTGTGTATGCTCTTTTGTCTTATTTCCCTATCTTCAACATTAGTTAAATCAATATGCAAACACGAGGGACTGAGGTGATGGTGCACTGGTGAGATGGTGATGGGGAATACATGGGGATTACAATTAATGGCAAGTATATGTAAATTTTAAAATATTTTAATAAAAAAATAAAAAAAATCAATATGCATACTTTCTAAAATTATAATTTTACAAACAATAGAGAAATTGAGTATTACAGTAAGCAGGAGAGTCTTAACACACAGTCCACAAAGCCATGGCAAGAATTCAGTTGTCTATGGCTTTCATATTCAGTTCTAAAACTAAGCATTTACTTAAATTATGCTCACAGACATTCTTTAGCAGTAACTATGAATAGAATTAACAGTAGACATCTTGGAAATTTCTTTTATTTCTTCACACTTTCATAGCTATCCCAAAATATTTCTTGAACTCATTCACTTTAGAATAATGAAAATATTCTAGATCTCTTTTTTAAATGTATTAATTCAAAAGCATATGTTATTATGTATCACTTCTAAATTTTTGACAAATTCTTTCTTATATAAAATAGCTCATTAATAAAGTATTCTTTGTGTATTTTATATAATATGGGTATCAACATTTATTAAATAAACACAAACTAGAGCCAAGTGAGAAAAGAAATAAAACAATATGCCCATTATGCTGAATTCTATATAAAAAGAGCAGTGGGGACATGCAAATATATATGTGAAACATATCTTAACAATTAACTGATAAGTTCATAAACTGAGCAATTGCATAAGAATTAGCCAAATGTATGAAAGAGGCAAGCAAAAGAAATCCCTGTGATTTGTAAACTAGTATTTTATAGAACTTTAAAAAATAATTATAAAAATAAAATTATATGGTATAATTAAGATTATAGTTAACACAGAAGTAATAAGCATGCAGACAGTTGGAGACCTCAAGATAGGAAACAAAGTTTATGCTCCATATATTTATTATTATACTTTAGCTTGATTATTAGGGCTGGAGATGTATTTCATGTAAGTACTCAATCAATATGAGTCATAAATTTTAAGCAATACTAGCTGAGAATGTTCTCTTTCTGTGTGGTATTAGAATATTTAGAGGGAGTATTCAATTCTTATATGATTTACACTCCATTCAAAGTTGCCAGGCTTCTATTAATGTAAAACAATTTTAGAACACTACTAACAACTCTGCCTTAATTTTAACTCATCAACCAGACATGAACCGTTCTAAATAGTATCATCCATTCTCTGAGCCATCACTTGCTTTTACTGCATCAGAATTAAATGACTCTAATGACTTGTCATGATTTATCATCCAGAGAATGAATAAATCTATACTTTCTATTATTAATCTCATTACTCTCATGCATGACTTGACATTATAAATTATCTTGAAAAGAAGCATGTTTTGCTCATTTTTCTTTAGCATAATGTATTAAAATATAATTCTCATGCTGAGGGAAATGTACACATGATTAGCAATAAAAATGTGTATTTTACATCCATTTAATTCTTTTCTAAAAAATGTATTCATTTCAGACATTGGGTTTAGGTGCATGAACATGGATTTAAAGTCCACTACAAGAATATATAATGTGTTTAGGACAGTGCTTTTGTGTTCTATTGGTAACCAATGAATAAATGATATATTAGATGTGAAAAGCTCACTTATATGCAGTCATTTTAAAATAGAGATGTTATAGCAGAGAAACTTATTATAATTTGCTTTCCCTGGTTCAAACAGCTTTGGACTAAACTGAATGGCAATTTTTCCATAAACTTTTTTTGAGAACACAGCAGGAGAGTGGACATCTTGATGACCAGGGCTGATTGTGGACTTCTCTGTCCTTTCCTTTGGCACTTGGAAAACATTGTATTCACATTCACTGTAGGGTTTTATTTGGTGGTGATATTCATCAGCAAACAGACTGAGAGAATCAATACCACTTTTTTAGTATAACTAGGTAGTGGTGTGGTATTAGTGTAAAAGCCAGAACTGAACCTGGAGCCAGACTTTCTGGCTTTGATCTCAGTTTTAGCATTACTAGCACTATAACCTTAAGCAACATCCTTCATCTCACTCTTTTCAATTCCTCATTTTACAGATTAGAAACTAGGAAAAATATTCCCATCTTGTAGATTTTATGAAAGCACGTGAGTTATATATGATACTTATTACCTGGTACACATTAAGCATTAGATTAGGTAAGTGGACAAATATTATGATTGTCTCCATCATCATCATAATCATAAAAGTTTATAAATTCATATTGTTCAACATTATATTGTAAGAGGCAAATGATTTCTATCAGTAGTTAATGAAAATTTGTGTAATGATGGAAAGTAAGAGTGAATATAAGATATCTTTTCCTTTTTCATATATAGTGTCATTCATATATAATGTCATTCCACAAACCTATGATTTATTATTATCTTAAAGGCTATGGAGTTGAGAAAGGAAGGAAGGAAGGCTTAGCAAGAACCAAAATAGGTGTAGTGCTTATAGGCATTTATTTTAGTTCAATAATTTTTATTCTTATTCATGTAATTATAATTGTTATCAGCATTTCTGGTCCAATATTTATTAAATTTCTCCCTACAGTAAAAAAAAGCAATAGATGTCCAGAGAGCTTAACCTTAAGAGTGTTCAGTGACTTGAAACTACCCAGCATCATCTTAATTATTCATGTACTACCTCTTGGGTTATTTCTAAAATAATTTTCTGCATATTTAAAATCATAGTCTTTAAAATCCCATATTTTCTCTTCCAAAAAACTTCTCTTCAAAAAAAAACATGTTTCTTAGAATTCCATCTTTTCTTTTCCAAAAAAACTTGTTAAATTAAGTAACAGAATAAGTACTGAGGGTCTCTGCACTTGAAACTTTGCAATTAGATTATTTAATATGAAGGAGACTGTATTGTTTAGTTTCTCCAAGTCCAGTTGCTTTCACTTTAACATAATTGCATTTATTCTCACATACATTGTTTGGTCTTTCACAATTATCACTTGCATAGGAAAGTTTAAAGCATGCTTAAAATCCTGACTCAGAGAAGCAACATCAGTAAGTAGAGTATTTGTTTTAAAATGAAATGTATAAAATAAATGTATAAGATAATGACATTATATTTAAATGAGAATAATCACTATGTGGAACTTCATTACTTTAATTTATATGTCACCTACTTGATAAGTAGAATAGCACAAACTTAATTTCAGAGAGGTATAGAAAATATCTTCGGTTTTCTTTATTGATGTAATGATGGAATTTTGGAGAATAAAGTCTATAGTTCATGAGACAATGAGTTAGATGTCAGTTATTATTAGCACCATGCTCTAACCAACTGAGCTAACCAGCCACCCAGATGTCAGTTATTATAAGAAGAGGGTGAGGACATTTTTTGATATGATTTGACTATTTAAAAATGAACACTCTGAAATGTTTTCAACTACAGATTATAATGTGTTGATCCCATTCAAATTGAGCAGACACGTTGAATTTTGGTGATAATAGAAACTTAATATTGTATATTAACATGTGAAATATCACACTGTACATATATGACATCCCATTTAATTATTATAATAACTGCGAAATAGAAATATAAAAGTTATTGAATAAATTTCATTTAACTCTGAGAGATTAAATGAGCTCTCATTTTTCAAAGAAACGAAAATTTTAAGATTGAACTTTTTTCACATATAAATAATATTATCTGTTTCCGATGAGAACTAAGAACCAACATATTTGTAAAATCATATACTTAAATTTTGAAGAAAATTATGCTTATTAATGTATATTTAATAGTTTGTATGATGATATTGATTTCTTCATGATATTAATGGCAAAATTGTGAAATTGGTTGTGAGGTGACTAGTAAAATTTGAAGTTATTACTTTCAAAAGTAAAGAGATAAATGTACTTTCTGAATTGTTAAAAGCTTCCTTAAAATGCAAAACAGAGCCAAAAGATCTAGCATATTTCAAATTCTCTTCATAGATTTGAATTTTCTTCATTCCAATGTGGACAAAAGTAAATCAAAGAAATACTATAATTACAGAAAAAAGACACTCCAATTTGGTATGCATTAATTTGGAGAAATTAAAAGTTCATGACACCATTGTATTCTTAACCTGTTCATAAAATCATTATTTTTAATATTGCTTTTGAACATCTTGACACTGGAAATAAACAAACTGAGAAAAGTAAACATCTTTTGTTTTCGATTTACTACCATCCTGTAACTGACCCTAACTCCTTTAAACTATCCTTTCTTCCTTTCCTAACCTAGTCTTGGGCAAGATTTTACAGTTATATTTTATTTTATAAAATGTAGGTTATATAGAAAAACAAAATCTATAGGATTGGTTTGCATCCTATTTACAATGGTTTGTAGAAGAAGTCAAATCCTGTCTTAACATCTTTATCGTTCTATTTAGATAACTTCCCTGATTTGTTATGGGAATGCTTCCAAAACATCAGTGAGTTTGTTACGTGCAAGCAAGATTTTTAGGAAATGAGTCCTTAACTGGGTTGTGTTATAAAAGGTTTCATCATCACCATTGAAAATTCTGTTTCTTTATACTTCTTTTAGGTATCCCCTTCTCATATATATAATCTAATATATTTCTTTAATTCCATTTGTTTTATAGACACCATGGTATAGTGCCTAGTAGCACACACGCTAATGTGTACCTAAACAATGGATAGTTATTATTTCCATCAACACTTATTAATTCATTATATCTAGGAGAGGCTAAAGCATCCATTCCCTGAAAAAAAAATCCAGTTAATGCATCATACAAAAATACAACTAAGGAAGCAAGCCCAGTTGATGCACATTTGAAATAACCTTTGGGGCACTATAATGTTTTTTTTTACCCTATATCATATTTCAATTAATGATGATGAAAGCTCAAAGTATGTGATAACTCCTCAGTCCCTTTTATAATTGCAATTGTCCTTTCTTTTTTTTCTTTTTTTTTTTTTAAAGATTTATTTATTTATGCATACAAGAGCTGGAGTACAGGCCAGAGTCGCGGGAGGTGAGAAGATTCACCAGACAGAGTGGAGAGCAGAACAGGCAGATCAACTGAAGTACACTGCTGAGGGGAGCAGCGGGCAAGGCAGGAGAGATCTGCTACACCATGTGGGTCCCCTCCCTGGCCGGCAGCAGGGATCGAACTCTTGCTGCAGTGGCTGCGCTCTGCTTCATAGTGCATTGCTTAACCCACTGGGCCACCAGGGAGGCCCTGTCCTTTCTTTATAAGGAAATGAAGTTATTTATAGAGTTATTCTCATGTTTGGATTCCATCCACTAGGATCACTGAGAAAGAAATACATTTATGAAATTGCAAACACTCCCACACTCCTGTGTTACTAATTCTTAGAGAAGACATTTGGAGATTTGAAAGAAATTGAAAATAGGTATAATACATTCAGAAAGCATACATTGAACAGCTACCAATAGGTACACAGTAGGTATTTAAAATATGTTGAAGACATTTTCAAAATATCATAAATGCCTCTCAAGATTTTGGATACAACTCAGGAGCGCTTAAGATCTTTCTGTTTAAAATATAATATGTTGACAAAAATTTAGCTGACTCAAGGTCAAAACTCCAATATTTTCACATTCTTCACAGGCAGGCACTGAGCATATCACTCCCGCAGCCCTACAGGCATCTGTTCCACACCCTGCAAGCCCCACTGCGTGTCAGGTTCAGTGTTCAAAGTCATATGATGAAGGCAGATGGAAATTCTTCTCTTACTTCATATAGGCTACTTAGTCATAACCTGTTTCTTTTCATCATTCTTATTTGTAAAGTAAGGGAAATACATATACTACTGTAAATAAGTACATTCTAAATCTAAAACGCACCCTTTAGAATTCTAATCTTCAGAAAGGTGATTTAGTTCATATTTTCAATCATCTTCACATATTTCCTCCTGCAGTAAGAGATTTCCCTCTCTCTATGGCTTGCATAAAATTTAGGGTGGCTATAATTTCTATGAGAACACACAGTAAACTGTTTTACCTTCCTTGTGTAATAGATACACTCTCAAAGCTTTATAATATATAAAAATCAGCCAAGCTATAAAGATAAAAAACTTTTTAATTAAGGAAACAAATGATTTTATATAAAAAGTCTTTATAAAGCTTGGCATGCATTGTAATACTTACCCTTTATTTAAGCTTAAAGAATTGAATACCTCTATTTTAAAATATGCATAAAATGCAATACATAATACATACTTTACAGTACACACACACATTCAAGATTAAATGAAGTTAAACTTATGGAGAGATTTATTCATTGTGGATGATAAAATACACATTTTATTCAGGACTACTATTTATATATTCAGTGTTATTAAAACCATTTATTAGAAGAAAAATTCAATACAGCAATATTTGTATTAGTTATTCTGGATTTTCCTCCATATTGAACGTTTTAAAAGTGATTTTGTTTCACACACACAACCAAACACACCTGCACACACATATGTATGATTATTGTAGATTGTTTCTCATTTAAACTGAAACAACTGGTTTATTATAAAGCATTGAATAAAAACTAGTTTTCAAGATTAATTATAATTATCTTGTTCAATGAAAATATGTTATCAAACTCATAAACTGACTGCAATACAAAATTTTCATATTTGACATAAGAAATAATGCTTATCTGAGAGCACTTCTATATGTAACCCAAAGAAACATAGATTGGCATAATCTGCCATTTCAATCATTTAATAATCTTTTACTAATTGTAAACAAAAATACACATTTGTGTTTCATTTTTAGTAATTACTATGTAGGTTATTCAAATTTATTCAAGTGGTAGATATCGCTAGCTATTATGCATAGTTTTAAATCTAGGCAAATAAAATGCAATAAAGAACAAATATCTAGACAAAAATAAATCATTTAATCTTACATTTCTGAATCCTTTAGAATTAGAACTGTTTTTCAAGTGCTAACATAAGTAATAGTTATTGTAAATTATCTGTTAGTGTTCCATTTTATTGGTTTTCTAAGACAGCATGGCACCTTCATGACAACTTCCCTATGGATTCACCAACCTTTTACGCTGTTGAAATGGTGGCCCAGAGAAGGTGAGAAATAGACCTACCACTGACTGCTCATTAAACTGGTATCATTTAGGTAAGGTGAACATGGGGGCTGTCTCAGTGAGCACTGCTCCCCACTATTTCAAACACTTAAGGCTTAATGAAATGAAAATGAAAAGTATTCTAAAATACTCATCAAAATGATACTGCAGAACAATATTGCTAATATAAAAATGTATTTTCTTGCATTTTGCCTAATAACTAAAAGCTAGATAAAAACTGGGTGACAGGTTCATGCAATATTAAAATTGTATTTTATTATTTTTCAGAGAATTAATTTTAAAATAAATATTGAATATAGAGACTTGAATGTCAGTAGAACCAGGAAACTTCAAGTGTCACTTTTGATTTTAATGAAATTTTATTCTTTTAGGATTAGGATTCTTTTTTTTTTTTTTTAGTTCATGAAAATCACTTGTTCTCTTTGGATTTTGATTTACTCATCAGAAAATTGAGCACATTGATGGAAACAATCTTTAAAAGTTTCAGTTATAATGTCTATGACTTTATGCAGTTTGTGAAATAGTCTCATATTCTATGTCTAATCCTTAAAATGATCTATATCAAAAAAAACAATTTAGATAAAAAACTCTAAATTTGCCTTTCAGAGATTCCCATGACTTTTATAACTAGGTTTTCTATATTGAGATAATGAAATATCAAACAAATACTTGTTAAATGTGTTAGGGAATATGACTGAGTCTATCATATTAGATGATTAGATAGTGATATCCTTAGAAAGTGTATTAAGAAATTTTAAATTAAAATATTAAAAACATATGCTTCAATTCTCAGTTAAGCTTATTCTGAGGAACAATTTCCTTATTGCTAATTTCTCTAATTTCCTGTTAAATTAAGGAAGGTAACTCAATGGACATAATAATGTAAAATATTATATATAAAATATGTATTAAGCAATTTGAAATAAATTATTATTAGCATATAACTTTATATATGTGAGAACAATAACAAATTCAGTATACATTATGTTTCACATTATATTAATTATAAAAATCCAAGAAAAGAATATTGACATAATTATACTGGTCTCAAAGATATTAAAAAGTTAAATGATCCAACTATAAAGAAATTTGACATGTAGAATTACAAATATTAATTATCCTTACTACTAACAATAGTAGTAATAATACTGTGGGTAAATTTTCTTAAGGTATTTGTATATGTCTTGTAAATAGTTTTTCTTCTTAGATGTATAGCAAAATATAACATAGATGTAAATAATTATTGCATGAAATGCACTATTCAATTAATAAGCTTAATTTTATCACCTATGTCATGCATACTTAGGTCAATAATTAAAGTCACAACATCCAAAAAACTATTTGTTCTATACTTTTGCCTTTAAAATTTTCTAGAATTCTGACCTGTACAATTATCATATTTTTTATTTAATTTATAATATCTATAAACAATATAATTTATTTTTATCTGATATTAAACTATCCATATAATATAATTTATACATAAGTTATACTATTAATTAACAAGTATCCCATCATTAAAAAAATAATTTTGATTTTGAGTTTTGAAAAATAGTTTAATACTCTTTGCTTAGAATTTTGCTTGCAAATAGACTAATTGCATATTTGAACTTCAGTAGAAACTACCTTAGACATTCTGAAATATTGAAATATATTACCTTAGGTAGCTTAGAAATTCTGAAATATTGTACACATATTAAATAAAATTTAAAAAAAATATATACTGGTATTAATAATATGAAGCCATATTAAAAAATAGCAAAACTTAGCAATGTCCCTGTAAATGAAGATTCATAATACAATGCAGAGACAAATGAAAACTAAGAAAAATCACATTAAATTATATAGCAGTTGAGTTCCTTATCAAATGCATCATCACACAATGTGAATCTAAATGATGTAATTATCTTTAATAAATTCAGAAATACACTAATCATCTCCTCCAACGGTGAAATAATATCCTAAAGTTCAGTTTATTCTTTTTGCAGTGATATTCATTTTGCTTCTAGATTAAACACACTCATGTTTGAATGATTGAAACATAAATATAAGTTAACTACTGCTCTTCTATTAGATGGCTAAAATATGGAGATAAGGAGAAGCAAAAAAGGAACTAATTAGCTTATATATTTATGAATATTTCCATATTAAAAACAAGGTGACATCCAGTTATTGAAGTTCTCATCTTCAACTGTCACATTATCATAACTGATTGATGATACTTATTATCATAAGTTTGTCCTAAATTGTGAACCCAGCAGATCCTGATTCTTGGTTAATTGTGTGCTTTTCTCATGATCATAACAAGTGGCAAGCTTATTTGCACAAGCACAATGCAAGACATGTTCTATCATCATCTTAGCCAATGATAATTATATGGCTGAACTTATCATTAATACAAGACTACACTTATATTGCCAATGATGAAAAAAGAGGGAAGAATTTAATATCGGTTAATATTAATCTATATATCACAGGGTACTCTCTTATCTGTAAATGTTTACAAGTTTCAGATATGGAAATAATCTCATCTTTTTCCCAGGAAAGTCTCTTCAAAAATCTCCAAGTGCAGGATATCTTGAAAGATAATAACTCTGGATATGGATTCTCTTGATCTAGAGTTTTATAAGTTAGTTTACCACACTTTCTCACAAACATCATACATATTTTTACAAAACATGCTGGTAGTTCAGGGACAGGATTACACGACTAGACAATCCTTTTAGAAAACAAACAAAACACAGTAATTATAGTTTCACAACAGCTCTGAATTATCTCTAGCAAATGTTTCTAAGTTCCTTTACACTGGAGAGAAGATGGTTCTTTCTTTTTTTTTTTTAAAGATTTATTTATTTATGCATACAAGCACTGGGGTATAGGCCAGAGGTGTGGGGGGTGAGAGGATTCACCACAGAGAGCGGGGAGCAGAACAGGAAGATCAATGGAAGTACACTGCTGAGGGGAGCAGCGGGCACAGCAGGAGAGGTCTGCTGCACCATGTGGGTCCCCTCTCTGGCCGGCGGCAGGGATCGAACTCATGCTGCAGTGGCTGAGGTCTGCTTCATAGTGCATTGCTTAACCCACTGCGCCACCAGGGAGGCCCGAGAGAAGATGTTTCTTAGGCTCAATTTTGATCCTGAGAAGAGAATGCCAGACTATTGTCTCCACAATTCTTGCCTCTATGCGCTTTCTCTTTTCCCATAAAACTTTCTGGTTCCTCATGAACCTCTGGTGGCTGGGAACTTTTCAATCCCAGTACAACTTGTAGATAAATGAGACTCCAGAAGTTTATTAGTTTGTTTGTTTTTTGTTAGTCTTTTTTTTTTTTTTTTTCCTAATATTGACTTTTTCTTTTTAGGGATGAACTCTTGACTACGTAGATCTCTGAAAAAAAATTATTTTCTATACATTTGATTGCAAGAAACATATGTCATATATCATGATATGTGACCTAAGTTACAGTCACAGATCTTTCCTTCAGCTAATTTCTCATTTTGTTTATATGCTTTGTCTGTTTTGAAAGCCCATGTGCAATGCACTATAGGACGTCTAGAAGGCCAATAAAATGTGAAAGTCAAAGGATAAAACTATTAACTAATAAATATGCATCTTACTTGTAAACTTCCTTTATGTGAAAAAATATTTATTTTAAAAATGAGCTTTCTTTGGTTAGTAGTATATATGTGATTTTGATGACTTTTGAAAACAACATTAATTGAAAATAAGGAACAGAATTACTCCATGTAACCAGTAGTCCTGTGAGTAGAAGAACTGAGTATCATTTACTGAATAAAAAGCAAGGAATATGTAGAAAATAAAAATAATGCAGAAAATAGGTCAAAAATTGGTATAAATCAATGTATTTGCTTTCTATTGTTGCCATAACAAATTATGCAGTGGTTCAAAAACAACTCAACTTTATTGACTTTCAGTGTTAGAGGTCAGAAATGTGACAAAGTTCTCAGGAGAGTAAAATCAAGGTGTCAGCCCTCTGTGTTCCTTCCTGCAAGGTCTGAGGGAGAATTGGTTTACTTGCGCAGGCTGGCTGGTAATAGAATTTACTTCCTTGGGTTTGTGAAAATGGTGGTCCCATTTTCTTGCTGACTGGCAGCTGAGGGTCATCCCAGTTTCTTGAATCTGTTCAAACTCCTTGACTCAGGTGTCCTTCCTTCATCTTCAAAGTCAACAAAAACAGGTTGTCTCTCTCCTCCTTCAAATTACCTCTTCCTTACTCAAAGTTCTCTTCACACAACTGTTGGTGGTATGAAGTAATTCTGTTCCTGATTTCCACTTGGTATCATTTTCAAATGTCATCAAAATCACATTTATACTAATAATGAAATAAACTTTTCATCTATTTTGATCATGAGAAAAGGACTGCAGGAAACAGACTTGAATCTGAGCCACGTCCTAAAGTCATTTCCAACTGAATCTGAGCAATGAGATATGACAGTTTCTGTTGCAGGCTAGACTTTTGATTTTGTTTTTGTTTTTTCCTTAGGGGAAGTTTTTCTCTTTTACGTTTTTATTGTATATACTTTCTTTGTTATAACATTGATTTATATATTGTTTGTATAATTATAGGATTTCTTCTATCAGGTGTTGTTACCACAGTGTTTTTTAGAGTGGTGCTCTGTGTATGAGTATGGTGGCAATAATCATAGAAGACTAATAAAAGAAGTTCTCGGGCCTCCCTGGTGGCCCAGTGGGTTGAGCACTGCAATGTGACAACCTGCGCACAGCAGCGTGAGTTCAATCCCTGGCCAGGGAGGGGACCCACATGGCTAGCAGACCTCTCCTGTCTCACCCGCTGCTCCCCTCAGCAATATATTTTAGTAGCTCTGCCTGTTCCACTCCCCAATCTGTCGTTAATGAATCCTCTCACCTCTAGTGACTCTGGCCTGTACCCCAGCTCCTGTATGCATAAATAAATAAATCTTAAAAAATTCCAAATGAAATCCTTCCTCCATGCACCATATTATTTTGATTGTTGGTGGGGGTAGACTAGAAACTGATTATCACATAAACTTGAATTCAAGGAAACTAAAATATGACTTCAAGAGATACTAGATTAAATGTTGTGTCATTAATAGAGGTTTTCTTTAATTGGTGGCCAGAAATGTTATGCAATGTCATCACATTCACTAGGTTTTCTAGAAAATTTTAATAGTCACATATTCCACAAATTTCATGTTTATTGATGCAGCTGTAATTCTCTAGCTCTGCAACATGTATGTGGGTTTATTCTGTGGTTCCTGAAGAGCTTGTTCAATTACTTCCACACTACATTAAGGGGCGGCCATAAATGAGTTTTCTGACTATATTCCCAAGTTGCTAACTATAGGGTCAGAGAATGCTCAGGTATTTCCACCCTCCCACCACTGTGATGATGGACACCTGTGGTGCTGCAAGCATTCCAGGGTGGGCATGCGCAAGTGGGTGCACCTGAGTTGGGACACGGGCTTAAATGGGCAGCGTCATGAGGATGCCAGGACCGACCAACAGAACCAACAGGACCGACAGTCCTGACAAGCAGCAGTGAGAGCACCAAGGGGAGCAGCAGCAGTAGAAAGCAGCCGAGAGGGTGAGATGCGCCGGGGGGGGGGGGGGGGGGGGGGGGGGGGCTGGGAGGCCTGCCGGCCCCCCGGTCCCCCGGCACCCCTGCCTGCCATGTACCTGGCTACCTCTACTAATAAAAATATGAAAAGCCACTGAGGGCTCCAAGACTCTCCTTCCCTGACCCATCTGCCCAGAACCATCCCAAACCTTGCTCCTGTGCCACCTTCCTGCTGCTACACTAACCATCCCTGTTCACTTTAGATTGCTGGAAATGAATGTGAGATAAACCATTGAATATGAGATATGCATTTTGTTTCTTACTCTACCCCTTATCCTGTGAACAAAAATTTAATAATTTCTGGCTGAAATGTTCTAGTCAATTTGTAGGTTCAGTTTTTACTTATATTTTAATTTTATTACCAAAAATAAGTCTGATATTAATCTCTATCATCCTATGTTGTTTTCCCAAGAGATTATAGTTGTTATACACATTAGAATGCCTGTTACAATATTGGACATGCATGGGTGTGTGAATATATTTGTTTATATATATATACCTGATATAATAAAAATTTTACCATGTTGAAATTTGGGTTTGACTCATAAAAATAAGCTTAAACAAATGTCTTAGTTAAATATGAATAGTTCCATATTTGCATATTGATATACATAGTTCCATGATGTTCATAGTTCTTATTTATAATTACAGCAAAATATTTCACAGAATGAACATTAAAATTTATGTAAAAGTATTTATTGATAATAATTATCCAAATTTTTATTAGTAGTATTGATTTAAATTAGTATGCAATTATATCTTGCTTTACATAATAGAATTGCCACCTAGAGTAGTATTTCAGGGCCAAAATATTTGTACTTCAAGAAATTATATTTATTTACTCCCACATGAGAACTATTTATTCTTCTGGATTGCCCAGGGGATAACTTTTAAAATTTTCATACATATTTATCTTCCAAGGACAAGCATTAAATTGCCAAGCCTATAAAACCTAAATCTCTGAAGAAGAAAATAAATGTTTTCCTTGTTGCATAGTTTTCAAGAACCCTCTTCTACATTAGCGTAAACAATCACATTATAATGAAGAGCACCATTAGTTTCATTTTCTGAGTTCCTTACAGAAATGTTTTTAAAGGTCTTTTGCAAGATACATTATGTCTTAGTGGTCATGGTTGTATTAAAACAAAGATTTGTGACTGAAATTATTAATTATAAGGGTTTGAAATAATTTTTAACTTTTTTGTGGGTGTGTATTTCCCTGTTATTACTGTCTGAAAGGATAGTTTCTGTTGATATTGTTACTAGTTTGGTTGTTTTACTTTACAATGCTTAATAGCTACCAGCTTTCCTTCTATCGCAGTAAAGTTTTAAAATATTTGTTTTTAAAGATATGCCCACATGACATAAATCATGACACAATGAGCTATTTTATAGGTGCTTTTAAAGTTATAATATAAATGCCTAATCTGTAGCAGGAAAGATAACTAACCTTTCTCAAAGTCATTCATTAAAAAGCTAATTGGTAGAACTTATTGCTGAACTGAACTTTTGAACAATAATCTAACTATTGTATATATATAAAACATTACAGACTTTTATGGATATATCAAATATCTAACATTTGAAACACATTTTGAAATGTGTTTGCTTAGAGTTTGATATTAAAAATAGGGAGTGTAGAAGATGGATAAGTAATGAAAGATCAGTGGTTAGTGGAAAACTTCATTCTAGTAGAATGTATTCGCTTTTCAAACAATAATTTTTCCTTTTATGTTGTTGCTAATATGTCCTATCAGGCAAGCAAAGGGGAAGTTCTTATTCTACTGTTACAAATAACTTGTAAGAAATTTTTGTGTTAAGAAATTAATTGCATTTTGGCCCTCCCTAGTGGTGCAAGGGTTTAAGGTACAGCACTATGAAGCCTTCTGCAGTCACTGCAGCAAGAGTTTGGTCTCTAGCCAGAGAGGTGATCCACATGGTGCAGCAGACCTCTCCTGTCTTGCCCACTGCTCCCCTCAGCAGTGTATTTCAGTCAATCTCTCTATTCTGCTCCCCACTCTTGTCTTCTGGTGAATCGTATCACCCCCACCCCATCTCACCCCCACACTTTTGTCCTGAGCCCCAGTTCTTGTATATATAAAACAAATCTTAAAAAATAATTAATTACATTTTATTGATTATAAAGGTAAAAAATTGTAAAGTACAAAGTACATATGACTTGAGTTATTGCTGTCATGCTTAATTATTTCCTCATCTTAATTTGGAAAAAAAATAAAAGCAATTTTAAAAAATACGAAATTGCTTTTGGATTTATTTAACACTCAAATTCTGTGATGCCAGAGTAGTTCTACTACAGATCTCACATTAGTTCCAGGTTTTTATTTTTAAACAGTAAACAAATATCAACCATGGTATCACATTACCACATGCCACTTTTTTTTTTTTTAACTTCAAAACTATTTCTGGTTGATGTTAGGATTTTTTTGTTAAGAGTAATAAGAAAACAATCCTATAATTATTTCCTAAACAACTTTTTTTCACAACATAATGGTGGCTGATTATATTAGATTCACTGATGTATGGAAAATGGAAAATTTCAATGCAGAAAAAAAAATCAATGAATCTTAGTTAAGATATATTGCTAGGAGATTATTCTGCTTAGTTATCCCCTTTTGAAGTAATTATGAAATAGTCATATAGGACCTCCCTGGTGGCCTAAGGGTTAAGTCTCAGAACTACCATTGTTACAGCTTGACTTAAATCCTGGGTCAGGGAGCTAACCTACATACAGTGCCTGTTGTTCCCATTAGATGTGTACTTCAGTAAATCCTCCTGTTCTGCACCCCACTCTGTCTCTGGTGAATTCTCTCACCCATGCTCCCCTCCCATGCAACTCTACCCTACAATCCCATTCTTCTACAAGGAAATAAATAAAAACTTAAAAAGCAGATACATTGTACATGACAATAGTTGTACAAATTTACTGTTTGTGCTACTATTTACAGCTTTTTGTAAGAAGGAAAATGGTAGTGATTGGTTCATATCCTCCACATGAATATTCTATCTGCAAAAGTCATAAAACAAGATGTTCACATTCCCATTGTCCATGTTGATTACACTGAGTTAACTATTCATATGACTGGAGCACTTGAAAATTGTGAAGTCCTAAGAGATATAACTTAGTCAATCTTGAATTACCCAGGTACAGTAAGAAATATTAATACTGAGGATAAATTCATTAAGAAACCCACTCTTGATTTACATATTAGAAAACATAATCATAAATGCCACTTTTCTCAATACACTCGACTTCTGAATCATACTCTAGTGATCTTGCTCTTTTCACATGTTAGAGTTATGCCTATAATATTAATTGATAAAATTTAAATGTTTTATTTGAGAAATGTCTGATTGTTTTAGATATTTTTATATTGCTACAAAATTTGTATAACATTAATAGTTTATCATTGTTCCCATCTTAAGTGTACAATGAATTACTAATTGCATTACAATACTGTGCAACTATCTGCAATCTCACAATTTCTAAGAGTTATTTTATTACCACAACTGTAAATTATGTAGTCATTAAGATACATGAGATTTAACTGTCTGTTTTGAAGTCCCCTGTTCATTTATTCTTCTTTTGTTCCATTTTTGTGATCTGATGACTTTCTGAAGTAGTGTGCTTAGGTTCCCTTTTCTATTTTTATTTTTTTGTAAAGCTACTGCAGGAGGTTTACTTTGTTGTTACCGTGAGGCTTAATTCATAGTGTGTGTGTGTGTGTATGTGAATGTATATGGGAGGATGGGAAACTGGAGTCTCCTGTACCTCCATTTTTCTGATGTTGCTCTTATTCTAATGAAATTATCGAATATCCTACCTGGTCTCATTAGCAAACTAGAAAGTGAAAGGCATACGGAAATATTAAGAATATTATAGCTTAACTTTGCAAATTGTATCTCACTAAAAAGTTGTATGCAATTAACACTAGAGTTATCAGTAATTGAAAGGAATGCAAGTAAAATAAAAATCTTGTTTTGCCTTACAAATCTCTAATGCACAATTGCAGATTTTCTTTGACTGAGTTTTAATTGAAAAGAGATTCTTTCCATATTAAGACAAAGAAATAGAACCAAATTTGTACTTTCTTTTTATTATTAGATTGTCTTATTCCAAATGATAATAGTTCTTATTTTCCCACACTTTAAAAATATCTGCTTAGTGAACAAAACCACTACATAAATACACACCACCACATACAAATTGAACCAGGTGATTGCCAGCGTCGACATATAATTTAAATGAAATATATTATTATCCTTCCTCATATTTTGCCTCCAGACACTCTGTCGTAAGAACATCTCTGCTTTGAAAATTAAACAATCCAGTTTGTAAATGCTTTACAGGTGGGTAAGTATTCCAGTGACTAAAGGATTTATGTATATTTCCCAGATCTATAACTTTTCCAAACAGATGGTAGAACCTTCATATGACTATTCTTTTGTTAAGTTTAGCAAAGGCAATTTAATTTAAATACCTCTTTTTTTCTCAGTGTAATATATATTATATAATATTTTAAGATTTTTAAGATTTTTCTCCCTCCTGGGAAGAAATTCAACATTATTCTATTTTTACTTTCAGTGAACAGTGAGAAAAAGGGAATTGTAAATGGAATTTACTATATTGAACACATTTAGTTTATAAATTTGATTTAACCCACCTCTACCTTTAAGTCAATTGCTTTATGTCTTTCTTCAAAAGTGAACCTATGATAGAGAGGTATAAATCACCTAGAATAAAATATCACCAATTGGTTGTGACTTTCTTGATCCTTTCATGAGACAATATTCCTGAAATAAAATCATATATTCCAAAGCTCCCATTCTTTATTATTTATTACATTCTTTTATCTTATTTTCTTACATTGTCGTTCATTTTTATACAGTATTTGCTTTCTCCCTTCAGGTATAGTCCCTGTAAGTTTCCCACCACCATAACACCCATGAATCATTACCAGAGTCCCTTGTTCCCTTCCCTTCCTGTTTATTCTCCTCTCCTCCCCACTCCCTTGATGTATGTCTCAGACTTACAGTTTGCCTGCACAAAGGTCCCATTTTAGTAAACTCAAGCCAGAGACTGATGGTGTTTCCAGAATAGTCAACAAAGGAAGTGCCTATAATCACTACGTTGAGCTTCAGTTAAGAGGAAAGGAAGTTGTGTATGATTTAGATGGAATTCTTGCTAGAATGGAAGAGTTGAAATTTTCTACAATTTACATGAAATGAATTGCTTAAACTGAAAAGAGAATTTGTTTCAAAGTGAAAATCATTCAGATATAGTTCATTGTCAACTGTAAATCCTTTCACTACTGGAAAGAAATGTGTGTGTGTGAGGACAGTCACAAAGAATTATTAGGTGAGTTAGGGGGGAGAAAAACCCTTTAATTTTTTGGATATTGAAATGTGTGAATAATCTTTGTTATCCTTTTGCAGAGGAATAAAAATAAAGGATCAGACAGGTCATTTTGCATTTTCAGAGCAATAGAAACCTTTTTGTTTATAAATATAGTCTGAACATTAAAGAAAACTGAAGCTTTTCTTAACATATCACAATCATCCTATAGATAATTAGTAAGAAATAAGAAACTATTTTGCAGCAATATTTCCCCAAGTGTTATAAAGTCTTAATGTTCCATTATTAAAATTTAGCCTAGCCTAACTTATAATATGTAGATATCATAAAGTTATTCTTAAGAACTAAAAATTACAGTCTTGAAGATTTGTCATTTTTCTCTCCCAAATGGCTGATTCTTCACCCCTGCATGCTTTTTTGCCTTGTTACACATGAAAGACGTCTTAATAATATCTATTTCAATAGACTCAACTGCTCTTTCTTTTTGACAGAGATCTAAAAGGGTTTAAATACACTGATGGTATCCTGCCAGGAATTAGCTGCAGGTAGAAAGGTAGACTGAATCAAAAAGTAAACAAAATTTCAACCCACTGAGAGAGCTGCTCCAAGCTAAATAATAAAGACAGCAGGCTTATATACTGTTTTTTTCTTCAGGGAAAGAATGTTGGACAGTTTCCTGTTGATTGATTCTGAAATCTTCCCCTTTCATGTTCAATCTTTCCACAGTCTTTGCTACTGTTTCTACTGTTCTTTCTGGTAGGGAGTTTGATTCCCAGCAGTGTTAATATTGGTTTCTTCCTGGACAAGAAAGTTATGAAAATCTTACAGCTGATGAAATGGAATTTTTACATCATCCATTCATGTGACAAGTTTATTACTGCCTTTGAAAACTGTTTTACTGAGTTCTACTGTAGTCATCTTGTAGTAGACAATGAAAAAATCAGCTTAACAATTCAATTTTATTTTACAATAAGAAAGACATAAAACTTTTTAAGTGGGTCCTCAGATTTATGCCAAAGGGAAGAGCTAATGTGAGGATTCCTGCAAGTCTGTTTCAGTTTTCTTAGGGTGATGCTTTTCCTGTCTTTCACGGTGCAGAAGCCATCTATGAACATAGGAGTTCAAATGAAAAGGATTTATCTGTGTTCTTTTAATTCCTTCTAATTCTTTGGAAAGCTCATTCCTTGTAATATTTACATGGGAATATAAACAATACTTAGAAGTTCCCAATAGCATTTGCATTCATATGACAGGCTAGTTCAAGAACACAGCTATGATCTTAAGTTTTCTAGTCTTCCATCAATGCAGTTGTAGTGTTGATGAAGAAGCTTTGTGATTTTTCATACTACTTTTCATGAGGTTGGAAAAATGAACTTGAAACATTACTCTTGTTTCTGTTACCTGGAAGAAATCTTGCAAAATAAAATGCCAGAGAAAACATTTGGATTTAATATCAATCTTTTTACTGCCAATGTTATGTTACACAACTCCCTCCCTGCCCATGTAGCCATTGATAAAACTAGGATTACAATAGAAAAAACATGTAATTATATCTTGTGCATATTGCTTTTACATTTTTTAAAATGTACTTAAAGTCAGTTTTAATATAATGCATTTAGAATGTGTGATAACAACATGTAGAGGCCTCCCTGGTGGTGCAAGGAGTGAGTTGCAGCACTATGAAGATATACACAGCCACTGCAGCATGGGTTTGATCACCTGCCAGGGAGGTGACTGATATGGCCCAGCAGACCTTTCCTGTCTCACCTAATGCTTCTCTCAGCAGTATATTTCACTAGATCTGCTTATTCTGCTCCTCACTCTGTCCCTGGTGAATCCTCTCACCCCCTGTACCTCTGGCTTGCACCTAGCTCTTATATGCATAAACAAGTAAATTAAAAACAACATATAATTTTCTTCCATTGTTTGTAAAAATGGACACTGGTCTAAAAGTGTTTTGAATTTAATAACACAAGCTACTAACTCATATCAATGAACATTATTGTGTCCTTAATATCACCCTACTTTACAGAGGTAAAAAGAGCTTGTCGAGGAAGGAAGTGTGAGTTTGTAACTCTAGTGTGAACTGTTGTGGGATTTCTCTTGGGCCCCTGACCCTCTTCTCTATATCAAGCCAGTTGCTTCCATGGGAAAAAAGTGAAAATACAGTCCAGGAATTGTGGTAGCATCTACCCTTGATGTATATATAGGGCAACACAGTTGAAGTTTCAAGTGACTCTATTGGGAGATTACAAGGTTCAAATCATTTTGACGGAACTCTTTCCAAGAAAGCACACAGTCTGGTAAGGAACTTCAAAAATTCAGTGCATGACTTTGGTAAAAATGGAAAGAATATGGCCTAGATGTTTCAATGTGATACTACAGCCCAGCATCAGAAAATTCATAATTACAGAAGACCATAAAAAGTTATGAAAATTCAC
Source organism: Galemys pyrenaicus (assembly GCA_019455555.1). Lineage (NCBI taxonomy): Eukaryota > Metazoa > Chordata > Mammalia > Eulipotyphla > Talpidae > Galemys > Galemys pyrenaicus. The sequence continues at coordinate 8,999,777 of JAGFMF010011791.1, forward strand.
AAATTCATCCCAAGTTTATTCAATATTTGAGTGTTTGCTATGCAGAACAGGGGCAGCTAACAGGGAATAATAAATAACATGAAGTATATTAGTTTTTTCTTGTATTAATTTACTATTGCTGCTGTAACAAATTACTCTGACTTTAACTAACACCTATTTATTATCTTACAGCTATGCAGGTCACAAATCCCTAAGAGTTTCACTGGGCTAAAATCAATGTGTCAACAAGCTACATCCCATTTTGGAAACTTGAGAAAAACTTTTCATGATCATTGATTCACTAGCAAAATTCAGTTCCATTTAGTGGCAGAGCTGAGGTCTCTATTTCTTTGCCAGCAGTCTCTGTAAGGCATCCCATATCTCCTTGAGGAGCCTCTTCATTCTTTTTATATCATCAACCTACATCTTCAGAACAGAAGCAAGGCAGAAGATGTTTCTTACCCTGCTGTAATATTTCTCTGCCTTTCTTCCTTTAATGCATCTCTCTTTGATCACAGCTTAGAAAGTTTCTCTGATATTAAGAATGCATGTGATTAAGTTGTGCCCAATCTGATTATCTAAAATAATCTGCATCTAAAGTCTATAACCTTATCCATTATTTGCAAAATAAACTTTTGTTATTTTAAAAGTCTTTATCATTGTTTCTTAGAAATTATATGTAGACATCTTTGGGAGATTGTTACAGTACATAGCATGTATATCTTTTATTATAACTCTCCTCCTCAACTCTAGAAGAACCAGAAGATGGAAACAGTATAGTGAAAAAATAAACAGCATTATTTAGGCACTGCCAGTCCCAGAATTTCAGGACCGCAAAATGAAGAGCTAAGCAAAATTTTGACTCAAGTATAAGACTGGAGTTTAATTTTAGACTAGAATGTTTTTTTTTTAATTTTTTTCTGATGAATTACCTTTTTCTTATATTTTTGTTAGTTAGGTTTTTTTTGTTTTTTTGACAGTATAGGATTTCTCCCCTGAGATGTGGTCACTGTAGTCCTCCCATCACCATAGTATCCATAGTTCATTACCATATTTTGTGCTATGCCACATCCCATTATGTCACTCTTTCATAGGCTGTTCCCTTCCAGTTCCTTTGTTGCTACAAATGGCATGAGTTATATTTTTTTTTCATCACTGAGTTAGTATTCCACTGTGTATATATACCATATATTCTTGATCCAATCATTTGTTTTGGGACATTTAGTTTGTTTCCATATCTAGTTTATTTTAAATACTGTTGCAATAAACATGGGTGTGTAGGTTTTCTTTTGAATTAGTGTTTGTGTGCTCTTTGGGTAGATACCTAGGAGTGGAATTGCTGGGTAATATGACAGATCCATTATTAGTCATTTGAGGAAAGTTCACATAGAATTCCATAGGGACTAGAGTAGTCTACTTCCCACATACAGTGTTCTAGAGTAGTCTACTTCCCACATACAGTGTTCTAGAGTAGTCTACTTCCCACATACAGTGTTCTAGAATAGTCTACTTCCCACATACAGTGTTCCTTTCTCATCACACCCTTGCCCGAACTTGTTGTTTGGATTAGTAAAAAAAAAAAAAAAAGAATCAGAATGGTCAGGAAGCTAGAGGATATGTCAAGGATATGGGAAATTGTGGTTTGCACTATCCTGATTAAAACCCCAAAATAGAGGAAAAAGTCATCTCCTATTTGTGTTTCCATAATGAAATCAATCTACTCAGTAATACATATTTTGATAGTTTGATATTTTTTGTTACTATTTATATATCATTTATTAACCCCATGATTATTTGGAAATGCCAGAGTATGTACTTAGAAAATATGTAACAGATTTCTTGTTCCCTTGTGCAGGGGTTACAATAAAGTGGAAAAAGTGAATTTTTGCTCTTGTTCATCTGACAGCTCTATTCAATTACATGGTTTTATTCAGATTAAAAATAAATAATTTCATAAAATATAATAATGAATATCAATGTTTTATTTTTGTGTGACAGGAATTTTACAGTGTATTTTAGAGTTATTATGCTTACCTTCAAAAATAATTACATTATTACTTTTGTTATACAATTTGAAGGACATGAAGTCAAACAAATTCTTTTTTTTTTTAATTTATTTATTTATGCATACAAGAACTGGGGTACAGGCCAGATGTGTGTGGGGTGAGAGTCAGAGTGAAGAACAGAACAGGCAGAGCGACTGAAACACTGAGAGGAGCAGACAAGGCAGAAGTCTGCTGCCTGGCAGGCAGCAGGGATTGAATTTGTGATGCAGTGGCTGTGCTCTTCTTATTCATAGTGCATTGCTCAACCCATTGTGCCACCAGGGAGGCCCCAAATTCTTCTAATTTAAACAGCAGATATATGGGAGAAGGCAACTTGAACCTGCTTTCCCACTTGAAAGTGAACCCTTGACAAGTAGGCCTCATTTTTTTCTCCCATGTTCTTCACAAGATTTTTTTTTTGGTACATAAGAAACAAGAGAAGACCTCATATTCCAATAAAAAAATTATGGCAGGGCAATCTGAAAGTGGATCTCATTATTTTATAAAGATGTCTATGTAATGAAGTCTTGGCAATCGGTGTATCTGTATTTTAAATTATGCCATTACATTTTCAGACAGAACTTATCAATTCATCAAAGAATAAAGAATGTAGTAAGGAAAAAAATTAAATATCTTACAAATTTAATGACAAATATTCACTTTTTATTCATTTTATAAAATGGGACATGAAAATACATTATACTTTACATAAAAGGAAGAAACTATAAATGACATCAACACAAGATAGCATTTCTTCAATTTATATTTATATCTTTATATTTTATATAAATTTATATTTTTTTTAAAAAACTATAAAATATTTTAAATACTTTAAAAATATTGAATTTTAAATATTTTTAAAATAGTTTAAAATGTGACTAATGATATAGAGTATTTTTTAAAAAAACATTGTTTTCAAATGATTAGCATACTTGAAAATAAAACTATTTTAAAAATCAACTTAAGCTGTGTTTGGGGGAATAAGTTATAGCACATCTTGGTGCAAACTTTGAAGCTGAAATCAAAATAAATTTTAGGACAGATGGAGTAGAGCATCTACTACATGGACTTAGAAAAGGAACAATTTTGGTTCACTTCAAAGGGAATATTTTTAAACTAAGTGAAATTATAATGTGGTAGGAACACTTCTAGTCAGGGTAGAAATTCCAGTTATCACAACAAAATCTCCTAAATTTTATTGGCTTAACACTCAAAGAATTCTCACAAATTCCAATTCAGATAACCCTTGCTCTAATAACTGTCTTGCAAATGGTCGCTCTACTTAGAGATCTTCTTCATTGGTAGCAGCAGATAGAAGTCCTCTGCTGGACACTTCTCATGGAGCAGAACCATAAGGTGGAAACACGGTGGAAATTTTGAAGGTTTAAGGGACCAAAAGTTGTATAATATCTTTAACTTAAAAAAAAAGAGAGAGGGGCCTCCCTGGTGGCACAGTGGGTTAAGTGGCGTACTATGAAGCAAACCGCAGTCACTGCAGCACGAGTTCAATCCCTGCTGCCGGCCAGGGAGGGGCCCCACATGGTGTAGCAGACCTCTCCTGCTGTGTCCGCTGCTCCCCTCAGCAATGTACTTCGGTTGATCTGCCTGTTCTGCTCCTGGCTCTCTGTGGTGAATCCTCTCACCAACCCCCATGCCTCTGGCCTGTACCCCAGCTCTTGTATGCATAAATAAATAAAACTTAAAAAAAAAGAGAGAGAGAGAGAGAGGATGGGACTACTAAAGTAAATATCATGTAAAAATAGGATAAGCTTGAATTAATGTAATTATATTGATAATTACATGTACATTATCTATTTAGAAAAGACACAAATTGTCATACAGAATAAAAAGTAAAATCATGTTCTCTGCTGTTTGAAGTATTATAGTGACTACAAAAACACACACTTTGAAGCAAGTGAAATTCTTAAACAAAACCCATCAGACAAAATGTAAGCTGAAGAAGTGAGGATGGAAATGTTAATGACAGAAAAAGTTACAAGAAAATGAGTATTATAAGAAGGGTAGTTTATGATGACAAAACTTGTTGAAAAATATAATTAATTGGAGATTGCATTTCTTTAATAACAAAGCTTTAAAACCAACAAAGCAGGGCCTCCCTGGTGGCGCAGTGGGTTAAGCAACGCACTATGAAGCAAACTGCAGCCACTGCAGCATGAGTTCGATCCCCGCCGCCGGCCAGGAAGGGACCCTCATGGCGCAGCAGACCTCTCCTGCTGTGCCCGCTGCTCCCCTCAGCAGTGTACTTTGGTTGATCTGCCTGTTCTGCTCCCCGCTCGGTCTGTGGTGAATCCTCTCACCCCCCACACCTCTGGCCTGTACCCCAGTGCTTGTATGCATAAATAAATAAATCTTTAAAAAAAAAAAACCAACAAAGCAAATCCAATGGAAGTAATTATATAAACTGACACAATCATATTAACAGTTATTTAATCATACTTATCTTAGTTATTTATAGAACATGTAGACAAAATTAGAATATAGATTTGAACAGCAGCCTTTACCAATTTGAAATAAATGACATTTAAATATTTTGTAATTCATAAATTCTGGCAAGTCATGTGTTTCCACAGACTTTGTACAAATGAAATTTCCTTTTCCTACTGTTCATCTGGGGGAACCCATATTAATCCCAAGTGATAATATGATTACAGTAGCTTAAATACTTCTGCTGTACTATTTAAGGATATCTTTTTTTTTTTTTTTTTTTTTCAATTTTTCACTCATCACCCAAATGAGTACTTTGATTACTATGGTATTTAATATGTGTTTAATATAAATACTTTGAAGCAATGATCAACTATGTATACCTCTGGTCAGAATCTTTAGCACTCTTAAGTTCAAAATCATAAAGAACAATTAGAAGATAATCAATCCCATTTTAACAATTAACTATTTTGATTTAAACATGTTTCAAAATAAAACATCAAACTTGAATAATTTATTATGTAATGCTATAAAGGCAGGTGGAATGTAGACTTCATTAAAAATTAATAGAGAATATAAAATATAAAATGAAATAGTTAAGTGTAGTTAATTTCATGAAGTTCATTTAGATCAGAATTATTATAATAGATCTGTAGTGTCAACCATTAAATAAGTCAATTTATCTGATAACTGTTTAAAATTACTTTGCCACTGGGTTTAAGTTGTGTAATATTGTCAATTTTTCAAAAGTCATAAAACTCTTCCCAGCATTCTGAAACAAATGAAACTTCAAATAAGCTACTCTAGGGTTTCAATAACAAATCAAAAGCTATAATATATCAGGGACTTCCTGATGGAGCAGTGGGTTAAATCTACTGAAGGTATTGCAGCCACTTCAGCACGTTTGGTCCCTGGTCAGGGAGGTGACCCACATGGCACAGCAGACATGTCCTGTCTCACCTGTTGCTCCCCTCATCAGTGTGTTTCAGTAGATCTGCCTATTCTGTTCCCCACTGTGTTTCTGGTGATACATCTCACTCCCAGTGAGTCTGGCCTGTACCCCCATTCTTGTGTGCCTAAATAAATCTTTTTATAAAAAAGAAAAAGATAAGATATATCGAGGGTGTAAGGAGGATAGCCCTTCCAAATCAATGTGACCTCACATTCATCTCAATGATCCATAAAAAGGCTTGCCATTGAGTAAAGAAATGGATAGTATTTTGAATTGCTGGAAAAAATAAAATAGTTAATATGCCTGCCTACTTGATTTCTGCCAGTTACAATCTAAAAATAAATAGAGGGAAAAGTTGTTTTGTTTGTTTGTTTTGCAATGATCTGTAGGATGGAAAAAAATCTAGGTCTTTTAATCAAATGAACATAAATTATGAAAGCAGTCTTAGAAATTTTCAGAATATATATTAATCCTAAATAAGAGAATATCATTCTTGCCCAATAAATATTTTAATTACTGTTATTAAGATTTATATCATCATTATTATCATGGGTTTTCTTGTTAATACAATAATATACAGCAATAACAAATTTATAGTTACTCAGCTCCTAATTTGTGCTGGGATCACTTCCATATATGTAAATAGATAGAAAGCTAGATAGATAATACATAAATGGCTAGTATGGATGAATGGATGGATAGATAGATAGATATACAAAATTAAGAAAAGGTAACTAGAACTCAGAACATCCTGACATAAACTATTTACCCTCTGGCACGCTATCTCATATACATAAGCACAAGTAGTATACAATCAAACCCACAGCTTTTAAATACAACTGCATCATTAATAAAGACCTGTAGGTACTACAGTGCTTCTAATATATGATAATATATTGCTTAGAATAAAATATTCACATCATTGCTCATAATATATATTCAATGCTTTGAACAAAATCATAAAGAGAATAAGAATTTTAAAACTTGATTACTGATTAAGTTGAAGTGCTTTAATGATTATTCCAGGAATTTTTACTGATTTTTATTTTTGTTTGGCTTCTCCTTGTTTAGAAAGATATATTGACTCATACGCTCTTTCTCATTAAATTTGAAATATGAGTACTGACTGGAATCATCAAGTTACAGTAGAGATAGACATCAGAGAGATTAAGTAATTCTTCCAGTGTCACACAGCACCATGGTGGCAGTGTTAAGGTTAATGAATAGCTGCCTGACTCAAAATCTGAAACCCAGATTTGTTCACCATCTCATATTGTCTTTAAAATTGCATGGAATAAGTATTATGGAACTGTTAATTTTGTGGTTATCAAAGACCTCCTCTTTGGATTTTCTTTAACATCATTTTTGTTAAATTCTACTCTTCCAGATTGTCTATCTGATAGAATATTAAATGACAGTATCAACAAGTGGGACTTATACAAATTATAAAAAAATATAAATATCTATATTTACCAAAAACTTGGTTTGCATGCTGGTCAGTCAGTGAGCTCTGATCCTCACAAGTTTTCTACCCATATATTTTTCTTTATTCTCCCCCAAATGGAACTTTTTTTTCTGGGCCAGTGCTTGCAGCTTCACATAGTGACTCATGATTTCTCTAAACCACTCAAAATGATCTTACTTCTTTGTGCAATGTATGGTCTAGGAGAGAGTTGTGACCTATTTCTCACAATGGAAATATTTACATCCTAGAAAGTAAATGGAATGTGAAAAAACAGTCTCATGCAGCCATCTGGAAAAATAAAAGTAGACATTTTCATAAACTGAGAATGGCAGAGTGAAAGACAGAAAGAGTTTAAATACTCAACTTCCAAATCACTGTTGAACCCCAATATTACTGGCTTTCTTGTAAAGTAGCTATGTTTTAGGGCAATTTTAGTCAGCAGCATTCTACAATTCATAAGTTGATCAACTAAGGAGGACAACTCAATAAACTTTTGCAGCTATAAGATATCATTAATTAAAATTGCAATTTCCCACAACATTAATGTTTAATTATCTAGTCTTGTTTCTGAGAACTCAATTGCCAGGAAATGGGGTCAGTTAGGTTGCAGAGAGTATTGAGGAGAATATTTAGGAGAAGCTGGTCTTTTATCTGAATAATGAAGGAATACATTGAAGGGAGGGTTTTGAACAATAAACATATGATCTGCAATGTTTTTTGCATATAATCATTTTACCTGTATTGAGAATACAATGAGGGGATGAAAGCAAAAAGTAGAAATACTGGGTAGGAGAATATTGCAACAAACAAAGGAGACATGATGGTGGCTACGTTTACCATCTGGGCATCTAATCACTGAAGAGATATATAAATACATTTTCATGTGTGCATTTTAAAATAAAGAGAGATTTAGTGAGGTAAAGGAATCAGCAAAAGCACTTTAGACAAAGAAATACTGAAGAACCATGTATGAATAATCATGAGACATTTGAATCAGAAAGAGGAAAGTGCTTGGTAGGCTATGTCTTGGATTGGGTGGCCATAACCACAGGCTGAGTGGCTTAAACTGCAGACACATATTTTTCTCATTTCTAGAAGTTAGAAGTCCAAGAATAAGATGAGATGTCAGCAAATTCAGTGTCTCGTGAGAACCCTCTTCCTGGCTGATACTTGTGACTGGAAGCTCTTTCTACTTATGAGGCTACTCATCCTATCATGTGTACTGCATCTTCATGATCCATGTAAACCCAGTTTCAATAAGTCAGAAGGAAAAAGAAAAATACCGGATCTTCTCACTTGTAGGAGGAATATAGGGGGTCAAGGAAAAAAAAAATAACATCAACAACAACAACAAAACCACAACAGAAGAAAACAAAAATAAACAAAATAAACAGACAACTACAAATCAGAGACATTCTGCAGGGAAGAGTGAGGGATTGGGATCAATACAGGGACAGGAAGAGCACAAGGGACTATAGTGAAGGTACATGGGTGAATGGTGGTGGAAAGTCCTTGGGGATCACACCTAGAAAAGAAAGCAAACATTGTAAGAAAAAATAAGTTTTAAAAATTGACCCAATTTCCTTCAAATACCACCACTTTGGAAGTTAAGTCTTGGGCATATGGATTTGCAGGTGAAAATGAGGGAGAGGACACAACTTTTAGCTCATAAGGAATTTACTGATACTACAGTGGTGTAGTGTAGACACTGGGTGTCATCTTCAAGTTGTTTAGTCAAGCCTTTCACTTTGTCACTAAACTCATCACCCTTTTCAGTTTTTTTTTTAATTTAATAAAGTGGTGTCTATCCTTTGCCAAACTTATTTCACATCTTATCCCCAAAAATGACCTCTCCCCACTATACCACCTGCCCCAAAAAACAGCAAGGTTGAACAATGCACATTATAAAAGTTTAGATCAATGTAGTCAGGGGATTAGACAACTAGTGGTTTAAATTTAATGTGTTCCTGTGAACCTGAAAATGAAGAATCTTTAACCTCAGGCTGTTAGAGTCGGAGGGACTGCTGAGCTCTTGATTGAGACATATACTAAGGATGAAAATTGTTGACAGACTTTATCACATGGAGTGCTCAAAACTGAAACAAGCAGTGGTCTACAAGGGAGACTATTAGTGCCTAAATACAAACAGACCTGCAAAATAGGGCAAGTACTAGAGGGCATATATGAGACAAGTGGGAAAAGAATGGCAGCAGTTATCGGGATCTGACGTACCTAGAGCCAAGGGTAATGTTCTGGTCTTTTGAGACCCAGATAGACAGCAGAGGGCAAAGCAAGATTTCATTAGTAAAGTATTTGAGAGTCAGGCTTCAAATTAACATGTAAATTGTAGGATTTTAATAAGTATGTCAAATAGTTTTCTGAAAGGCAAGAGAGAGGTTAAAGACAAAGGAAAGCTATCTGATCAGTTAGATGAGACTCAGTCCCAGTTCATTTTATGTATATATAAAATTTAAAATCGTGGTTACTGAAGACAGCCCTGATAATAAAAGTAGTTTATAGACAGTGCTGGAAGAAAACTCAAGTATTTAACACTGTAATAATTTTTAGAAGATTGATGATAATTGTGACTTAGTATTTGTTTATTGTACAATTTGATGAGCAGTAACATCAATAATAATAATAGACATAAAAATAGCTGCTACTTTTGAGTTCTGTTATGGAGCAGACATTGGAATCTGATTCCTTCTGTTTTATCTTGTGGACTCAATGTAATACATCTGAATGCTGGAAACCATTAGTCAACTTTCAAGGACAGGAAACTGAGTTTCAAAGAGGTTATGTAATTTGCCCAAGGTCATAGAGAGAGTGAGTAGTTTAAAGCCAAAACATGATCCCTGCCCACTAAATCTCCTTGCCACTTACTAATCTGCAATAGAAAGGTCTTGGGAATACCCATGTGCATTGCTTTTGTTGTAAGCAAAATAAGCTGTGAGAAGGCACCCCCAGGGAATATTGGAGATGAACTTAAAGCTTCTAAATAAATGGAACAATGGTTCTTACATGTAAAGAGAAAAGCTGTTTTTTAAGAGTATGTGAGTGTAGTGGGGGGAGATGTAAAAGATTATTGTTATAAATAATCTTTTAAAATAAACTTTTAGGGAGATTGAAAAATTGGAGCTGCTTTAATAAACCTCGTGAGTGATTCATCTTAAAGATCCTGAACCCACTATATTTGGTGGTAGATTAGAAGTTCATGTCTACAACAGTGTTTCTTGGATCTTTAAGATCATTTATGGAGTCAACCCCGTAGCCTATTGGTGTAATGCCTGGAAATTCACATTGTAGCAAACATGAGGTGAATCGCATATATAGTAAAAGTTAACTGAACTCCCCATCTAGGAGTATTGAAGTATTTGCAAAAGTTATGCATCTAATTAGTGATTGTTATTGTTTGAAACCCAATCTTCTCTTACACTCAGAATAATACAAAAGCATAATATTGGTGAAATAAATTTGAAGAGGCTGGGAGGCACTGTCATTTTATCATATAGCTGGGATGCCCACGACTAATAAGCATTTAATAGTGAATCAATGATAGATGTCAACTGAATGAGGTCACATCATACAGGCTGGCAGAAGTTCCTGAAATAGAAAATTCCTGAGCTTTTAGGTTTGTGCGGTTTGCAAGTGTGAAGGACTGAAACAGCAAGCAAGTTGAACCCACTGCATTTTTCTGTGTTTTAATGAGTTTATTGTGGCCTCACATTACCTTTCTTCTAGCTAAAGAAGACTTCTTGAAAAAAAGTGGAAGTGTAGTTTTGAAAGTTGGCAAAGACTAAGGGAAGTTGTTTCTAAAATTAAAGACTGTGAATCTTAATCTCTGGGAAAAAAACACAAAGAATGTTTTACTAATATAAATACATTGCTTACACATGACTGAAGATTATGATATTAAATTTAAAAACAAAAAGAAATAAGGTAGATACTTGCAAGGTCTGATAATACAATAATCTCTTTTGTAGTTTGCATAGTTCTTCTGTATTCTCTGAATTTACCCTTACTACCAAACCATGCCTAAGCTTTATCAGCGACATGGCTCAAAAATCTATTGTTTAGAATACAATTATGTCTAATACAAATAATTATTTGTTTTCCTATCCGATGTCAATTCATAATGTTGTGTTCCTTAAATTTCTTTAATTTCACACATAGAAAGCATCTTGGTCATCCTTATCTACACTAACAAATATACTTTGTATGAATTTGTTTTTTTTTTTTTTTTCACTTAGGTTGCAATATAGAATAATCTTGAAAAATTCAATCCTCCTAAAGGCAAACTGCAAAAACTACTCTGATTTCTAGTGGGATACATTGTTTTTAGGAACTTTTGTTTGTTTTGGTATTTTGTACAGATGTCCAAGCATCTTGACCAGACAAAAATCTCCCTAGTAGCATAAGGGTTGTGTTTCTTTCTACCTCCTCTCCTTCTGCCAAAGATTCCTGGAGCTCAGTCCTCCCTCTAAGCAGATGAAATGTGTGATCTCCTTCAAGATCGATATTAATGCCATCTCAACCCTTTGTGGAAATGAGATTAGATTTCTAAATGTTCAAAATCCAACAGCTTTTGATGGAAAATGATAGGAATTATCATATACCAAGAGCTTAGAAAGGATGGAATTGTATTTGCACATTATTAAAGATCTGAATAATTTAGGTTATTTTTAGATTTCAACTGCTTAGAGGATTTTAGAAAGCTCCATTTAAACTTCTCAAGAAATGCACTTGCTCATCCTGATTTCAGCACCTTACATCACTTAACAACAGTCCATGGAATGGCTTTGCTCTCACAAAATAAACATAATTTGGACTTCAAAGCAAAAGCGGGGATGTTTTGACATTTTAAAATAAAAGTTATAAAAAATTATTTGATTCTTATAACAGCTTAAAATCTGTTTTTCTTAGATGAATAATTTATTTATACTTTCTTTTCTTAGTTCTCTGATAAAATATATGTTGTATAAGTTTTTTTTATAAGAAATCTAGAATAGCAGTGTTCTAATTATACATCAGGAACCACGAGAGTAAGAAAATTTTTCTATAACCCTAAAGTGTCTTGTTTTCTTGAATCATTTCTGAGTTGTAAATATTTGCTTTGTTCAATTTTCTCACAGGTAAAATTTGAAAATAATATCTCTATGTGTGTAGGGAGGACAATCTGATGAATAAATATTAGTATTATCATTTGTGAAATCTGGAAAGTAAGACTACAAAGTTTGGGGTTAATATAATAGCATATTTAAAAATTAAAGATAATTAGTGGTGAACTGGAGGATCCAACACATATGGTCAAAGAAGACAGACCACATGCTTTCCTAATTCTCAGGGAAACTAGAAAGTATTTTAAGTCAAAAATTATTTTCATGTAAAATTAAAATGAAAAATAGATGATGAAACAAACAGAATAACTGCTGATTAATGACTGCTATTTATTAAAAAATCTTAAAATAAAACTGTAGATTTTTAAAATTTTATTGTAAGGAGAATCCATAAAGTTAATATGATAAGGATTTTGAGGCAGCTGCATTTCTAACAGAGTCTACTACCACCTACGACTCTCATCCTCACCTAATTTACTTTTGTAAACTCAAGATTATTGAGTTTGTGATTGCAATGTCACAAAATTTCATTGCAAGCCCTTCATTTAATTAAAACTTTATTCAGAATAGTTACTAAATTTAGAGAGATAATGAACAAGTAATTTAAACTCTAAAAAATAATAATTTAAGTAATCTAACTGCCTGATCAAAATAAAATCATTTTGTTGATTTTATTATTAATCTTATTAATGAAATTGACTTGATCATGCCCTAATATATGAATTTTAACACATATAGATTCATGCCATGATAATATAATTGGAAGAGAGAAGTTTCATCACTTCTGAAAACAACATTGTAGGATACATTTTATACCCAACCCCATTCATCACCCATACACCCTGTTCACCACTGACCTGCTTTCAATCCTTGTAGTTCTACTATTTACTCTTTCATTCTCAAGGATGTAATGTAAATAGTATCATATAGTGGGTAACTTTATGAAGTACATTTATATCACTCAGCACAGCATATTTGAATTATCCTTATTGTTGGGTTTATCAAAGCACATTCATTTTTACTGAAGAATAGTATTCTAGTCCTATGCTATAGATGATAGCATTCCATTATTTAGTCACTGACTTTTTCTAAGATATTTTGCATTGATGGGGAGTTTTATAACATGAATAAGCTATAGCACTTCATGTCAAGTTTTTAATGTGGCTATAAATTTGTGTTTGTGTGAATAGTGATCAGTGGAACTACACATACCACAAATATAGGTTCACCCTTACAGAAACTAGCAAACTATTTCTTAGAGTGTTTATGCAGTTTTGCATTCTGACAGGAATTTGAGTTGTTCTACACCCTCCTGGTGCTTAGTATTGTCAGTATTATTTTTTATGTTGCTATTCTAGTAGAACTCCTCTAACAAGCTTGAACTGACACCTCACCATTTTAAAAGAAATTCATTTGCATGAAATATTGATACTGAGTGCTTTTTGAAAAAGCTTATTTGGGCCTCCCTGGTCGCGCAGCGGGTTAAGCAATGCACTATGAAGCAGAACGCAGCCACTACAGCACAAGTTCGATCCCTGCCTCTGGCCAGGGAGCGGACCCACATGGCGCCTCAGACTTCTCCTGCCTCGCCTGCTGCTGCCCTCGGCAGTGTGCCTGTTCTGCTCCCCGCTCTGTCTGGTGAATCCTCTCACCTCTGGTGCCTCTGGCTTGTACCCCAGCTCTTGTATGCATAAAGAAATAAATCTTTAAAAAAAAAAAGCTTATTTATCTTCTTTATATCTTCTTTGATGAAGTGTCCATAACTTTTGCTTACTTGTTAACTGGATTTTTCTAATTACTGAGTTTTGAGGGTCTGTTTTATATTCTCATATATAATATTTGTTGGATTAGCTATTTGCAAATATTTCTTTCAGTTTGTGGCTTCCTTTTTTGATCAAAAATGTTTCACCAAAGGAAATTAGTTTTGGTAGTTTGGTTTGTCAGCCTCTGAATATATTGATTATTATTTTTATGTTCTTTTTTTTAAAACTCATCACCAAAAGCCAGATCAAGGAGCATGACCAGGCTGAGCCATGGTGATCCCACAGACAACTCAAGTGTGGTGTGGATTAGTGTTCCCATTTAGAAATCATGGGGATACACCAGACAATTTCTGCCAGAGGGCAGGCATGTGAGGGAGGCTGTAAGATAGGCATGGTACAACTATTTTTCTTGATAGGTCAGTTGACCTAACAAGAGTCAAAGCAATTCCCTACTTTCCATTATTTATTTCTATCTATTTATTTATTTATTCATTCATTTATAATGGAAAGGATCTTTAATACAATTAGTAAACATTAAAGAAAAGACAAAGAATATAGTTACTAAATCCAGCATTCAAATTTACCCTTCTCCTCGAAAGTAAAAGTCCAGCCAAATAGCATTGGCCCAAATCAAGGCCTGAGGGGCTGCCATAAAGCTACAGCACCTTTTAGTGGAGACCCATACATAGAAAAGGGTCAGAAAGAGTCAAACAAATCTGGAAGGAAAAGAGCAAAATCAAAATCAAGATAAAAGCTACCATTGTTAACTTCCTCATGGGTCTCTCACCCACATATGTTTCAACCAGGACCAAAAAGCAAGCACAGATTCTTTATATGTCTCTCTGCTCCATATGCCTCCTCCAGGTCTCCTTGCTACTCTGCATCCTGCTTCCATTTAGACACATTTACTCTTATCGAAGACTTCCAGTTTCCATCTGTACATCCTGAAGAATTTTTGTTCTGTTTAAATTTACAATTGACTTCTCTACTTGTTTTTAAATGCGACCCTCTTCAGTATCTGTAGGTTTTAATGTTGACCTAACAACAAATTCTGAGGCCTTCACAAGAGTGATAAATAATCAGTAATCTTTGAACCTTACTCATCCCAACCCAGACAATGATTCCAGAACCTTAAACAGATTCAGTGATACAGAATGGGAATTTACTGGACTTATGCTTTCTGTTACTACATATTTCTGGATTTTTATAGCACTTAATTTGTATCAGAATTTATAAAATAGCCATAATCTGTACACTTACTGTATATTTAATCATAAATTGGGAATTGACTTTATTGTTGATATTTAATTTACATATTGTATAGATTTAAACTCTTTAGTTTGAGTTGAAGTAGATGATTTTCACTGATCAATTCAGATATTTAATTTGTATATCATATTTTAAATATATATGTGAGAATAAACTATAATAAAAGTAATGTATTTCATTAAAAGAAACCAATTCAATTCTAAACTTTCTAAGATATAACTTTTCCAAAAAGTACTAGAAATATTTTAAGAAAAATCAGAGATTCTAAGGTGTGGATGGATAAATAAGAATCTGTTTTCAAAAAACTAAACACAAAACAAAAACCCACATTTATTTGTTGGTCTATTGATTTTGTCAATTAATGAGGATTAAATAGTTATTATTAAAATATTCTGAGTATTCTTATAATTTCCAGATTTTTTTGGTATAGATTTTAAAATTAAGAGGTGTTTTAGATCTAGTTTAACTGAGAAACAAGAAAAAAATGTGGTATTTTCCAGGGATGACATGTCCATGTGGGAAGAATAAAATACATGATTCTAAAAATATTAAGTTCCTGATTTATAATATTTTATCAACCTTCAATATTATAAAATGACTTTTTAAATTATAAATTTTGACAAATTAATATGTAAATTGTTAATATTGATTTTGAAGAAAAATGCCCTATTTTTAAGCTCATAATTTAAGCAAACCTTCTTGAGTTAGCATCTTTAGTAGAGGCAAGCTTTGTTTCCCAAGTGCTCATAGTTAACCTGTGAAACAGGAACCAGCTGAGAAGAGAAGCTGATATTTCAGATTGATATGACGGGTCCCTGTATAATCACTGTTGTTGATGATCTTTATGTTCACATTTAGTTTCATCTAACCTCTTGCTTCCTTTTCCTGACATTTCTGATTCCAAACACATCACTTTATCTTAATTTGTGATTGTTTTCCTGCTCCTTGCTATTGGGACTTCCTGTAATTACTATCAATAATACTTATCTCATTATCACAAAGGTAGATCTGCACGCCTTTTCTTTAACAATATAACATAAGAATAAAATGAATAAACATTGTAATAAGCATGCATAGGTTTTTTGAGGGACTCTCCTAAGAGTTTAATGTGCTTTAGAATGTTTAAAGTGTTTACACATACATTTGATGTGTTTAAAATTTTATATTCACAGGTACAAATCCTGTATGTTTTTGACACTTATTGGTATCAGAGTAGATTACCCATTAAATAACGAGAAATATATATATAATGACTATTAAGTGACTAATGAAAAATACATACATGCACACACATATATATGCATATATGTCACTATTAAACAAAAAACACACCCTAGAAATCAAACTATAACACTGAGAATACCTGATAGGGAAATATAGGTGGAGCTAGCATGTGCAGTTTTATTTCTAGTCATTTAACCAAAGGTCATATGCTGACAACTATACACAGCTTAAGGTAAAAATATTAACATTCAGTGCACTTTTAAAACTCATCAATCATTGTCAATAACTCTTAGAAAATCCATACTTTTACTCCAGCACCATCCTCTAAATCAGTGAAATATTCACTCTCAGCATAGCTCTTCTGTGTTCTCTGAATTTATCTTCTTGTCCCCCTCCTCCCTCTTCATTGTTTCTCATTGATTTTAATTTCTTGAAAGTACAGGGATTTTCCACTTGGGGCACTTACAACTTGTGCTTTTTCTATCTGAAATGTTCTTCCCTTGATGATTTCCATAATTAACATTTGCTCATTCTTCATGCATAACATCAACATTACTCCTTCGTAGATAATATCCTTGATACTGCTATCTCTCTAAAATATGCCTCTAAATGCAAATACATGATTAAATATTTTTATAATTATTATGCCTGTATTTTTAATGGATGACTAGACATTGCTTTCTCAAGAACATCCAAATTAAATCAAAATGGGACACTGGAAGTAGCCAAGTACCTAAGTGATAAGATTCAATAATGAATTGGAGACGGTAGAAAACTTTTCCAGGGTTTCTCCTTTATCTTTATCTACTAACAAAATAACAACACTTTCTGATACAGAGGGGTTTTCCCACACCGACATTTCTGTGTGACATTAGCTGACTATCTCACAATTTAGCTTAATTCTGAAAATATCCACTGGAGAGAGTCACAGAAACATTACACATATATTAAGGACTCAGTCCCATAGGATTGCCCCTGACTTTAGACAGCAGTCGCAAGTAGTAAGTACCTAGGTTACCCAGAACTTTGGTCCTATTTGGCTACAAATATGAGGCCTTAATGATCCCACTCTTTGTATTTGATCATTTGCTTAAACAGTCCACAGAACTTGGGGAAATAGATTTTATCAGTGCATTATATAATAAATATAATATATATTTTTTATCTATAGAGGATATATATCTTCTTTATCACATCTTTATAAAAAAGGGGAAAAGATACAGATGGATAGGACAGAGGGGGAAGTCTGGAAATGTTCCCCAGCATGGAAATTCTAGCCCTGTGGAGTTGTGGTAAATTATCCTTTTATGAAGTGTTCAACAACCCAAATCTCTGAGTCCACTACTTTTGGGATTTTTGTGGAGGCTTTATCACATATTCAGGATTAATCATTAATTCACTCTTCAACTCTTTCCTTCCTGGAGAATGGGGAATAAGGCTAAAAGTTCCCAGTTTCTAATAATGGCTATATGTTTGTGGCATCAGCCCCCACACTAAAGTTATCCAGGGACCCATCACAGTCATCTGGTTAAAATAAAAGATACTTTTATCACCCAGGACATTGCAAGGCAATATTATATTTTAAGCTCTATGTCAGTTGCTAGATTAAAGACCACACATTAGAGCCAAAGATACCTTAGGGCTTATAAAACTTAATAAATTAAAATGGCTTTAGGATTTTTGTGCCAAAAACAAGGAACAGAGATTAATATATATGTTTTCAATAACATCACAGTATTTATTAACTATATGAATGAAAACCACTTTTGAATAAAACTACACAAAGCAAAATCATGATTTAAATTATACTATGGATTCCTGAGAAGTGGCATCATCTGTTATTAGACCTACTTGGATTTGTTTTTCATTTCTGGCTTTTGAGACATTGGTTGACTTACTGATGTTTAATGTGTCTTTATTTCCATGTATATAAAGTAGGTAGAGTTATTCATATAGATATAACTATATACATTTAACTTTTAGGGGTTTATTCAGTATTAACATGGAACACTTCATGTGACATCCATAGTGACAAAATATTAGTTCTTGTCCTAAATAATTCATTGCATTAACTGATTGATTATCCTTTCTGTGTTTTCTCACCCTAGCTAAATTGCCCATTGTATTTGTAAAAAATAAAGATGAATGAAAGAAAACTATGATGTTATGTCACTAAGCACATCTGTTTATAATACTGAACATAAAACCATATTTAAGTTTAGTGACTTAAAACAACCATCATCTGTTCATGATTTTCAGCAATCAGATTGAGCTCAACTGAGCACTTCTGATTGTGTCTCCTGGGCAACACATATGAACACAGAATATGTGACTCAACTGTTGTTGGGATATCAAATATAGCTACACTAGCTTTATTAGGAATGGCATTTGCCTCATCAGCCATTTTAATCATCTGTAATGTAATGTAACAATCTTCATTTTGATTTCAGGTAAACATTTCACATGTGCAAGAGTAAAAAGACAAAGTCCAAAAATTTACATAGCCAGTTTTACAGTGTTACATTGGACAAAGCAAGTCAGAATGCCAATGCAGTTTTAAGGAGCAAGAAAATAAGCTCCAATTTCATAATAAGTAACCCTGTCAGTTATCTCACAAAGGGAAAGAGACATTATTGTTGTCTTTGGTGCAAGCAAACTATCATACCACTAAAATGGTATGATAATTAAAAATATTTATTAATTATTGATGTACTTTATACAATATTCATAAATCATGAATACTTTAAAAATAATTGGCCTGACAATAATTTATTTGATATTTATTAAAGTAATGCTAATCATTATCATTTAATATGACATTTCTGTGGGAATTTATATAACAAATTATATTTAAAAATAACCATTAATTATTAATGTGCATTATTTAAAATTATGTGATCAAATTAAATCCATTCCCAGAACTCTATATTTATGTCCCTCAATTATAGTACTGATATAATACATCATTTTGACTATTACACAGAGAAGTATATAAATCTCGCATTATTTGAATACAGTGATATTACTAAAGTTCAGTCATTCATTATAGACTATCTTAAGCTATCCTCAGATAAAAGCTTGCTTCTTTTCTCCTCTTTAAAAGTGATAACAAAACCGAGGGGGAGTAAGTGGCATGAATTCCACAGAATGAAGTTTCTATTAGTAGAGGCCACTATACATTGAGGACTTATGAAAGAGAAATCAGAAAAATGGCTCTCCTCTAGTCTATATGAAATTAGCTAATTGCAAACTTCTTTTATTTTTAGCAATGCATAATACTTTTGTAAGTTTCATTATTTAGGGATATTAAAAAAACTATAAATACAAGAGGCAAAATTTGCTTCATGAGTTACTCACTGGTATAATTTCTGTCTTTTGATCAACCCACAAGTCAACTACCTTTCTAATAAATAATTGCATTTATTCTTCAAAGGACTTTTCTCATTCTACATTGCAAAATTTTCTCATATTTCTTCTTCAGTGTATGTGGTGGGGTATTCAATCTTCTTTTTCTCCCTTCTCATTTCTGTATGTCACTGGTTTCCCCATTCTGTATGTCATTGGTAACTTATATCTTGTTGCTTCTTTACTGTCAGAATATAAGACAGTATGTGTCAGAATAGGCATAATTCATCCTATTTGTGCAAGACTATAATCCACTTAATTTTCCCTCCCTCCCTCCGTGCTTCCCTCCCCCTTCCTTCCTTCCTTCCTTCCTTCCTTCCTTCCTTCCTTCCTTCCTTCCTTCCTTCCTTCCTTCCTTCCTTCCTTCCTTCCTTCCTTCCT
>JAGFMF010011791.1:9019910-9136260 GCA_019455555.1 Galemys pyrenaicus
CCTGCCTGCCTGCCTGCCTGCCTGCCTGCCTTCCTTCCTTCCTTCCTTCCTTCCTTCCTTCCTTCCTTCCTTCCTTCCTTCCTTCCTTCCTTCCTTCCTTCCTTCCTTCCTGTGAGTTAAAGATAATTTCATAAGTAGTGACATATTAAATGGAAATAAAACTACAAAGTTAATGATCTATTCATAAAATAAAAAAATAAATATTTGCACATACCACATGAAAAAATTTGACACCTGACTTTAAACCTCTTTTAAAAGTACTATGTAAGATTTTATAGACTCCCCCTATGTTACTATAGTGTCCATTATTTTCATGTAATGATTAAGTTTCTGAATACTCCCCTCACCCTATGTTCTGGTACCTAATAATGTATAATATAAAAGTACAACAACATAAAATAATTTTGTCTAACATATGTAGTTAAAAGTAAATGTATTTTAAAAAGATTTTTTTTAAAATATATTTATGCATACAAGAACTGGGTTGTAGACCAGGCAGGCCAGAGGTGGCAGGGGAGTTGGATGTGTGAGAGAATTCACCAGATACAAAGTGGGGAGCAGAACAGGCAGATCTACTGAAATAAACTGACGAGGGCAGCAGCGGGCAAGACAGGCGAGGTCTGCAATTCCATCTGTGGGTTAAATCCCTGGCCAGGTATCAAACTCAGGTCACAGGGGTGATGGCACTGAGACTTAACTCCTAGACCCAGGGAGGCCCCTAAATGTTGTTTTTTTTTTTTTTAATAAGAGGAGGAAATATTAAAATGTGAGCAAACAAATGAGCTACCTTATCACATCTATGCTGTACTGTTTATCATTGATAAAGTGAATAAAATATAAACATTTAATTATTTATTTTCTTAAATGTTTACTTAAAATACTTGAACTTATACATATTATTTGTTTCAGGAAATTACCTGAATAGGGTTTTACCATTTTTTTCTCTCATTTTGTATTTTTTTATTGATTTAAAAAATGTCTTTGAATTTATATATTCTACCTTCTAGTAGTATCCACTATAAATTAATACATTGTCAAAATGTTAGGAAAACATAGTGTTTCAAAAACCTAACACACTATTATTTTTTTTTTCAAGTGAAAACTATACCTGCTACCTCTCTAAACGATATTTGAAAATATTTCTTTATTTTGACATTAACTGATAATTTCACTTTTTAAAAAATGTCAGTATATTATTAAAGTAGCTATTAAGGTGTTAATAGGCACTTAACATTGTGGTAGGTTATCATAAATTGTGTTAATGGTTCCACAATTTTATCATACAGGTCACTTCAAATCACCACATAAAATTTAATTAAATGTAATCATCCAAAATGAAAGGAAAATTACTAAGTAAAATAGGTTCTGCATATTGACAAATGCAAGCAAAACTTATAGATGATCCATGAAGGCAGTTTATACGACTTCATATAAAAGTAAGTTTATATATGTAACCATACTATTTGTCTTCTTTTGCCCTTAATTATCTTAAAAATGCATTTTTATTATATTTCAAATATGACTTTTTGGATGAAATATATAGATTTTAAAGGCTTTAATTGAATGAAAATAAAAGGCAAAATAAGAGAGATTTAGTATGCTCTTATTCAGGGACCTATCCAGGAAGTATGGAATTATTTCTACCCTGAAATGAAACTGCAGAAAATGCAAAGCTGAGAAGCAATTTTCTTTTGGATACATTAAGTCTCTGTTATGCATTATAGCAATAGTTACTGATAATCTGCTTTTACAAAATACACATATAAAAATCTAATTCTTATATTGGATCTAAAATTATACCAATACAGATATCCTTTAATAAAAGCTGGCTATGGTTTTAATTATCATCTTGCATAGATTAAGCTAATATAGCACTTTAGAAATTGTAATAAATCAATATCTGAATTTGTGCTGAATTTCTCTGTAATTGTCAAGATTCATGGAACATATATTAAGAACATGTTGTAATGAATTATTTCTGCTTTTTATTGAATTCTTCAAAGTGTAGGTTTTACTTACAGCTAGTCATTTTAATCTTATTATCTATTGTATAAATAAAGCTAATTGGCAATTTGTTCTTATCAGTGATATAGATTAGCATATAAATTTTAGCAGATAACAAGTATTTGAAATAACTTACAAAGTGAATAATTACGAGCTTAAGTACATCCTGTTAGAAATACTGAATAGATGAGTCAGAAAATTTGAGACTTGTTCAAAAACATTTTGATATTAGAGTTAAAAATAACCCATATTGACTCATGTTCATTACTGAAAAACATAAGTGATACCAAAGGAATAATAAAATGATATCCTTTGAAGTGGAAAAAGATCAGTGTTTATCTGAGTAGAATGTAATTTAAGACACTATAGTACAGAGGTTGAGATGGATTTTTGAATTCAGAAACAGACAGAAGGTTAATATCAAAATGAAGTACTTTAAAATAAGATAAATGAAAGTAAGAGAAGCTAGTTACAACAACCTGCCCAATGACTGTAGAATAGAGTCTTCTAAGCAGCACATGAGAGTTTCTGTGAAATATATCTTATCTCTTACCAAGCTTTCAATGAACTTCTAGGATTGAAATTATACAGTTTTCACTTGAACCTAAACAGAATGATATTCAAAACTAATGACAAAAGAACATTTCAGAAATGCAAATTTTGTGTCATTTAAACAATTGACAGCTAAAACTATATGAGGCAATCACTCATTGGTATATCATAAGTGTCTAGTAAAGTATTTATAGAATCATCATATAGCACACCTAAAATATTTCCTAATGAAATGATCTCCTAAAACAGTCAATAAGTGGATGGAATGACATGTACAGGTTTACATTAAGTCTTTCCCTAGGATATTTATTTTTCAAAAACTCATGTAATAAATTTTAAAATTTAAATGTGAAATATTAGAAAATTGAATGTTTAAGTTCATCAGAATGAGGCTTCCTTAGATGTTTGATTCTTTTTTTTTTATTTAAGTTTTTTATAGTCTACAGTAATTATTTATTTATTTTTTAAAGATTTCTTTCTTTATACATACAAGAGCTGGGGTACAGGTCAGAGTCCGGGATGGTGAGAGAATTCACCAGAGACAGAGTGGGGAGCAGAACAGGAACACTGCTGAGGGGAGCAGCAGGGGAGGGCAGGAGAGGTCTGCTATGCCATGTGGGTCCCCTCCCTGGCAGACAGCAAGGATCGAACTCATGCTGCAGTGGCTGTGGTTTTCTTCATAGCGCATTGCTTAACCCACTGCGCCACCAGGGAGGCTCCAGGTGTTTTATTCTTATATGTAGTGGAAGTGTTTAGCTGGTAATATCTTGTTGCATGTAGTTCAGATGAACTAAAGTTAGCCACCCAAGTTTGATGCCTTAGACAAATGACAGGTAGATTGATTGACTGATCAGTAGATATAGACAAATACATACATACATACATACACATATATGCATAGAAACATAATAGATAGGTAATAATTATGACCATAATTTGTTGTTCTGCACTATAAGAATTGTTTTTTTTTTTTTTTTAAATTTAAAGTCTTTGATTTGGTACTTCTGTTTTTATTTAACTAAATTTTGGACATATAAAAAAGGACATTTATACTTAATACTGAATAAACTGAATATAAAAAGAACATGAGTGAATCCACCTACACATACACATACACACACAAACATTTGAAATTATTGTGCATTTGATCCCATCTTATCTCTGATGTGCACTAAAGTTCATACTAATTTTATTTTTTCTATAACATATACCATATAAACATGTAACTTCAAACAATATACTCAAACTTTATCTTTAAATCGTTTATTTAAATAGAATTACATATATAAACAATAGGTCAAAAATTATTTTTCTTTCTCTTATTGGGCATTTAGATTGATAACTCTTTTTTGGTATAATAAACATTGCTTTTGTAAATTTATTGAATCTTCTTCAGATACATCTGCCCAAGGACTTCCACTGGGTAGTTCTTTAGTAATAGAATTACTGGATGCTTTATGCAAATGTTCAGTTTAGAAAATAATGAGAACATGTAATTTATTAGATTTAAATTTCTGTTTCCATATTGCTGAAGTTTTAGTGTATGTGCAGATGATTGTTGGCTATTCAGATTCTTGCTTCCCTCAATGCTTGCCTTAAAATTTTGCTGATTTTCCTATGGTTACCATCACGGTTTTATTTACTAAGAATTCTTACACATTTAAAAATAAAAAGCTTCACTAAAATAAAATAAATTTCCTCATATACAGTAACCTATATTTTCACATTCTATATAGTAAAATCCCATTAATTGAAATAATTTGCAAAATATGTCAATCTTTTATTTTAATATTTATAACTTAAATCTTTCAGGGTTATCTTTCTTTCCTCTTTTTTTCAGAGTTTTCTTTCCCAGGTTATAAATGAATACTCTGAAATGTGTTATAATTTACATTTTCTTTCTTATTAAGAATTGGTTCATTGTATATGTAAAATAAATTCTAGTTATTAGGATTATAAATTATAAGAATTACACATTGTGCTAAGGTATTTTAATTAATAGTCCTTTTGAGTTATCATTACTTCTGTTAATCCAATTTTGCTGGTAGTTTTATAAGTATGAGGATGTTTTAGTAATATGGCTTTCTCTACAAAGGTAAAGTACAACAAGAAGCAAAGAAATTGTCTAGCCATTACATGGTCTCATCAAACAAAGTGCTTAAGTATTGTTAACTTTTAGGGTTTGCTATTTTGACAATTGAGGTAATCATTTTTGAAATGAAAACTGAAAACTCTTCATTAGCTACTTTTTATTTGTGCCTGAAATATATCTAGTTGGTCATATTGTTCCACTTGATTATAGTTTGTAGTTATAGTATGTTGCATGCATGCAATTATACAGTATAGAATGTAATTCAAGTTTATAGAGTATAAACTTTTATAAAAATAAATCAATATAAATTAGTATGGGTGGTATTTAATATGACATTCATATAATAATCACCAAATGTTCCAGTTTAATTTTTACTTGAAATTATCTTTAAAGTGGGAGATTAAACAAACTATTTCATCTGACTTTTAACATTTGTTATTTCCATATGTACCAGGTTTCATTTTTTTAATACTATGTATTCCTTGTTGTATTTTAAGAGACATATCAGATATTTAAAATTATATTTTGTCATTATTTATTTTACACAATAATTTTAGTTGGCGGCAAACTAGAATGTATTTAAATAAGGAAAATGTTATGTTTATCTTTGACATTTTCCTTTTTTTTATATTAAAAAGAGACTGATCCCCCCTATTTTATAACATGCATCCATTAGGCATATAAGTAAAATATTTTAAATAAATGTTTTCTGATTAAATTACACTTTCTGTGAAAGTTCCTTTTAAAACTACTAAAGGTACAGTATTTTATAGTGCAGATTTGCATCTAGAAAGGAAGAAAAACAATCAGAAAAAGGCAAATTGATGTTTTTAGTTTTAAAAGAGAATCAATTATGAGAAATAATGTTGTATCTCAATTTAAAGGGTTAGAAATGTTGGCTTCCCTAATGGCACAAGGAGTTAAGTCGCAGCACTATGAAGCAATCCATAGCCACTGAGGTAAAGTTCAATTATTAGCCAGGGAATTGACCCACATGGCACCACAGACCTCTTCTTCCTTGTCCATTGCTCCCTTCAGCAGTGTATTTCAGTCAATTAGTCTCTTCTGATGCCACTCTTTCTCTGGTGAATCCTTTCAACCCCTATACTTCTGGTCTACACTCCATCTTTTATATGAATGAATAAATCTTTATAAAATAATAAAAGGGTCTGGGCCCTCGCTGGTGGTGCAATGGGTTAAGCAACACACTATGACGCAAACCACAGCCACTATGGCATGAGTGCGATCTCTGACCCCAGCTGGGGAGGTGACCCACATGGTGCAGCAGACCTTTCCTGTCTCACCTGCTACTGCCCTCAGCAGTGTATTTCTGTTCATCTAACTGTTCTGTTCCCAGCGCTGTCTCTGGTGAATCTTCTCACCCCAACTCCTCTGGCCTGTACCCCAGTTCTTTTATGCATCAATAAATAAATATTTTTTAAAAAATAAAATAAAAGGGTTAGAAGTCTCGAGTACAATCTGCCACTATTTCATAATTTTGGCATCACATACAAGGTCACTCAGGGCATGATTAAACCTCCCTCCATGCAGCCCAGTCTGCATGCAAAAAGACCAGAAAATAAGGTTTAACTTCCTGCCATTGAATGTAGATGCCACAGAAGCTTATTATCACCTCTCTTCTCAACTATAATTATCAAATAGTTGTTCATTAAAATAATCATCTCTGCATTTAGGGATGTATGTGTGTAATATATAATTATATAATATATATATAATTTAAATAATATATGGCTGCTAAAAACATATTTTTCTTTAAATATTCACATTTCACCCATTCTTAAGGTTTACCTTCAACTTTTAGCTTGTGCTTCCAACGTTTTCCTAAATCTATTACTCTACCATTTTTCCTAGGTCATTCTTGACTGTATAATCTCATTTTCTTCTCCTTTTAAAAATACTATTGTTGTTTATTTGTTTGTTTTTTTCACCTAAAAATAACCTTCTGAATATGGTGGAGGACAGTCCACCATAGTGCAGAGTCCACTTTTAAAGGGTGTGCTGTGGTAAAATACATTAATCATACACAGTGCTGCAAAGTAATGTAACCGCTATCAAAAAAAATAATAAAGTAAAAATAGCCTTTCATAAAGTTGGTTTTGCTCATACTTTAACCTCATTCTAAGTTAAATCCAGCAGAATTCTACCTAACAAAAATGCAAACTTTGCTAAAAATGCTTATTTCCTTTTTAAAACAAAAAACAACTATTTTGCGTAGGATGCTTTGTTTGCTTTCCTATTCCCATCCTAAGTCTACCAACACAAGGCAAATTCAATCATATGTAGTCAAACCATGTAGTCAATATGTATGTGTTTATCTGTATCTGTGTAATATATGTTGATGTTTAATCATTTGGATGCCAGCTAAATGCTGTGTTTTTCCAAGGAATATTTGTTATCGATGTTAATTATAGATAAAAGAGCAAGACTATACTGAGAAAAATGTCATTTTTGTTGATTTAAAATAGTATCATTGTCATTTCTGAGAACAGCTTGCCATTTATCCTTGATTATCTTGAAATGGAGAAACCTTTCTGTATAATTAAATATTTTGGGTTAATTTGACTGTAACTTGTTCAGTGATGAAGTTTAGTCCTGTATATTCAGTTTTTATTGTTTTAGGTTTATGCTGCTGAGTTATTGAGTGACTAAATGAAACTAGAGGAGACCACAGATTATAAAAGCCAATTGTTACTGTAATTTTCACTCTGAGCTGAAATTATGAAGTTACATAGAATTTAGTAACTATGATTTTCATTTAACTGATGTCCTCTATAAAATTGATGTACACACAAAAAAGAAGGAAGAAAAAGAAAAAAATTTGGTAGCTTTGAACCTGTCTTGGGAACAGGGTTTAGGGCTCTCTTTGGGGATATGTTAACCTACAACATAGCTGAATCATAAGCAGAAGTGATTTGAACTGTGAGACTCCCATTGCCTCCCAAAGGGCAAACTTTTAGAGTGAGAAGAACCTTTGGCCTGAAATGAGAGACTCATTTTGGGGTGCTAAAAGAACTCTGGGAACTAAAGAAAGAATTGAGAACATTTAGCTGCCTTCTGGGAAGGAAGAATTTGTATTATTGTGGCATATTCATCTCATGATATCTTTAAACTGTCAGAGTTTGCATCAGGTTTTATGGTCTTGGAAATTCTGGGAAAGTGAGGAATGATCTGAAATTGTTATAAGTGGAAGAATTTAGATTCATTGTTCTTACTATATTTATTATACTGATTTACTCAGTATCCATGTATTGAAAACCACCAAAAGTGTGAATATTTCTATTAGAAATTTGAATAAAATAATGGGTATGTCTATGTTCACTGTCAGGAAGCTTCAGACTTATGGCATACATGATAAAGCATGCTGTGGCAGACATTTATATACACCTGGAATGAATGAGTTTCAGATGTGTTTGAAAAAGGAATATTCAAATGTAAATAGTGCTTGAATTGGCTTCTAAGATACTAGTGAGCCCCTTCTAAGAAGAATGAATAGTTGGAAAGGGTTTTCAAACAGAATTAGAAACTTTCAGTGGCATGCAAAACCTTAAGCCTAGTATCCTGTTACCTCTCTGAAATATCTGTGCATTTCACACATTCACTCACTCCTGTTGTAACATATTGTGAAGATATCACCAATGTCAACTGTGGCCACATCATTTAGAGTCCTAGAATTGTTTAGAACTTTCTACTGTACATTTTCATATGACTAAAACCTACATCTTCTGACATCTTTACTCAAATATCCTTAATAACATTTCAAGTACAGGTCAGACATCTGCTATTACATGGAATGCTCAGTATGTAACAGGGTAGTCCCCAGAAAAAGGGGAAGTTCCAGGATCCCGATCCTTCCCTAAGTAGGGTGGAGCTGAGCGGGGACAAGAAGATGCTGGAGAGAAGATAGGAGAACACAGAAGGAAGGGAAGAAGAAAGAAGCAGGTTGGAGAGAAGCAAGGAGACGTGGAGGAGGCATGTAGAACAGAGGGACATGTGAAAAAACTGCGCTTGTTTTTTCGTCTTGGACTGGTTAGAATAGATGTGGGTGAGAGACCTGTGGGGAACTTAATGGCAGCTTTCATCTTGATGTTGGTCTTGCTCTTTTCCTCCCAAATTTGTCTCACTCTTTTTGATCCTCTTCTATGGGTCTCCACTGAAAGGTTCTTTAGATTTGTGACAGGTTTTTGGGCCTTGCTTTGGGCCTATTCTATTTGGCTAGACTTTTACTCTCAAGGAAATGGGTAACTTTAAATATTTGACTTAGTAACTGTATTCTTTGTCTTTTCTGTATTGTTCCCTAATTGTATTAAAGTTCCTTTCCATTAAGGCCTTATATGTTTGTCTTAATGAGTTGAATGGCAGAACCCATGTAGAGAGAGCAGGTTAGGGGGTTCTAAGGTGCCCCCTCCCTACCCTGTAACAAGTATATACCAAAACAATTATTGGTCATAATTCAGTTATCTATTTAACTACTTATCTTATTCACTAAATGTTAAGTACAAAGAGACAGAAAGATTATATTGTTTTGTTATAACACATTTGATGTGTCTGACTAGGGTGGCATTTTGGATAAAGAAAATCTTAAAGCTTTCCTTAAATTTTAATTAAGTAAATTACTTAAAATGTTTGGATTCTTTAATAAATTCAAAATTTCAGTGTATTACAAATACTTGAAATTTCTGATTCATAATTTAAAAGAAAAGATTAAAAATAAGTCTACAAGCCACAACCCATTTGATTTTCCTTTTAAAGATACAAATTAAAAGACTTTTAGTAATACATTGATCATGTTAACTAATAAAAAAATAATAGGAGACTTTTGTTTTTAGAATGTGTTTAGTTGGATCAACTCAACATTCACAGATTTCATGGAAGAATGCATTACATGCAAACTACAATGTCTGGGGTAGAAAATGGCTACTCTCCATACAAAAATATCTCTTCATATAGTGTTGCATTTATTACTTAGAATAAGCCTCCTCTGTTACATAGGAAACAGAATTTTTCTCAGGACATTAAAGTATTTTTTTTTTTTGGCAATAATGACCTCAGATTTCTTTAAGGGAAGAGGAATTATGTTTTTGATTGTCCACATTTTAAATTCTAGGGAAATACTGTGTCTAGGTTACACCTGTAATATGTGTAAGTCATATCTATTCAAACTTTTTTGTGTTACTCAACCAAACTGTCAGTAAAATAAATAATTACAGCAAATCTAATAAGTAAAAAGAATATTTTACCACCTTATTATTTTACCACCATAAAAAGAATATGTACCACCTTATTTTAATGTTTCTAAAATTGTGTATAATGTTGTCATCTCTTATAATGTTAAATTTAGTGGGGAAGGGGCACACACGACTATAGTGATGAACTGTGGGTGCTTTGGTGGTGAGAGTGATGAGGTAACACACATCTGGGGCTGTGAGCTGAGACTTCTAATCATGTATAGTGTGTCAAAAAAATATTGCCTCAGTAAACATGTATATATAAAATAAAATAAGAAGTTTAAGTAAAATGAACATTTTAAAACACATAGACAATGTTATCCTCTAGGTTGCAAATTCCTTTTACCTGAAAAAGACATTTGCATTAACTAATGATAAGCATTTCTAAACTAAAGGTAACAAATATATTATTAACTCGAGTTAATTTCATCATATCTATTCTTTAATTTTATGTAATATTTTCTCAGCGGAATTTGACAAATAATTGGATTAATAACTTTAATTTGAGGCAACATGGAGTAAAAGACATACAATGCATTTTCTCACAAAGTAGAAAAAAACTATTAACAGTTATTCTGACAACAGTATCTCAAACTGTATTTTACCAATGGTTTATTTTTAAATTATTTCCTTGAGCTTCATTTAAGCTTTCAAATTGATTCATTTGTAATTTCTTTCCTTTTATGATTTGATTAGAATGTGAAAAATTCTTATTCCAGAATAACGTATTAATTGATTAAAATTCATTGCTCTAATAAGTCTAATTTTAATTTGAATTATCTCCTTATACTTCCTTTTTTTGCCAAATCTTAACATTTTTATTGATATTTATTATTTATTTGAGTCTTCATATTTCTTTCCAATATTCCAGTTTTAGTGTCACAACAGTTACTTCACCCTGAAAGTACTTCTACGTTAGGCCCACCAACCAAAAATTACCTTCTTCTTCCTTCCAATGAAATGGGATAAGATCCACTCCTTTATCAATATTTAATGTAAATTGCTCCATCCTATTCATCATTTTTTTCTAGTTTAAAATCTAATTTCCCTAATGTTTTATAGTGTTTGTTATTACTAATTCAAGATAAAAGGAAATAAACCATAAATGAAAATTGAAAAGGAATTGAGAGAATAAAATGACAGTCAGTACTGATCCCATTTAAGAGTGAAGTTATTTGATAAACTTGTTAAGAACTAAAACATATAACAATAGATAAGGTAGTACCTATCCACTAGCTTTTTTCATTATTTTTGTTTATTCTCCTAAATTTTTAATTAATGACAAAATTTTAAAAATGTTTGCCATCTCAAATATATCTTCTTATTTCTCTGACTCAGTATTTTTAATGATAAACCTTTAAAATATTATCAGATGAAGTAAAATTTTCAAAAAATAATTTTAAATGAAGTTAGTACAGTTTAACAGTAAAACTAAGAGCTTGGTCTTGAACTCAATGGAAGGGTTTTGATCACATTGGGGAAAATATTTTTCGAAATAGTGTTATTTTTCTTAAAATTTAAGGAAATTATATTGAGCTTAAATCTCAAAAATTGTATGTTTTATTTTAGAGAATAGTAATGTAGAATATAATTTCAAAGGAACTGGAAGGTGGTAGATAAAACACTAGAACAGTCCACTGAATATATATACTTTTGGGAGAAAAAGGAGATTTTTACTCAGATTCACATTATGTGTGCTACATACAAAGTGATTGTATTCACTCTATGAAGTCTCCTGGAGTCAATTAAGTTACAAGAAGATCAAATGGATAGTCTTGTTTGAGTTTTGGACATTGTCATTCTAAGCAAAATTGATTTTCTAGGAAATGTTTTCCATTCATTATTATCATTGAAGGTCTCAGTAGCTGAGTATGAAAGACATGTTTAAAATGAATTATCTATAGAGCATAAGGACCATTTTGGAAGACCATGCTATTCATAGGAATAATGTTTACATGAGTAAGAAGTTTAATTTTGGAGTACAATTGATTTTACTAAGCTATTGAGCAAACTAAGAATTCTTAATGCAAAATACATTAAACATTTTAACAAGACCAGTTTTGTATTCATTTGTTCTGTTTTCAAAGATGCATACAAAATTAGTTTAAGTTCTCCACAAATTACTTATTCCAAGAACATGGAATATAAAAAAATAAATAAACCAACCAATTTAACTGTCTTTTTGTTGGAGCTATGTATCATAGCAGATTTAGTTTGGGGGCAAGTAATTATTTGTGGTATATAATATTCCATAGAGTAATTAACAGTGTTTCCGTTAATTTTAAAATATAATGAGTTTCTAAAAAATCTAAACATAATGACCAAAGGCATTTAACATTTACCAAAGTTACTTTGTTAAATGGCACTGGAGGATCTTAGTTAATTATTATTCCCATTTCCTAGCAAATTACTAGAAATTAGTTTACAAAGTTAAAGAGTATACCTAGAGATCAATTACAATGGATTGGATATTACTGAATCCAGAAACAGAATAAGACAGACTATTTTCTAATAAATACCATTTCCTCTTGAATAAGAATGGATAATCATTTCTAATACTAACCAACTTTGTTCTTGGTGTTCCTAATCTGTAACCATGAGTTTCTCTGCTATGAACTGATGAAATATCACACAAATTAACTGAGAAAATCTCATTAGCCCCTATAAAACAGTGATTATTATTCATTTGACATATATACATTTGGTATTACAAAGGTTTTTCCAAAATCCCGTATTTTCTTTGAAACAGATATTTTAAATAAATAATTTTTTCAGATCCCTTAGTTCTCTGTGTACTTGTTCCTAGTATGACCTGTTTAACAGCTACATTTTTCATTTCAACCTCCTCCACAATTATGCTTCTGATGCTTTCATGACAAGAATATCTTGCATTTTAATAAGGTGTATTCCACTATACTGTGAAAATCTCAGACCATTAAGCACAGACATTGTTATATGTATGATATCTAAAGCCTCCTTTCACTAGCTTTATAGTCCTAGCACACATCTTAATGAACTACAATGGCAATAAAATTCACTTTTATGTTTAAACATTTTCAAAAGTTGTAATATATAATGGTATGTGGTAGTGGTGAACCGCTAACAAATGAAATATTGTCTTAGCCAGAATAAATATTTTATAACTCAACACCTATTGGGAAAGCAATTTTTAAGTGTTTTTAAAGTGCAAATAATTTAAAATACACATATTTTATTTTAAAATACATATATAAATATATGTATAAAATATTTGCTATTAGAATTCCTGGATAACTGAAATTAAAATTAAATTTCAAGAGAAAATAATGCAAAATATATGACTGTCCAAAAGCAGTTTTATTATTTCAAAAGGTAATTACAGACAAATTCAATTAAAATTAATTCAGAACTTTTAGATGTGCTATAAAGTTCAAACAATTTAAAATATGGTGAAAAATACATTTTTAACTATTATCTTCTCAATTATAAAAATGTAAGAGGTTAACTTGAAAATACATCGAGTATAAATAATTACACATGATTTTAAGAGAAGAAATATTTATTGAAGATGACTGACCCAGAGACCATTCTGTTTGCCTAATCTGCATAGTCTCTGATTATCACTTTAATCTGTTCACAAACACAGTGGAGTTGTGCCAGTTCCTGGAATTACTGGTTTCCTTGATAAGCAAACAAGTTTGGATTAATTTTGCAAGTCTTGACATTAATATCCATCTCTTTCTAAATGTACAATATGGAAGGTAAGAATCCTGATCCCAAAGGTTTGTCATTTACATTTTATTTTTTATCAATAACTCATCTCTGCCTGCCAGGGGATAGTCACTATTGGATCATATTTGGAATCCTTCAGAAGTTCTATCTGCCATCCATTGAAACCTTTTCCTACACTCTCACATTTTAAAATTTCTTGTTTTAAATGAACATGATGGTCATTATTTAATATGTTCTGGGTATTTTCCATTAATCAGAAAATGTATTGATAACTATATTTTTAGATTTATAAAATATAAAGTATTAGTTATATAAAATAAATATACCTTTGTAGTGATATAAAGACAGTTAGAAATATTGTCAGAAGTTTCAGTTTACTCTGTTTTAGTTACCTCAGGTCAGCAGTGGTTCAACAATATTATATAGGAAATATATTTTGAGAGGGAGATAGAAAAAGAGAGATACTATGTTCAAATAACTTTTATTACAGTGCATTGTCATATTTGTTCTTATTAGTCGTTGATGTTAATCTCTTACTGTGCTCAATTTAGAAAATAAGTGTACAATAGTATATATAATGCATGTGAAAAAACATTAGAAAGATATCTTTCTAATGATTAGATGATAGCTAATAGATAGATACATAGATACATAGATAGATACATAGATAGATAGATACATAGAGATTTGATACTACCTAATCTAAACAGGTATCTACCAGGATTTGGAACACCCTTTAAGTATATTACTTTTTAATTATCTTCTTAATTCCTAAAGGCAGGATGTGAGTTACTAGTGCTTTTATTTCCATTTTATGAGGAATCTAATCTTTGAGTAAAATAACTTATTCTAAAATCTAAACCTAACCAAATCAATTAGATTTCACCATGTTTGTATTATATCTTTGGGACAGAATTTGAACTTTGTGGAACTATTTCTCAAACTCATCAAATGATTTTGAAAGCCTTTACATAAGCTGATAGCAATATACAAAATGAAATATTATGTGAAAAACTGGAGGATACAGACTGAGATCAAACCCCTCTTGCATATGACAGACCAAACATAACACTTGTTACCCTTTCTATTTTCTTTATATTTTTGAAGTTTTAGTCAGATTCCAATGGCAAACACTCTTATAGTATTAATATAAATAGTTATAAGTAAATCATTTTTGTCTCCATATTTATGTCTTTAGAATAAAGTTTGAGGAGAGGATGTGTTGACTGAAAGGGTATGAATATTTAAAAGACTTTGGTATTTCCAACCAGTTAATTGTGCAAATAAAGCCAGTTGTAAATTATATACAATTTTTCTTTTTGAGTGATTATGATATATTCACAGAGTAATGCACATATCTCAGCACATTTTCAACACCCCAAGGAGAAATCCTGTACACAAATATTAATCACTTGCCGTTTCCCTCTTGCCCCATCTCTTGGCAGTCTACTTCCTGTCTCTGGACTTATCTTCTGGACATCTTATAGCAATGCTCTTGTTATTACTTTTAAACTTCTTTCTTTAATGTCAGCTATTGTTCAGACTATTTTAATGAAATATAAAGAAAATTAGTGCATTAAGACAAGTTAATACCATTTTCCATCCTTCAATTAAAATACCTAGATGAAAATTATACTATATAATTTACAAAAAGGGATAGGTAAATTCATACAGTATAAAAGTAAAATAGCAAACTTTAAATATGAAATGGCAAAAAGAAAAGAAATAATTTGAATGTATTTATAAAATCTTATTCTATGTTTCCTAAATAAGTTATTGTTTTCTTTGCTATTTCTTCCTTGCTCACCCATGTTGATGCTCACACAACCTCCTAGCACTTTTAATTCACAGCTAAAGATTTCATACCAATTCTTTTACTTAACACAGTTGCAAAGAATTAACTTATACATTTCATAATATACAGTACTTAATTCTATTTTTCCCCAATTTAAGCTGCTTTTCTAAATATTGCATAAGCCTGTGGTAATTTAATTTTATGTTTTCATTTAAATTATATACATTAGTACCATTGACATTAATTTCAATACAGCATTTAAAAATAATTAAAAGAGAAGGAAACTGGGAGTAGCAAATTAAAACACATCAAAATTACTTGGTTTTATATGAAAGAATAGTCTTTATATTTAATTACATTTTAGGAATATAAAAAAGCTTAATTTATATTTTGTTTCAATTGCAGGCTACAGGTTACCATGCTACATATAAGAGGAAAGCTAATGTGATTATTTAGAAATATGTATTTATATATGCATTAATTACATACATATGTACATTATTTAAAACTTGAATTTAGTTTTGGTGAATTCATTTATGTATTTCATGTTTTTTGAGGCCCTTTAAAATTTTCCATTTATGGAATAATATGTGGTGCCAAGGCCCAGTTATTCTAATGATTAAAGTTTATATCTATAGTAAAAATAAATCCATCTGGTCAAAGTAATTGACTTGTAACACTGATTCTAATATACTTGGCCAAATGGTGCCACATTGTCTTCTACACTGTTTCATTTCAGAAATATTAGATCTGTACATCACTTTGGAATTTCTTAAACGCTGTCCTACTTTATCCTTTCTATGACATAGAAGACAAGATTGGAAATCATCAGTCAGAGGGCCTCTGAATTTCTTTGCCTTTAATTATTTTTGTATACCATTCTTAAAATGTTCTGAAAAGTGTATAGCCTTAATATTATGTATTCAGAAAACACAAATAAAAATTTACCTTTTTGTGAAATTTCAGAATTAATATACTGCTTTAAACATTTTTCATGTGCAAAGATACTAATTGTTTTTATTTGATTGGTATCAAAAGTGACAAAAGGTTAAAGTGTTTAAAACATATTTTAGACTTGTAAGGCAATTAGATAATTTATTGTGTAAACTTGGGTTCTCTTGAAAATGGAATAACTTCTAGTAAAACAGACACCAATGAGACAGCCGTTAAAATGATAATGATCTGCAAATATGAGGTCTATGCTCACCTTATCTGCAAATAATTAATAGTCAAAATGATTAAAAAAAAACTTAAAAGAGAACAGAAACCTTAAAATTATCTGTTAAATGTACCAATGGACACAATTATTTAACGTTTTTGTTAACATTTCAAGAATGAAACGTTTCAATGTGTTTTTGTTACTGTTGTTTCTCATGTCCGAACATCACTTAAAGCTCATCTTCATTGTAAATACCATAACCATTGCTTACAATGATAGGGTAGTATTTTGTTGCTTCCTCCTCCAATAAACCTCTCTTGTCTCTGTCTGGAATGCTTCAAATGCACTACTAACACAAATGCATTTATATTTTAATTTCTTCACTCTATATGCATGCATAACTTATACATATTACATATATTTTCATAAATGCAAAATTATATATGTTCAAATTTATGTTTTATTTACATGCATAAAAATAAAACACAAAAAAGTAAAATTTAAAATAAAAATGAAATAAAATTTATTAAAATGAAATCAATGAATTATTAAATTTGGTGTAAACCAGATACCTAAATATAGATGTGAATTATACATATATAAATTTTATATGAAAATACATCATAACTTACAGTATTAAAATGAAAAACTACTTTACAATATGGCATTATGGTTCTGGTTTCTGATTTTCCTCTTAGTATCAAGTAGTTTCTATGTTTGGATATTTGTCCAAATGGGATAATAAAACTGCATTCATTCTAGCTATGAATAACAAATTTTGCAGTGATACATGTAAAACTCTCATAAAATATTACCAGACTACTTTAATGTTTATATATATGTGTATGAATATAAAATTCAATTATTAATATTTTAGCAGTATAAACACCACTATTTTACTAACATCCCTTTTAAGTAGTTCCATTATTGTTCATCCTCTGGAGATTTATGCTATTCTTTCTCCCATGGGTTAGTAGGATTTACCATGTATATCTTCATCTACATGTATGTCACATGGAAAATACCTAAGAGTCTCTAATAGTCTAGATACAATAAAAGTGTCCACATTGCAATGCACCAGCACTTCAAACCCAGCATCTTTTTTTTTTTTTTTTATCACTTTTGGCTTTATCACATTTGCTTACAACATTGCAAGTGTTAATGAAATGGTGAATGAGCACAATGTGATGTCTCTAATAGAGATTGGTTATAACTGTTGCATATAATTAAAGCTAAGGCTATTTTTTAATCATCAAATTTTAAGTTTGTAAAGATAGATTGCTCATATTTACTTAATGTTGGAAATTGGAAAGAT
This sequence comes from Galemys pyrenaicus, assembly GCA_019455555.1. NCBI lineage: Eukaryota > Metazoa > Chordata > Mammalia > Eulipotyphla > Talpidae > Galemys > Galemys pyrenaicus. The sequence continues at coordinate 9,037,785 of JAGFMF010011791.1, forward strand.
AAAGCTATATATTTTTGACAATATCTTGGACTATTATACATATAGCAAGCATTTATTATTTATCTAACAACATCATAAGGAAGATAATTTTGTGCTTTCTGCCTTTTGTGCTTTGTGCTTATCTGGCATAGTTGTGGTAAGAATGTAGAGGTAGAAAGAGTAGTATGTCACATATTAAGAAGTACATGTCACACATCAAAAGTGTGATTCAGTTTTTGGGTGCACTTTATGGCCCCAAATTCTCTAGACACATTATCTTTGTACTTTTATAATACAACATGTAAAATGTAATGACAAATTTTAATTTTGTGCAAATTTTATCTAATTTGCAAAATCTAAGCATTTTTTCTTTAAGGTGTTCATCTCATTCTTGTATCATTTGTCTTTTCTTGAACCATTTCTGTGACAATTGTAGATTCAAATCATAGTACAAGTGCCAAGTAAAATTAGTAAACTATAAAAGTATAGTGCATACTATGAATTTAAAAAAACTAGCAATAATTAATTAAACATACCCCAGTCTAATTCATGCATTGATTGGGGAATAATCTTGCCTACAAATAAACAGATACTGATTTACTTATTTCACACATTCCACACTTATCAAACTCCCATGCATTATTAAGGATTAATCTTTAATTGAATTTTCTTTAAAATGTCACATTTTAACTATGCTTATATATGTTCAAATATATTATTTTTTATATGTCAAAGGCCTTCTATGACAATTATTTTATCATATAGAAACTTTCAAAGAAAGGTGAAAAATGTGTTTCCAGATAACAGACCAAATCAAATCATAACTCTCATGGGCATTGATCTTTACAATCTCAATCTTAATAACATGTTGTCGGCATAAAGCCAAGCAAATGACATACACATAGTGTGAATGACAAGAACTGTTAATACATTTCAAAATGTAGAACTAAGCTGTAAGACATAAAGCAGTGACTCATTGCTACATAAGCAGGCCATTTAATACATGAAAAAGCTAATTAAGGGATAGGGTTGATAATATTCCTAGTTATATTGGAGAAACCATATAACTTAAATTTCCAAAATAAATGAAAAGTCAATCATTTCTTCAACACATAAATTTTGATTAAAATTATTAATTTACAAACCTCAAGACTTTTGAATATTTTCATAGTTTTGCTCATAATCATTTCAAAACCAATACCACTTGACACAAAATAAAGGAAACTAAACTACAGTTTGAGGGACTATAAGAATGTGCAAGGGAATATCATACAAACTAAATGAAAAATTTATGATAATTGGATTAAAAGATACTGCAAAATTTAGTAGCAAAGACTTGGCAGACTTTTGATCAAAGTACATAAGCAAAGTATATACAAAGACAAGGCATCATAGATTTTGTGTGTCTGTGATACTGTAGCTAGGCAGGAGAGGTCTGCTAGGCCATGTGGGTCCCTTCCCTGGCCTGGGATTGAATTGGCACTGTGCTGTAATGCTTCACAGTGCAGCTCTGCACCAACAGGGAGGCCCTATTTTATAATATCTTTGGATACAAAATGAACAATGTAGTAAAGCACATATATCCTAGCTGTATATTTTTTTAAGTGTGTAAAGAATAAAAATAAATAGGGAATTATTTCTACCAGTTCACTTCTTTAATCCTATCATTATAAAATAAAAATTTCATTGTGTGTACTGTATCTCTAACATATCAATGAATACTCAATACTCTCTAATAATAGATTTTACAGCATTGAAAGTCTAAAATCATTTTTGCCACTTAATGTTTATTGCTAATGTGTTTGGGTATGCCTTTAGTAAAGAAGTGAATACTTGCCCTGTTCTTAAAGAACTACAATTTTATAGGAAATCATACAGGCAACCATGTAACAAAGCATTACTATGCTCATGATAATTATGTAACAAAATTTTATATTGGAGACTCTTAGTATTCTCAATAGGATATTCATATACACATATACCTGGTAAATTCCAGTATAACCACATAAAACACAGACTGAATAAGGCAAAACCTTGACTATAATAAATTTTGCAGGAGTTGCATTTAAGCCTAAATCTGGAAAATAAGATTTATGCCAACTAATACTAAGAAAGAATCATGATCCAAAAAATAAAAACATTTTTTCTATGGCATTGAAGAAATACAAACAATTTAACCTACAGAGGAAAAGTAATAGTCATTAATCCACATGAGAGATTAAATGTATGACCATATGGACTTTAGCAATCAGGGAATAGTAAATTAAGACAAGTAAGGATAATAATTTATCATTTAATTGACAAGCAAAAACATCCAAAACAAAACAAAGTGAAAATGATGACCATAGAAATACCATTCCTGTAATACTAACCTTAGCAGTACCAGAAGCAAAGTGACTTATGCACTCTTATACATCTTAATGGGGTTCAAAATTATGCTCCCAACTTGAACATCAGTTTAGCAATAACACATACATTTGTAGAATCATGTTGTATACTCATAGTATGTACAAAACAAGACTAAGATATATTTACAATAATTACAATAACTAAATTGCTAACAATAAAAACATTAACAAAAGAAATGATAGTGTAATTTATACCTTTATGTATTTATCAAAATCAATCACGTTTTACAAGTTAGATAAATCAGCACAGTATTTAAAGTTGACTATAAGTTTATTTCACAAGGGACTATGGTGGTAGTGTATGGGGAAATTGGTGGGAATGTCATGGGGAAATCATACATTGCACAAATATGAAGGATGATATAATAAATATACATTAAAATAAAAAAATAAATTTATTATGGGTTGGCATGTAAGGCAAATGAATGATTAAATATATCTAATCTTCACTGAGGATGCATAGGCAACAGAACTTTACTTTGTGCTAGTCAAATCCTATAGACAATAAAACTCTACAAGAATTCAAATCTGATAAAATGTCATTAAGACTATAGTCAACACTCTTGTTCAATTCTCAAGGAATCAGAATAATGCTCTTACCTTGGGGGGCTGTTAGAAAGCAAGACCAGGACATATGCTCTTCTTGGCAACCCCCTTTTAATTGTTTGCAAGGTGGTAGTTTGATTGAAGAGTCTGGAGGCAAATTTTTAAAACACGGAACTCTTCATTTTTTTGTATCAGTGTAAACTCTGGAAACTTGAAATTTTTGGTGTTTGGTTTATCTAAGGTAAGGTTATGATATATGCATTCCATAAACATAAAGGACAAGAACGTATACCTATTTAGAAACTTAGTGATGTCTTATATAAACATGTTAAGGTGATAAATCTAAACCAGTAGTATATCACTATTTTAATTATTATTCTGTCTCCTCAGAAGTAAATGGAATTTCCCATTGCAGGTCAAAAATGAAAAAAAAGGGACAGAAAAGAAAAAATTAAAATTCTTCATTTGATACTGAACTTTTTAATGATGTTAGAAATTCAAGTCTTAAAGCCTTTCAATTATCATAATCTCAGCAATATATTACTCAGCCTGCCCTAGAGGTGATTATCTACCTCTTTTGATATTCCTTGCCATATTTTAGAAATAGTTTGTCAAGTGTGCAGGCAAGGCAATTCTGGATACTTCCATACTTCCATACCAAAAACAGAATAATGATGAGTATGTATTAGGGAGAAAAGTTGATAATAGCAAGAAGAAAGAGGAAATGGGAGTTCTTTTGTTGTTCATAATCTCAATGCCATTTCAATAGGTGATATGTTGACAAATCTTTCAGGTCTGATGAAGCAATGTTAGATTAGGAAAATTGACAGCAAAACCATAATATTGTAAAAAGCTAAAGTACGGCATTTTTAAAAAAAGATTTTATTTATTTATGCACGCAAGAGCTGGGGTATAGGCCAGAGCCCAGGGGGTGAAAAGATTCACCAGAGACAGAGCCAGGAACAGAACAGGCAGACTGACTGAAGCACACTGCTGAGGGGAGCAGCAAGCTAGGCAGGAGAGGTCTGCTATGTCATGTGGGTCCCCTCCCTGGCCAGTGGCACATATTAACTCATGCTGCAGTGGCTGCGATTTGTTTCACAGTGTGTTGCTTAATCCACTGCACTACGAGAGAGACCCTAAAGTATGGCGTTTTATATTCATTTATTACCTTCGCCAATCTTGATAAAGGATCCATACCCTTCATATCACCAGGTCATATACAGATTGTTTTTTTGTGTTTTGTTTTTTGTGACATTGGAACATGGAACCACTTACAAGAATAAGGGGATACATAGCAACAGAATAGAAACAATATTTCTAGAAATAATCTGATATTTGGAAGTAATACACACTTGGTTATAGCTAAATTGGAGAAATGTTTTCCTAATATTCTATGTGAATATGTGATCTGTCCCAGTATTGAGAAGGAAGCACCCCTAACCATCTATTTGTTACACTCATACACCTTCAAGTGCATGCCAATGTCTTTTCAGATATATAGAGTGGTCCTTTTAATATTATCACTCTCTTTCAGGAGCAAATTGTAAAGAGAAAATGTTTCATTTTCTTCCCCCTCCCCCCCTTTGATTGCTCTTTAGTAGTTTAACACGTTAAGTATTTACATTTGTATCATTGAAGAGGTAAAGCATTCCAGTTTTCAAATGAGGGCAATTAAGAGATTTTTGTCTGATTTTACTAAGTGCATTTTATTATTAAAACCTTTTTCCATATTTAGAACTTCAAAAGGTAGAATCTCAACTTCTAAGGAGAACTATTTATATGTCTAACTGAGCAGTAAATGTAGAGACACATTATACTAATTATGTTGACAAGTGAATATGCAATCAATAAATTAATTCAATTCCAGGTAACTAGCATAATAAATATGACTTTACATAAAATAAAAACTCAAAGGAAAACATACTAGATACCATTAGTAGTGAGAATAATTAACTATTATAGTTTTTATTTTGTTTTCAATATTTTAGGATTACCACAAATAACTTATTTTTACAAAATCATACCTCAAAATTTATGTCAAATCACAAAATTAAATTTCAAGAAATTTTTCTCTGACATAAAAAAGTGACAGAAATCCTTTACCTTTTCATCTTTTTCTGAGGTTTATGTGTGTGTGTAATAATATAGATATAATTAGATATTTTTAGTAAAAGGGAACACCAGTATAATAAGTGTATTAACTTTCCACAAGCCATGACAGTAGCATATTTCAATAAAATAATAAGACTAACCTAATAATAAGATAAACATATTCTTATAATAAAACCACTTTCTGCATTGTTTTAAAGGTGACCTTTGTCTATAGCTCCAAAAAGACTGATGGTGGTGGAGTCATGGACAATTTTAGAGAGATGGTTCTTTTGATTCTTCTGACGATGGAAACATACCAAAAGATCAAAATTTTGACATAATAAAGGATGCCACACCTGGAGTCCCTTGATTCATAATTTGTATGCAGTTCTCTTCAATGACAGGGGATATTAGTAAGAAATAGCAACTCTAACTGACCAATAATTCTCTCACACGTTGTGCACAGACAAAGATGATTTTCAATATCCCACCTCCTAGTATCTACTTCTTTGTGTAATTTTGTCCTCCTCATGTTGGATATGGGAAGACCTGTCACTTGTTTATAAAGAATTCCTCAATGTGGGGACTTCCCTTGTGGTGCAAGGGGTTAATCACTGCACTGTGAGCCACCCATGGCTACTGCAGTACAAGTTCAATCCCTGGCCAGAGAGGTGACCCACATGGCGCAGCAGACCTCTCCTGCCTCGCCTGCTGCTCCCCTCAGCAGTGTATTTCAGTCAATCTACCTGTTTGGTTCCCCATTCTGTCTCTGTTGAATCCTCTCAACCCCCCACACTGCTGGCCTGTACCTAAGCAGTTGTATGCATAAATAAATAAATCTTTGAAAAAAGAAAAATAATTTTGCAATGTAGTTACATCACATGGCAAGGAAATAGGCTGTCACTTCTTTGATTTCATTTTGTTAGATGTGAGACTCCAGTTCAGTAGGATGAAGTGGAAGAGTCTTCCACTTTAATAAAGTGAAGAGCCAGACTGAGGAAGATCACAGGGCAAGGGAGAGCAAGTGACTGCAGGAGGTCTGAGCAGCCTCTGGGAACTGAACATGGATTCCATCTAATAGCTTATAGAAGATAAGACTGTCATTCAGTTACAAGTAAAGGAATGAGCAAGTTTACTTGCAACTAAACTTGAATGAGCTTGGAAAAAGATTCTTTCTTAATTGAGTTTACATGTCAGAACAGAGATCAACTGACACTTTGCAGAAATAGCTGACAGTGTTGTGAGTCCTAAATAGAGGAACCACAAAAGTATACTGGGACTCGTGAACTAACAAGGAACAAGATTTTGGGGGATGATCGTGCAGCAATAAAAAATCAATACACACATGAGCAAGACAATTATATGTGTGTGGGTGTATTTGTATATATCCAAATTGAAGTACAGAATAACCAAATATTAGTTATATAGTTCTAAAATTTCTAATTGTATTTGTATTTAGTTATTTAGATAGTTCTTATTGCAATGATGTTTTTATATTTATTATCAAATGAACCTGCTATCAAAGCAGGTTCATTAAAAAGTTGATTTTTTTCAGTTAATCTTAAACACAAACACTTGACCAAGTCATTAAAACATCATGTCATAAAGCATCTATCTGTAATGATATGAATCTAATTAGATATGATATCATTGTTTAGTGGTAGGGTGAAAAGGCCACGTGTGTCAAGCAATTTTAGGAGCAAGTATGGAAGATTAAGAAGCTGCTTCTAACTGTAACTCTTCACTCTCCCTCCTCCACCCAAACCAAACCTATTAAGCTGGAAAACTGACCTATCAAATGCTCTGGAATTTTCAGCTCCGTAGGACAGAGTCCATTTCCTAATAACAAATTGATACATATGGATAAGAGTGAACTCTCTATTCTAACTTAATAAAAACCATATTCTGAACTTCCGCTAATGAAAGTCAACTTTTCTAAAAACATGGACATTTTAAAACAACAGAATATATTGAATTGTGTATGCTGTATTGATATATTCAGATATATTTTATAGATGCTGTTCTAGTGAAGATCACTATGTGTTTTATATATTCATCTTAAACACAGAGTGTGAAATAAATATGGATTGCCTATCAAAACTGTACTTCATGTCAAATTAACTTATTTAATGGGGTGTCTATTATAGCCCTCAGATTCTATTTCTGCCACAGTTCTGTTAAAAGTATAATGCAGGATTGGAAGTTTCAGTGGATAACAACTAAATAACCTTTGACAAACACTGCACTTAAAGATTTAAAATATAGCTGTTTAAGACAATGAAATAGAACGTAACAATATTTTCATGTATACTTTGCACTGAAATTTTTAGGGAGGGACAAATGATAAAGTATAATACTGATTTATACTTTTCACATTAAAGAAAATTTTGCCATATATCCTATGTTCAGCACACCCCCAAATTGGCCATTTCTCTTTTCATATCTCTATCTAGCTCTCAAATCCATGCCTTAGGGTCTCTGATCCAAGATTTAAATTTTAATACAATGATTGAATGGTTTTGATCTGTGGTGGAAGTTAGACAAAAGACCTTTGTTCTTAACCTACTGCTACTCAAGATTGTTTTTTGTAAAAACTTTTCTTGCATAAATCTTGTTCAGCAAATTTGAATGTACTTTAATGAAGTACATGGGGAACATATACTTGAAAATCTCCAAACATATGATAGGTCAAATAAATTAAGATTTTATTTAAATGAAATATATTAATAAATGTCAATTTTATTATGAAAATATAAAGTAAGTGAAAAGATAGAGAAGTCCAAATAGAAGAAACCAATAATTAAATCAGAAATTTTAGTTGATTGTAAATGTATTATGGAGTGGCATGTAAAGACAATCATTAAATATATCTAATCTTCGAGGATGGATAAGCAACAGAATTTTATTTTGTGCTAGTCAAATCCTATATTGAATAAAGCCCTACAAGAGTTTAAATTCTGATAAAATATCATCAAGTCTATAGTCTGGTAGTCGTAGATGCACTAGCACATCCACAGGGATGTGCCAAGGTAGGAGACATGAAGCAGGTTTGCAAGACAAGACACTGCTGCCCAGTGAGCAGCCCTCTGGCTATTTATTAGCAGTAATTCACAAGCATGATTGATCATATGATGATGGTAGGGGAAGCAGGGGCCAGGGAAACAAAGGGCATTGATCTTCTGGGGAATAGGACTTCAAAGGGATCAAAGATAATAATCAATTCTGTGGGGAACAGGGGAGGACATGCTGGCCTTTCATGCAGGGGGGATTTTCTGTACAGGTGCTTGATATAATTTTGGGCTACTTCCAGACCATCTTGGACTCTGACCACACAATTAGGCATGGCCTACATACACAGCCCTGACTGCCTATGATGTGGGCCATTGTCCCAAGACAGTCACGTGGGAGTGCCTGATCCAAATTTTTCATACACACATAGAGACACAGAGGGGTCTAGCACACATGGGCACAGAGGCCTTAGTTGGGAGAGAGGCCACATTTTAGTCAACACCCTTGCCCAATTCTCAAGGAATCAGAACAATGTTCTTATCTTGGGGAACCATTAGAAAGCAAGACCAGGACATTTGCTCTTCTTGGAAAACCCTCTTAAACGTTTGCAAGGTTGTAGTTTGGTTCTAGAGCCTCTGGAGGTAGTTTTTTTAATACATAAATATTCATTTTATTGTCTCAGTGTAAACACTCTTTGAAACTAACTGGAATCTTGTGTTTACTCCTGGAACCAGGATATTTGGCTCACCCAGAAAAGCCTTTGAAATAACTAGATTGTCTGGGTTCTCTTTAATTATTTAATTTCAGGAAGTTATAAACAACAATTTTAAAGTATCAGAATTTTTGGATCTTGCTTATTTAAGTGGACCCCAATATATAAAGAAGAAAGTTGAGAGTTGAAAGACTGTTTAGAAAATCTATATATGTTATCTTTGAACCTATGAAGCACAATGAGAAACTTATATAGAGAATTTGCATTGCAATACACATTGTGAAAATTATATTGAAATAACCTTGGATGCAATAACTTGAGTATACTATTATTTAAGTTAATCAATAGAGACTATTTGTCCATTTTCTCCTAATATTGTTGGGTATAAGTGGAATAGATGACACTCTTGCAAGGAATCCCATTACTGATATTTTATGCTTTCTGTTAAAAATTTTTTTAAATGTTACTGTGGGTAGAAATTGTAAAGTTAGTTATAGGGAAAATAAGATGCTCATTTCTTGAACATAATAAAAAGAAAATCTTGTGAGGGGTTGATTAAAATAGGCATGATTTAAAATTTGAATTCAGTAATTTTCAAGAAAAGTGATTTTAGGCAATCTACTCAACTCTTGAAAATTTAGTTTCTTCATCTTTAAAATGGGGGTAATAAGACAAAATTAAGGAATTATCTCTTGGATCACATGAGAACTTATGATATAAAAGAACAACCACAGACTGTAAAAGAAGAAATATGTGACAACCACAAAAGATACACTACACTAAAAATGAGAAAATGTGTAACTGAACTATATGAAACATAATTAATAGAAGACAACATATCTATTTAGAAAATATAAAGACATATATAGTCTGGGTATTATTTTTATGAAATAATGGTGCTGCATTTGTTATCATTTTTTTTTAATTTGAACATTGCTATGCATCAATCTCCTATAGATTTTTAAAGCATACTTGCTTGAATAATCTTCATCTCCAGAGTGAGTTCTTAAGGTTAAAACTTGTTTTTAGGCACCTATGAACTTTCTTATGTTGCTTAATGTACTAGTTTTAAGGTAATAAAGCATTAATAAAAATTATTTGTTTTTTTTTTGTTTTAGAAATAACTTGCATTTACCCTCAATGATGTATAGATGACATAGAATAAAAAAAAAAGCCAATCTGTTTTTTTTTATTTATTTAATGTTACTTTGACTATAGTTATACATCATCTTTGTATGTTTTGTGTTCATAAAATATCACTTGTTAAAAATCTAGGCAAGCACATATTTTTACTCCATCTGCTTTTAACAAGAAAAATACAGTAAATAGGAATTATACTGGCAGGGAAATTTAGTTTTCCATATGTATTAGTCTTTTATGATATTTTAAGATTAGGTTAGATGAAGCATAATGTTCAAAGTTGGTCAGATACATGTTTTTTGAATATCAGTTTACTTATGTGCAACTATAACCCAATGTGGTCATTGTGAATCAAAGATTCTAGAATAAGCAATTGTAAGTAAATGCTTACTGTATACAATTCAATATATTGTATACAAAACAATATTTTCAAGTATCATTTTACTCATAGTATAGTTCAAGAATCTGGGGCTCAGAAATGAAATAGTCTCTCACCTCAAGGACAGATTCCAAAACACATGAATACAAACAGAGATTTTGTATATAGAAGAGAAAAGTTATTAGAGAGATATATAATCTTAAACTGGTAGGATTGATCTGGACTGTCTTCCTTTTTAAAGTTTTTTTTTTTTTTTTTAGGAATTGTTGTATAGTGAAAATGGACAAAGGAAAAAAGTAAACTAAAATTTAGGAGTATAAAGTGCTTAAACAGAGGAAGGTGCCAAAAGGTAAATTTCTAAACTCTGGAAAAATAAATAAATAAATATCCATAAAGGAGTAGATCCAACTGGTTTAAAAAAAAAATGTTGGGACAGAGATGAAGAAAAACTACTGTGTCCCAGAAACACCAATTACTTGCAGCATGTTTGTATATATTTTCTGCCAATTTTCCATTCCCCGATTCTCTTCTTTCTAATGGAAACACACATTTGTTCTTATAACCACCTCATACAAAGGTAAATATGTCATCGGTTTCAGGGAAAATCATGCATCATGTGAACTAATCAAATCATTTCCTTTATCTAGTGACTTATTTTATAATTTTACTACCCAAATTCTGAACAGAAATGGACTCAGGTGTAGTATATGGATGAGACCTTGGGGAAATGTTTTTTGCCTCCCAAAAAGACACTATAAAAATTTATTATTTCTATGCCTACAAGTATATTGTAATTTTAACAATATAAGTCTAACATAAAACATCTAACAGAATAGAAAAAAAAAGGTAGACATAATTTGAGTCAATATATCACTGAATGACCAATATGAAAACATGCTATATGATGCATTTATGATAGTTATATTTGTTGTTTTAACTAAGTTCTGTCCAATTCACATCCAGATAATGGCAGGATGAGCTATAATTTAAAACTAAAATACAGTCAATGACCTGCTTTCTCCAAAACTTCTATAACATAAATCAAGAAACAAGTGTATAGTGAGTTGAGTTAGGATGACAAATAACATTAAGAAAGCCAACTCAACAGTAGCAATTCTGAATTTATACCATTAGCTGGGACTAAAATTAGCAGTTCATGGTGCATGAATGTGCAGAGGGACTGTGTGAACTGCATTATACTGATTAGTGGAAGTTGTCTTTGAAAGCTTCAGGTTATTTGTCCCTTTTTGAATTGGTTTAAAACAAATCAAAGAACTGAGAATTTAACCCCTAATTACTTACCAACTGAAAGTAAAAGAGAAAATAACAGAACATTTAATTCTTCTCTGCTAATTCCTATACCTTTTGATCTCTTATTGATGTGATTCATGTTTCCTCAGACTGAGAAGAGCTTATTAGGTATTTTGCTTTCATACAATCAAAATGTGAGCACAATCAAAACTCCTTAGTTGAAAATTGATATGTTATAGTCCCTCAATTCCAGTTAAGTGAAATTTAATGCTATTTCAACAGATAACCAGACTTTTCAATTGTAAAATACATTTACTCATACATATAACAAGTATTTATTGAACACTTATTTCCATTCTGGACATTAGGTATTTAAGAAACAAACAAAATTGAAAAAAAAGTTGTTCTTAACCTCAATCAAACTTTTATTGTAGAAGAAATGAAAAAAAAAAAGGAAATATACTTCTGAAGGTAGGTGGAAAAACAAAACAAAGAAAAGTAATAGGGAGAGTCAGCTGATGTTGTGGAGTCATATTTTGTACATGATATTCAGAGATCTAACCATTAAGACAATATTGAGGGCCTCCCTGGTGGCACAAGGGGTTAAGCACTGCACTATGAAGCATCTGCAGCCACTGCAGTGAGAGTTCAATCCCTGGCCATGGAGGAGCCCACATGGTGCAGAGAATTCTCTTGCCTCGCCCACTGCTCCCCTTAGCAGTGTATTTCGTTTAGTCTGTCTGTTTTGCTCCCCACCCTGTCTCTGGTGAATCCTCTCATTTCCTATACCTCTGGCCTGTACCCCAGTTCTTTTATGCATAAATAAATAAATCTTTAAAAAAATGAACATAGTTTCTCATATCTTATACATCTTGGAACATTAAAAATATATTTAAAAAATACAATATCGAGCATTACCTAAAAGAAGTGAATGGGCTAGTCAGAAATAAAGGTTGAGAAATTATTCACAGGAAAGACAACAACATGCTAAACCTTGACATAGTTTACATACTCCCTGGAGACCGCTATTGCTGGAAGACTAACAGCATAAAAGGTGACGCAATCAGATAAATAGCAGGGAATCTAATACTGTAGAGGATGGTAGACAATTAATGACAAGAGCTGGTTTTTACTCAGAGAGAAATGGCATGTCTATAAAGGATCTGACTTATAGTTAAACATATTCTTTAGGGTCTCCCTGGTGGTGCAAGGGGTTAAGGCTCAGCACCATGAAGATCTCCACAGCAATTGCAGCATGAGTTCAATCCCCAGGCAGGGAGGTGACACAAAGGGCATAGCAGACCTCTTCTGTCTCACCTGCTGCTCACCTGAGCAATGTATTTCAGTAGATCCACCTGCTCTGCTCCCAACTCTGTCTTTGGTGACACCTCTCACCCTTCGCATCTCTGGCCCATACCTAGTTCTTGTATGTATAAATAAATAAATATTTTTTAAATATATATTTTTTATTGTGATGTTGGGTAACATGATTTTTTGTTGAACCTTTCTTTGGTGTTCCTTAGAGGATGTTTAGTACCATTTTTGGCCTCTAACCACTAGATGTCAGTATCTTTCCCCAAATTTTGATGAAGACATCTCCAGACACTGACAAATATTTCTCAAGAAGGTCATAATTAAAAGTAAATAACTACTGCATTCTTGGATCAAGATGATTTCATCCAGAGAATACACTGGAGTGAAGAAAAATGTGTAATACATATACACACACATATGCACATACATATACGTGTGTGTATGTGTGTGTGTATGTGAACTTGTTTGGCATACTCCCTGGAGACCACTATTTCTAGAAGAGTGACATCACATAAAATGTGATGAGATCAGAGAAATAGTAGGAACTCGAGTACTGTGGAGCAACCTTCTCTTCACTTTAATCTGACACTCAAGGTGTCTGGACCTGAACCAACGCTGTTCTCACATGGCTGGTCTCCAGAACCTCTTGTTAGTGCCTTTTTACTGCCAATTGAATTGCATGCTTGCTCTATTGTCTTGTGGATTTTCCCCAATGAAACCATATTGTTATAGGCAGTGAGTGACTTGAGTCATAGTGAAACCTCTTGACCTATGTTCAAGTGAATACAATCAAAACCAAAGCATATACTGCAAGAAAGAATGCTTTGATAGAAATAGAGAAAATAACTATTCCCTGTCTAGCTTTTCATGTAAGTAACATGTAAGTGACTGTGTTTTGAAACCTTTAAAAAAAGTGTTTAACACGATTTTTAAAGATTTTATCATAGTTGCTTGAGAAATGAAGTTGGGTTTGGTTGATCACTCAGGAAAAGAAAGGTCTACATTATCTTTACTCCTAAAGCATCTATGAGCTGTACTTGTGCTTAAATAAATACCCCGTTGTGTCTTTAATTCTGGATCCTACAGTGCCATAAACATTAAAAAGCAGCAGTTAATGGAATAAAAGACTAGAGCACATAAAGCATTCTTTTATTAGTTATGTAGTTGATACAGCCAGTCTTTCAGAATAGAAATCCCTTATCAGCTAGACAGGTTAGAAGCTGATCTGGTAGTTCCTATAGCAAATCCAAGGGCAGCAAATTGAATACCCTCATGAAATTAAAAATCACTTTACAATGAACATTCTTATCACAAAACAGAAGCATGATAAATAAAAGGCCATCTCTATTGTATTATAAAGAATTATACATAATAATTGGGCAGAATTAATTCCAATGAGACTCATGACTTCTTCCCTGACGGCATTAGTATAAACTGACAAGATTTTGTCAACTCTTGGATTTTTTTTTAATTACTTCAAGAAAATCATCAGATTATTAATTCTATTTTTGCCTTTGGTTGTAGCTATTTTTTTAATCACTGACAATAGAACTGTTGCCAGAAATAAATATGCTAGTAAGGATTTATCTTCTTTAGATCTGTAAATAAACAGTCAGACAGCTGCATTTTTCACCTTCCCTTCGAACTAAGCTCAACAATTGATTCAAATTATAATCAAGATATTCTGAAACATTTTCCATAAATAATTTTTTCAATTAATAACAATATCAAAAAGATGTTTTTGAATATAGTATTCAGCAAAATGTGATTTTCATTTTCTTGGTATTGTATACTGAAACATTAAATATTTCCTAAGATGTCAAAATTACAGAATTTAGGTAACAAAATAGAATGGATTGATTTTTTTTAAAAATAGAGAAAGGTTGTTATTTACAGAACATGATTTATAAGAAATGTTTTGAGATCTGTTAAAATATAAACTGAGGGATATTAAAAATCTTAAGGGACTGATTGATTGATTGATTAGAACAAATCATTTGAAATCTGCCAAAGCTAAATTGGAAGCAGTTAGGAAATACAGAGGCTCAGAAGAGCTCCTTGAAAGATGTGCCACTATGGATGTGTATTTTCAGTTAAAATCAATGGAAGCTTTGTGGGTTCAAGAAAAATTTCTACCATTCCCTTTCTGAATAAGTGGAAGGTCTTACCCAGAATTAGATCTTTACCAGAGATAACCTTTCTATCAGAATAAATTCTCCATATGGCATGACAAATATCTAATTTCCAAATATTTGCTCTGTGTGTATAAAATACCCTCCTTACCCTTTTGAAGCTCTTGGTCTTTAGCCTATTCTCACAGAAGAACATACCTATCTCATTTCACCTTTCCTTGCTCAGACCTCTCATGTCTATGAGGGCTCCTATTATGCGCATAATTAAATTGGCTTGTTGTCTTATTAATCTGTTTTATGTTAGTTTGGTTATTACATCAGACTTAGAAGAAATTTCCCTCTAGAACACTCCAGGGTGGGAACTCAGGAGATAAATTTGTAGAAGAATGCAGAAGGAAAACAAGGAAATCATTATTGGTACAGATTAAAACCATATATGGTGTTTGTGATTGGTTTTCATTTCTTACCTTTGAAGCATTCACAGGCTTAGGTTTTGTATTGATTTTGTAGCCTGTGATGGCATTTTAATCATCCCATTCTAATTGCTACCTGATTTTATAAATTTAACAATACCCAAAACACCAAAACACAAAAAAAAACAGCAATCAGAACTATCTGAAAAAAATGATGTTCATTTTGATTAATTCAGACTCATATCTACAAATTTATTATAATAAACTAAATATTAAGAATATTTAATGTAATTAATATGTACACTGATGATAATATGAAAGCATACCAACAAAGCTGCTATATGTTTGTTTTATACAAATATTTTAATATTTCACACATAACTAGTGATAATTTGTTTTATAATGTAAATACAATGACAATTAACTTTAGAAAAGAGTATTTCGCTGAACCTCAAATCAGTTCTCCTATTTGAGATGTTTCCAACATATCTACATGTTGCTAAAAACCAGGAAGGTGTGTTCTGATCCTTGAAATTAGCACAGAAAATATGCCAACAGATTTCCATTTGTTCCCGGATGCATGATGCTAACTATGGAGACTTGTCTAGAGATGGCTTCATAATTTAACGAATGTAGTAGTTATGCATTGTGACCTCAGGTAGGCACACAGGTTTCTATTTAAATTATAAATAGATATGAATGAAAGATCTTACTCTAGCCTATATTCTATCACATATATTGTGTAATGGCTTTGTTAAATTCCTTGTCTTATGAAATCTCTAAAGATTAAAGATTTTAATATGATGAAAAATAATGATAGAATTTTTATTCCATCTTTTTTTTGTTGTTGTTTTTCAGAGTTGAGCAAATCTGTGTAACTTCAAATGAGAAATTTGGCAATGTTTGCCCATGAGAGGAATGCTTATTTTCAAGAGTTATTATATTTGTGGCATGCTCACTTAATTAAACATTAAATTATTGTTGGCTACTCCACAGGTTTTTATTTACCCTCATTTGAAATACATAGCTGGGATTTTTAATTTTGGTTTCTGTGAATTTGAAGAATTTCAAGTTAGATGAATGTTTTGTTTTTATATGTATCTATTCAGTGAAGGGGATATTGCAAGTTGTTCTAGAGCAGTTGAAGAGTAGCAGAGAGTTTGAGGGAAGTTACCACTAAAATAGAAATCTTCAAATATTTGAAAAAAGACAAAACTCTGATTCCCACCAACTATGATGACAACTGGTTTCTTGCCATGCCCTAGAAAGGAGGTAAAACCTGTCAGAGAAAGAATAAAATTAAAAGACAATACCGGACATGCTGCGTGCTAAACACACTTTCCAACCGAAAGTTCAAGTCCTTTTCATGACATTGAAAGATCAGAGAAAGACTATACTTTCAGGGATCATTTCTATAGTTTGTTGAAAGATCAGAGAGACATAAATATTACCCCAAAAATTGTAGTAAATATTGAGAAACCTTTATAAATGGTATAATAATCACAGACTTTGAGATAGAAATTCTCAGCAGTTCAGTGTTAGAAATTTATTATTGCATATATGTGGACAAAACAAAGACAGACAGACAAATGAAACAGCCAAGAGGGACAGAAGAATAATATCTTTATATCTTGAACAAAGCTTCCTTAACACCAGAGTCATACTTATGACTTTTTAACTTATTAACAACCAAAAATATCAATCTAACCTAGTATTTAATTTTGTTCTTTCTAGAACTGTTTGGTTACTTGTTTCCACAAACGCGAAATAAGTATTTTAATATTATGAAATAGATCCTGTAATAATTTTTCTCTCCTTCAAGGATTCTGAAAGTATAAAGTGTAATGCCAAATGTCCGCAGTTATATTTGCAAGGCTAAAACTGGGAACAGACAAAAAATATTTCCCTTCTGCAATTTCTTGGTCTCTCTTCACATCTTCTTCTTGCTTATGGTACTTTTTTACCCCTTTACGAATGTCCATATGTTATTATGTCCTCACACCTCCTGCCGGGCAAGCCATGATCATTTCTGTCTGAAAAGCATTACCGTGCCAGGCATAATGGAGCAGGCAGTAGGAGAGCAGCAAATTGTACATCTGTAAGAGCTGCTCATTTATGAATCTGATGAGTTAGATACAGAAATACGGTTTCTCCCCTAATTTTTATTTGGACCTTTTAAGCCAAGCATCTTATACATGTTAAGAAAGTATGACAGTGACAATTCAATTTTGTTAATGGCAAAAACCAAGCAGACTTTTAAATGGAATGTGTCAGTTAAGATATTCTTACTTGGTAAAATTGTCATGGAAAGAAAGGACCTACAGTTTAAATGTATATGTGATGTACTCATGTTGTATTACACTTCGACACTGTACACATTCACATTCATTAATTCTGCATTTTGCCTTTTATCGGGCTTGGTCATTATTAGGAGGGATTTTTTTTTTTAAGTAATTCTCCTTTGAGTCTTATTGATACACATGAAAACAAATTGATGTTAATTAGCAAGAATTGCAGATGCTACTTCCTTATTCCTTTTATTTTTTAACTCTATATATACTTTATCGGTTAAAGGCTTGAAAAGGCAATGCAGACAAGTAGATCGCTTCCCTGCCAAAATGTACAATTTTTGTTGTTTGCCAGCAGAAATTTCTTCTATATTTCAAGAGTTTTTCAACACAAGAAATCTTTTTTGAAAGAAGTCCCATTCTCATTTGCAGATCACAGAACTATTTTTGCTTCTTGTCCATTCTCACATTTGGATAAAACAATTTTGTTTTTGAATGCATGCATAAGCCACCTGGCTTGCTTTTCATCCTCAGCCTAATGGGTGAATGGAATGAGCCTGCCAGCAGCTTGAAGCAAATCTAGAAAGGGCTGTTCTGACAATTTCTAACTCCTGAAAATAGCACACTGCCTTTCTGATAGTGTATTCAATTTATTTAAATTGCTGTGCTGAAGGAAAATCATTTTTCCTTCTGTTGCTCTTTCCATTATTTTCAAATGAACTTTGCCATTTGACTTGATTCACTGATCTCAGATCCCCATGTATGTTCCTAATACAACATTGAAAATAGATAACATTCCCAAGAATAGAGATGTTTATATTTTTAAAATATCAAATTCTATTATGCATCTAATTAATTATTAAAATATACATATACAAAATAACATATATTTTTGCAACTGGAGACAAGTTGATAATAGTTATTGTAAATACTCCACATAGAATTTGAACCTAAGCAAAATCTGTAGCAATGCTTCCTGACAGCCTGATTCCTAGAAGAGTGAAATCACCAAAATGGGGCATCAACTACCTATACTTTTGTCAATTATTTTTCATATTGACATACACATGCCAATAAGTTTCTCCTCAAAATTTGATTTATATTTTGTATTTGTGAGATTTAGTTTATTTATAAATACTTTAAGTTGTTTCAGAAAGGGTTTATTTTCTTTTAATTTTTTTATTAAAATATTTTAAAATTTACATATACTTGCCATTAATTGTAATCCCCATGTATTCCCCATCACCATCTCACCAGTGCACCATCACCTCAGTCCCTCGTGCTCCCATCTTCCCTCAACCCTCCCCCTCCCCTCCCACCAGGTGTCCGCAGTCTGTCCTTGTCTCTCAGAAAGGGCTTAAAGTGACTTCAATATATATGATCCAAAAAGAAATGTTGAAAATGATTAAGAAAATAAATAGCATGAAGGCCTCCCTGGTAGCCTAGGGGATAAGTGCTGACCTCTCCTGTGTCACCCGCTGCTCCTCTCAACAGCAGTGTATTTCAATAGAGCTACATTCAAAGAGCTGTCTCTGGTAAAATCTCAATCCCCAATCCTTTGGCTTATGCCCCAGTCATTCTGTGCAAAAAATAAATAAACTATTTTAAAAAATAGAAAAGAAATAACATGAAGAAGAAACATCGGTGAGAGGAGGACAGAAGGAAGGGAGGAAGAAGGAAGCAGGATGGAGAGCAGCAAGGAGACCTGGAGGAGGCACGTGGAGCAGAGGGACATGTGAAGAAACTGCACTTGCTTTTTGGTCTTGGACTGGTTGGAACAGATGTGGGTCTTGGTTTCATTCTCAGGCAGTTTTCGCTTGTCCTGACAAAGACATTATTCTTGACTCTACACTGATAATCATGGCAGGCAAGAAAAGACAGATATATGTACCTGTTGAGAATGTGTTGTGCTGGAAAAAGTAGAGGGAGGAAGAAAAAGGTGGAGAGAAAGAATAAGCCACATCGCAATGGCTTCCAGAGGTCCAGCTGGCAGTTTTTGGTGTACCTTAAGAAATCTGGGCTGGGGTAAGACGTCAAGTTGGCACAGTAGCGAAGCACTGTCAGCACTGCCTGGATAGATCCATATTCTAGCCATCCTTTTGCTCCTCCATCCTGGACCTGTAGGCCCAGATGCTTTCTACTTCATGGTCCCAACATGGACATCTATGACTTATGTCTATGCTCCAAGAAAAAGTCAAGTCTTCCCACGTGTATTAAGAAAAAGAGAATGGGGCCTCCCTGGTGGCGCAGTGGGTTAAGTAATGCACTATGAAGCAAACCACAGCCACTACAGCACAAGTTTGGTCCTTGCCTTCGGCCAGAGAGGGGACCCACATGGCATAGCAAACCTCTTCTGCCTCGCCTGCTGCTCCCCTCGGCAGTGTGTTTCAGTTAGTCTGCCTGTTCTGCTCCCCACTCTGTCTGGTAAATCCTCTCACCTCCCATGACCCATGACTCTAGCCTGTACCCCAGCTCTTGTATGCATAAATAAATAAATCTTTAAAAAAAAAAAAACATTGATGAGAAAGACAACAACAGCAGAACACAAAATGCATGCTATGTGCAAATTTCTTTGCCTGGTCTATTACTCATTAAAGGTTAAATATGATCTCAAATCAATCTCAAAGTTAATGCAAAGATGATGGTATATAGTCAGTTCAATAGATCTTGATCCTCATAAAATCAAATTAACAAGAAAATTACACCACAATTAAAATTAACTACCAGTGAAAATTCTGTTAAATAATTTCTTAAATAGTTGGAATAATAATTTTCATATTCTTCTCTGCTATTGCTGAGAATATCTAAATTACACTAGTTATAGGGTTTCATTGTATAATTTCACATAAAACAGTTAACATGGGAGCAAAAACAACACTAAAAAAGACACCACTATATGCTGTAACTCTGACTCAAGAATTTTTGGTGTGAAACTTCGGATGATCTTGACTTAGAAAAAGTGAGAGAACACTCAGTATCACCCAGGGAAGAGTGTTATCTGACCCATTAGTTTCCACCAACCTTGATTCTTTTGAAAGCGTCAGCAACCCAGTCTCTATTCCACTCTAGTTTTTTAATTTACTGTGATTTTCTTTCACAAAACCTAAGTCTGAGAAGACTGAATAAAGGTCCCCAAAAGTGAAAGAAAGCTTATATCTATCATAACAGAAGTCACAAGCTTATAAAAATTTAACAAGGAGCCACATTTTACATGGTCTAGAGTAATCCTCTACAGTTTGTTCTCTATAGAAAAACTACAAGTTTATATCCAATACTGGCTTCCCAAATCAACCTGCAATTTAAAATATTCCACATCTATACCATAAGTTTTCTATCAAAACCAAAATCTATTTAAAATGTTTTCTAATCTATTTACACCTAAACTGGTTATCCACAGGAGTGAGTTCTAGCACTTTCATTGATGCCAGCAGTTAGGTGACCAACTATGGTCAATTCTGCTCTGAATTTTGTCTCCAACATAACAAATGCAATCACTACTAGAGATTCTACTTCAGAGATATTAGCAGGCTTTGGTTGGTAGGTCTCAAGCTGGGCATCCCATTAGAATTATATTAGAATGTCTGCTTCCTGCTCCCAGATATTCTGATTTAATCCCCATGAGGGAAGCAGAATTGGGTACTTTTGAGAAGCAACAAAGATGACTTTAATAAGCTGAGATTCACCATGTTAAACCTTTCAGTTCCAGCTTGCCAGGAAATTAAAACAAGTCTACTGAGAAAGCTCCAGGCTCATAAACTGAAAAGATCAATTTGTCTTCTTAAAAGTTTTCAGAGTTCTAAATATTTCCTTGGTTCTGAGTGATCTATGAAAATGAAGTTATGAATTTCTAATACCTAGTAGAACTGAATAGTACAAGCCAATAGAGGTACTAAGACATACTGATCTTAACTTACGAATAAAATACAATCAAACAAACAAACAAACAGAAGCAAAGTTCAGAAACACATCTTTATTACTCACATGAGTTCTTAATGTAAAAAATTGAAACCATTGAATAGAGTCTGAACGCATGTGGAGGTTCCCCATACAGTTAACATGGGAGCAAAAACAACACTAAAAAAGACACCATTATATGCATTTATTCCTACATATAGCAAACAAAAACCTCTTTTCCAGGGGGGAATGCTGACTTGGTTATTTCTGGCAGAGGTCACTTGCGTTCAATTGGACTTGATGAATTAATAAAACATTGTGGATTTCTAAAGCAAGTGTTTCACCCCCCCCCCCCCCCCCCCCCCACNCCCCCCCCCCCCCCCCCCAAACAATTCAGAAGCCTTCTCACTGTAGAGACGATGTCAAGGAACTAGAGTTCCATCCCATGGGTGATCTTTATTCATATGAGAGCAGGAAAAGCTCTTACTTGAGAAAGTTGGACTGGTCAGTAGCTAGGGGCAGATTATACCTTGAAGGGAAATGTAATCAAATATATATTTCCTCCTAAGAAGATATGGCATTGATCTGGAAATATACCCATTGTACTCAAAACCAATCTCTACACCTGACTAAATTATCCATTGAAGTCTTTTACCCTCCTCTGTTTTTTGTTGTTTTTTTTTTCTTGTGTGTGTGTATGTGTGTTTTCTTTTTTCCTTACCGGGACTACAAGAACAATTTACAGTTTTCATTCATAGTATTTTTCCTATACAATAATATTCCTGGATAGACAGCATTACTATATTCTTAACTCAAATTTTATATACTCAGTAAAATTAGGGGGAACATGGAATTTGATGCCTTTCAAAAATTGTTTTCTTGAGGACAAAGAAATATACCTCATAAAGCAATAACTTGTAGATATAAAAATTGAACATTATAAATTGCATATTTTTCAGTTGGTAATTGCAATTAGAGTTAATAAAGGTATCCTGCAAGGGGAACAAATTTAAATATGATTATTGAGATTTTTGTTAAGTTTTTATTTAACAATTTAGCATATTAAAAATATTCTGACATAATTAAATAAAAAAAATCTTTGCACTAAAATTAAATACATTTCAAGTGACAAGTTACTGGGTAGGTACATTCAATGCTATGGTAATATATCTACAAAAGTTTCTATTCAAAGAATATTAATAAATACAGAGTTACAAATTGTTTACTGAAATAATTGTGTGTGTGTGTGGTTTTTTTTTAACAGTTTCATGCTTCCTTTCTCTCTGAATGACATGACTATGTCCTTTCAAATTGAGAATAAATGAACTAAAACCAGAGAGGACTGATTTGAGCAAAGGACAAAAAGGACTTTATCAGCTAAGTACATGTAATTTGAAAAAAATAAATCACAGAGGGGCCTCCCTGATGGCGCAGTGGGTTAAGCAAAGTACTATGAAGCAAACCACAGCCACTGCAGCATGAGTTCAATCCCTGCCTCAAGCCAGGGAGAGGACCCACATGGCATAGCAGACCTCTCTTGCCTAGCCCGCTGCTCCCCTCAGCAGTGTGTTTCAGTCAGTCTACCTGTTCTGTTCCCAGCTCTGTCTCTGGTGAATCCTCTCACGTCCCTGGACTCTGGCCTGTACCCCAGCTATTGTATGCATAAATAAATAAAATCTTTAAAAGAGAAAAAAATAAATAAATAAATCACACAGCAATAAAATACTCACTAAACCAGGATTGGAAGGAAACTTCCTAAACTATAAGGGGTGTCTAAATTGTGACTCTTGCCTGATGTTAAAAAAACTGGTAACACTTGCCCTGAGATCAGGGAAGAAAAACACAAAACCTACTCTCACAATTTATATTTAATATTATACAATAGGATCTAATCAAATCAATTATTAAAGAAAAAGTAATAATAGGCATAGAGAATGGAAAGGAAGAAATGAAATTATAACTGCTTGCAGATGATGCAACTTTATAAGCAGAAAATCATAAGCAATCCACAAAATAATGCTAAAACTAGTGAACGAATTCAATATGATTACATAATACAAGATTAATATAGAAAATAATTTTTATTCTTATGGATTAGCCATAATGGTATGAAACGAAATTGAAGAACATTTTGATTTATATCAAAAGAATAAAGTACTTAAAAATCTTTCAAAATAAATGCAAGTTTGGACAGAAAATCACAAAATATCATTGAAAGTCATCAAGAAAATCAAAATGAATGGAAGGACATCTTAAGACCATTGTGATGTTCTTAAAATTATCTATGTATATCTATTCAACACAATCACTCAAAATCACAACTGTCTTTTTTTTTTCAAAAATTCAAAAATGCAAAAGAAGATGCATGCAAGAGACACAAAGTAGCCAAAACTTCTTGATAATAAAAATATCTAAAAAATCACAAAAGTCACATTAGATAATTTCAAAATGTACTATAAAATACAGTAACAATTACATGGTGTTAGGATCACAAGTGGATGTATACATTAATGGAATAGACTTGAGTCTGAAAATAAATCTTGAATGGGAGATTGATTGATTTTCCAACAATAATGCCAAAACAACTCAATGGAAGAAAAAAGCCTCTTTAACATATCATTCTGGGACAAGTGGAAATCTACATACACATTAATGGTACTGTGGAAAATATATTTTCCAATAGGTTTGGCAGTGCCTCATAAAGTTACACATAGAATTCCAATGTAACCAATTTATTACAGCACAAAAATGGAGACATGTATTTGCATATACACATAGACACACAAAAATACAGTAATACTATTCACAGCATTATTATTTATTATAGTGAAAAAATGACAACTGCCCAAAATGTTCATTGGTAAAATAAAAAGATGGTCTATCCATAGACTGAAGTAATGTTAAACCAAAAAATAAATTAAGTACTGCTACATGCTTTTACATGAACAAACTGTGAAATCATGAGGTTTGGTTTTCCCACTGCTTATTGTTTATTTTTCATGATTTGCTTATATTTTTCTTTTGTTCATTTTTTTTTCTTTTACCTTTCTCTTAGGTAATGAAACAGTTGTATTTAAAAGTATTAGAAGTTCAAAGTATCTCTAACACACTGTTTCATTAAATCCATCTCACTTTAAAGTAAATTAGGCCAGTTGAACTTATGGGAAAAACCATTTTTGATGTCTGAGTTCAAGATCTGAATCCTTCTTTTAAAGACTATAATTAATGCCTGGATCAAGAGAATAAAGTCTCTTCCAGGAGAGACCTGAAACACCCAATTTAATTGCATTAGCACATCAATGAAAAATAAGAATTTAAGAAGGTAGGATATTTTTATGAGAATGCTCCAATTTTGGAATCATTAAGCAAGTAGAGTATTCCTCATTTTTGTTAATAGAAGAATGAGAAAGGATAACTTTGGTTTCATGTGATGGATTAGTGATGAAGAAACTTGAATAGACAAGAGAATATTTCCAGAACATGTCTTACTGACCTCTCTCTTGTCAGTCAATTATCTGGCAGTAACTGTAGCTAATCTGTTTATCTTTTGTGAAAATTTAATGTAGGTATCAGCAGATCCTTATGAAAATGATGAAAAGATGTAACAGAGAATGAACCTTCTAAATCACATTAAATTGTGTCAATAGCCACTGATAACAAAATACAATTTAACTTTATTTCAGGACATAGAGTTTTGTCAAAATCTTATCCCAATTTTCTAATAATCATACAGAATAATGAACATCTTTAAAAAAACATCATTTCTGAAATATTGTGTTTTTTTCCTATCATTGCATTTGATTTACCAGTTGTTATTATCATCACTTTTGGTCAATTAGCATTGACATTCCATTTCCTCTATGAAAATCCTATTCTGCTTACATTAAGAACAATTGCTCCTTCAAGGTTACTGTGAATATGTATCAATTTAAATTTTAATTATTAGTAGTGCTTCTATAGTGCAAGTGCATGCACATGTTTTATATATATGTATATATATATATGTATTTTTTTAAAGATTTTCTTTATGCATACAAGTGCTGGGGCACAGATCAGAACCGCAGGGGGTGAGAGAATTCCCCAGAGGTAAAATGGGGAACATAACAGGCAGATAGACTGAAATACACTCCTGAGGGGACAGCAGGCAAAGCAGGAGAGGTCTGCTGTGCCATGTGGATCCCCTCCCTGGCCAGGGATGGAAGTGCTTCAGGGCTGCAGACACTCCACAGTGTGGCACTCAATCCCTTGCACCACCGGGGGACCCACAAATGCTACATTTTTATGAAGCAAGTAATATACTTACAACAATTATTTTATAGCTCTTGAAGATTGTGAACTTATTTACTTTCATTTTTTTAAAATGACTAAATTGTTGATTTAGTTAAATTAAAATTTTATTTTATGATAAGTGAGATACTTATGTTAAAGGACTAAATACTCAAAAATGATACTAAGGATTCGTTGAAATGTTTAATTTGTTTACTATTTAGTGGAGTGTCATAGGTTATTTTTCTCACTGTTTTCCAAAGACAGGTATTTTTACATTGTTAATCTGTGTATTGTAGAAAACAGAAAGATTTTGAAAACAAATCTGCAACAAATTTTGCCATACAACTTAATTCCCAGAAGTTTTCTGGTTCTTGTTTGGCTTCCCCAGTAGTTTTAATAGCTCTTAGAGATCTTAAACTTAATTGTAATGGCTCTCTGATATAGAGTCATCACCTTTTAGTCATAATTTATCACTTGAAATTGACATTTACTTTTGTTTAAATAAGTGCTTTATATCTTGACCATCTTATCTTTGAATCATAATATATAATTCTCAAGGTGCGTAGAATGACAAAATAAAGGAAACCATTGTCTGTATGTACCTTACAAGTCTTCAGTTTGGAAACCAGTTTGCTTCGTT
Organism: Galemys pyrenaicus; assembly: GCA_019455555.1. Lineage (NCBI taxonomy): Eukaryota > Metazoa > Chordata > Mammalia > Eulipotyphla > Talpidae > Galemys > Galemys pyrenaicus. Next base: position 9,064,253 of record JAGFMF010011791.1, read on the forward strand.
CAGCTTTAAATTCATTATTCCTTAGGTACAAATAAAGGGAAACATTTAGGCTTTTTTGGGGTAAGTCTTTCAGAAAATTTGTTGTAAATAGTTGCAACTAGCGGATAATTTTTAGGACAACATGAAAAATCAAAGTTTTTTTTTTTTAATTATTTTTACAGTGTTGAAAACCTCATATTTGAAATAGCGTCTCAACATGGGTTGACTTTATGTGCTATAAAATGAACTATATAAGCTTAGGGCTCTTTAAATAAAATTAGTTGTTGCTGTAGAAATCTATCACTTTTATAAGCAGTTCATGTGGATGTTATTTTACAGCCTTTAAAACTCTGAATGTTTATTAACAATTATCATTGTTGCCATGTATTTTAAAATGATGTTTTAGATAAATAATTAAAGATAAGTAACTTCTTTCTTCCTTTTACTCTTAGGTATATTGCATATTTATCTTTTTCACATCCCATTTTATTTCTCAATTTGCTTCCTTCGCTATCTAATCATCACTTATGATAAGTTGACATTTTTATGAAAAAAAATGTAGAAAATTTGCAAGTGCAAGAAAAGGTAAAATAAAATCTGATAATCAAAGCCCAGTTGCCCTTCACGGTCTAAGCTGCTTTACACTCAACAAGAAGCTTTTCATCTCATTCTGATGAAACCCTCCTGTTACCCTCATCAATTTTATTCATTTTTTTCTCCCAGATCACAGCCATAGATTATAGGGGAATTCGTTGGAAGCCAAATAAGTGAATTATACTTGGTTATGTTTGGTTCATTCCCTTTCTCCTCATCTCTTCTACAATTCATGAAGTGCCTTTTTAATTCTGTAAAGCAGTTTTCCGATCAGTTGGAAGTCAGCAAAAATTTAGCATTAATGAGTTCATTTTCACAAAAATTGGCTTATTACCATGCAGACATCCAGTGTTACGTGCTAGTGGTTTTATAGTCATTTTCTCTATTCTTTTATAAAGATATTTTTTTACCTGCCACATGTGCAAATAATGAGACTGGTGAAACTATTTTTATAAGTAGTAAAAACACCACGTCAATAACATGTCAAATGAAGTAAGTAAAATAAAATTTTATTCAAAGAAATTATATGTGATAGCTGGAAAAATTATTGTCTGTATATACATATATATATATATATATATAGAGAGAGAGTCTATTTCATTACTTTTAAATATGTTCCAAAAATTATTTGTCAATAATTATCCAAATACCACATTTTCTTGATTATTGTATCTTTATAATGAGATCTTTGTATTGAGGTTAAATTGACATATATCTTTGAGCAATTTAAGGTGTACAACATGTTAATTTTACATATTTATATACTGCAATATGTTTGCCCCCCTAGAGATAATGAAGACTGCAATCATGTTGCATAATTATCAAGTTTTTTGTGTTGACTAAGGTTTAGGGTTTTCACAACTGTAAAGTATGTAAAATATGTAATGCAGTACTTTTATCAATAACCACAATACTGTGCATTAGCCCTCCAGAATTTAATCATCTTCTAACTACAAGTTTGCATCTTTTGACCAACATCTCCATAATTTTCCCAACCCAAGTCCCTAGTACCCATTATTCTACTTTGTTTTTCAAGATTCCACATATTAGTGATATCTCACTTAGAATAATGCCATCAGTGTCCATCCAACCATGTCACAGGTAGTAAGATTTTCCTCCTTCTCATGACAAAATATTTCATTATATATACATGTATATGTCATGTCTTCTTTATCAATTCATCTCTTGAGGGACACTGAAGTTGTTTCCATATGTTGACTATTGTGAATAATGGAATGAACATGAAAATACAGATATCCCTTTAATACTCACTTTGAGACCATTTTTACTTAAGGATTATTTAATAGAGAAGACTAACATTTCCAAAAGAGATGCTGACTCAATTAGATATGAAGTGTGTGTGTGTATATATATATATAAATAAATATCACTCTATACCTCACACCATACACAACATAGCATGTGAGAAAATATTTTAATACCAGGGAAAATAGTTATTCCTCAAGTAATTGGATTGAACAATAAAAATTGACTTAATAATTATCTAAATATTGAATTTATCTTACAAATATATAGCTACTTAAAGTTAGTGATAAATGCAAATATATTTGTCAATTATAGTTCTTTATAAGAATATACAAAAAAATCTGAATAAATCATTCAGTGATTTCTTTTTGTAATTTAAAATTTACCTACAATTTAAGGGATAAATCTTTAAAAATTAAAACAGGATGTAATGAGCATTTCCCTACCAAACTAAATATATGAGTTATTCATTGTTACAATCTCCTAAGTAAAATGAAATATGTGGTATTTGGTGGATTTTTAGATTTTTAGACTGCATCTCTTTGAGCCTTTTTTTTTTTTTTAGAATTCATATGCCCTTCTTTATATTTAAATTTATTTGACATTTTTAATGCTAAGTAAGTCAGTGATTGTAGGTGGTTAATTAAAAAAATAATAAAGACCACCTTCATTCTACTTATTATGTTAAAAAGGAATTTAGTATGCTTTGTAAGATCTTTTTCTGTTATTATTTTCATTAATTTTCAGTATGCTCAACAGTATTTGTGATGATTTGCATTCCAAAAGGTAGTTTCAAATGGCATCATGGATTGAACTTGAAACATAAAAGCCAAGAAATTCTAAGTTAAGCTCATATTCGATTTTGTTATAATCCCCATTAAAACTGGGCTATATATAAGAATTTGCATAGTTTTCATTTATAATGCTCTTAAATACATTTGGCACATGGCTCAAAGGGATGGAATAAATGCTTTAAGACTCAAGTTTTAAGGGACTTTGTATTACTGTCCATCCTTCAATCTCTTTAACCTAGCTGATTTCACTTACTGTGAAATAACTGTTTTATTTATTTAATAATAGTATCTCCCTACCATATGTGACAATTTGTTTGTTAGTGATTCAGGCATAATAGCCACAGTATTTTCTCCTACAAATGTTCACACTATGATAAGGGAGACAAAATTGACATCCAAAATTAATTTCTAGTAGTAAATACTTTGAAAGACATACCGATTGCTTGAGAACACAGAGAAAGGATGCCTCAGTCAGATTGAAGAAAACTGGTTTCTTCACTTGAAGATTTATTGGAGTAGAAAATTATTTGGCTCCCAAAAAAGACACAGGGGAGGAAAAGGATTTTAAGAGGCAAGTATCCAATTTGTCTTCCAATAAAACACTTTTCCTCCAGTCTTCTTGCCACTGAGGTTGTTGGGAAAATATCAAAGTGAAAACAGTGGCATGGCCATGGACAGAGTGGAGACAGAACAGATGGATTTATTGAAATACACAGCTAAGAGAAGCAGCAGATGAAACAGAAGTCTGAAGCCTAAGTGTAATAGGGTGGTTTTAGAAAAAAGGGGAAGTTTTAAAATTTTGGTTTTGCCTTAAATGGGTGGAGTTGAGGAGGAAAAAATTTTTGCAGAGAAGAGAGGAGGAAGAAAGAAAAATGGAGAACAGCAAGGAGACCTGGAGGAGGCATGTGGAGCAGAGGGACATGTAAAAAAACTGTACTTGCTTTTTGGTTTTAAAATGGTTAAAACAAATGTGAGTGAGAGACCCTTGGGGAGGTTAACAACTGTTATTGCAACTGTTATTTTAATTTTAATTTTGCTCTTTTCCTCCCAAATTTGTCTAACTCTTTCTAACCCTTTTCTATGGGTTTCCACTGAAAGGTCCTTCCAACTTGTGGCAGGCTTTTGGGCCTTGCTTTAGGCCAATCCTATTTGGCTAAACTTTTACTCTCAAGGAGATGGGTAACTTTAAATGCTTAACTTAGTAATTATATTCTTTGTTCCTTCTTTATTGTACCCTAATCGTATTAAAGTTCCTTTCCATTAAAGGTTTTATATGTTTGTCTTAATGCAGCAAATGGCAAAACCCATTCAAAGGGGGCAGGCTTGGGGGTTCTGGGGTGTTCCTCTCCCTGCCCTGTAACATAAGGCGGATTTGAGATTCTCTTTATACTCTATTTTCTCAGGTTTTCTAACTTGAGGCACCAGTTATCTGCTGGGATGTCTGATCTCCAATGCTGGTCTTTGACACAGAAACATGTTCTCTGCTTCTGCATTCCTGGAGCTGGGTTGTTTTTTCTAGTCATGGTGGTCAGCTTTATGACTTTGTCCTCAAGGCAGTCTTATCCATTCTCTTATCTATTCCAGTCTCCCAATGAGCCTGCTGGCTCAGGAGTTGGGTTTAATTTTTAACCTTCCAAAACAATAATCCGATAGAGGTAGAATGTAAACGAAGCTGCAGTGTAGACTATGGTTCCTCTCTTCTATTTTGACAAATATGGCTTGAACATTTTCCTGAGCATGATTTTATTCTTTCGATAAACTGCTTAGACCCATTAGTCCCTGTCTTTCCTTTTCTTAGAGTGTATACTTAAAAAACCTTTTATTTGTAAATCATTTATTTACATTTTGAGAGATAAATGTCTCCAATTCTCTTCTCAGTTTTAAAGCTATTAGTTTTCTTATCCTAAGATAAAGGTTAGTATAAAATAAGCTAGTGGTGTGTTTTTGAGGATTACTCAAATCTCTGTGACTATTTTCTTTGCTATCACAAAGAAGAGTTTCCCATAGAGAGGTAAAATTCATGCAATATGTAAAGACAATATGGATATGTGACATTCTCTGATGACAGATGCCAATCAAGAAATAATCAGGCTGTAGTATAATCAGGGATGTGTTTATTTCAGGATAGGAATTGTGATTTGGGATCACAACCAAGGGGTGGTCTCAAGGTGTGCTCCATCAGGAACAGAAAATAGGGGAGTTTTAAAGGATTAAGCAGAGGTATAGTCTAACTAAGTTGAGGTCATTTGTTTGAAAATCTTAGATTGGTTGATAGCAGCCTTCAAACAGGTTTTGTTTTGTTGCCAAGTGGTTCATTGTATAGCAATCAGCAGAGATGGCCTTCCTTTGTTTTTTCTAATTGCCCTCAGGAGAAAATAGCATTAATATTATTTTGTGTCATCATAAGGGAAAATCAGTAAGTCAGTTTCTTTTCCTTCAGAGTTGTCTAGAGGGAGCTAAGTCAGGTTGTTTACTTTTCTCTTTGGAGCCATGCAGTAAGAGTCAAGATGGATTCCATTTGACTCCAAATATGTTCCACATAAGAAAAAGAGTCTTTTCATAGAAAACTAGAAATTAAACTAACAAGACTCAAGTACTTTATTGTGTGCATGCATTTGCACTCACCAGTTTGTATTTATATGATGAAAATGCAAGGAAATTATCATTAATAAACCTTCAAAAGGCAAATTTCTAAAAAATGACTTTGGTTATACAGTTATATTAAATCAGTTTCTGTAAAGATCAAAAGACATGCTTATTTATTTATTTTTTTAAAAGATTTATTTATTTATGCATACAAGAACTGAGGTATAGGTCAGAGGTATGGGGGTTGAGAGGATTCCCCAGAGACAGAGTGGGGAGCAGAACAGGCAGATCTATTGAAATATACTACTAAGGGGAGCAGCAGGCAAGGCAGGAGAGGTCTGTTGAGCCATGTGGGTCAGCTCCCTGGCCAGGGATTGAACTCATGCTGCAGTGGCTGCGGATGCTTCATAATGTGTTGCTTAACCCATTGTCCATGAAGGAGGCCCCCAAAAAATGCTTATTTAAATGTAGCCATGTTTACTTATGTCTTAGTGTCACTTTTCTTCTGACTGTGGATTTACTCTTTTAAGAATTCTTCTAAGTAAGCATAAATAGAAAAGCCACATTTTGTCTTAACTTAGATTTCCTCTTAGCTGCTCTACTTCATAAATCAAGAACAGAGGAAGCTTAGGAAAGAGATTCCCCTTTAATATCCATGACTTCATGTATTTCTGAGCCATTTTAAATGGCTAGAAAACTGAACCAATTTATATCTAATATGTTATCATTGCATAATCTTGACTTGAGATGTTATCCTCCTTCCTGAAGTTGGTCAGGAAAATAAGAAATGTAGTATAAAGCAAGTTTCATTCAGAAAATATTGACTACTAACTTTCAATGAGAGAATGGCAAGGTTAGTGGATAAGTCTAATGTGTCCATTTGAGAATAGCCAAGAATTACATTTTAAGGTACATAGATTTAAAATGAAGCTTAAAATATATTCCTAGGAGGGACCCAATTTGGAGGATTCTTATAGAGCGAAAAAGAAGGATGAGGTAATGAAGAATGAGGTAAGAACTGAGGTAATGGTCAGATGAAGGAATCACAAGGTAAAATGGTCTTGTAAAGAGGACATAGCCAAAAGTAGGTAAAAGTTTTCTTTCGCAGTACTTTCATACTGGATTCCTTTGTTGTTTTAATATTTATTTATTTATTTATGCATACAAGAACTGGGGCACAAGCCAGAGGTGCAGGGGAGTCACCAGAGACAGAGTGGAGAGCAAAACAGGCAGATCAAGTGAAGTACACTGCAGAGGGGAGCAACAGACAAGGCAGGAAAGGTCTGTTGCACCCTGGTCACGCCCTGGTCTGATTGAACTCATGCAGCAGTGGCTGCATATAGCTTCGTAGTGCTGTGTCTTAATGCCTTGCACTACCACAGACGACCCTGAATTCTCTTGTTCTTACTAACTTTTATAATGTTGGTGTCCTGGTCCAGTTTATGGGTTAGAATCAGCTTAAAGAAGACAATGAAGCACATTTTCCCTTTGTGGCTCTTTCTTTGCCTCTATTTTAATATAGTTCCAGTGACTTCACTTCTCACAAGTCTAAAGACACTCTATTCACCCCTTGGTTTTCATTTCTGTCCTTAACTTTTCACATGAAATTGAGGTCAATAAGGGTTATCTATGCTAATTAATAGAAGTAGAAGACAAACTAGTAAAAATGATGGGAAAGTGATGGTTAGAATGGTAAGAGAAATTAGTAGCAAAACAAGCATTTTAAATGATAAAGATAGTAGGAATGGCATGATACTGTTAATATGAGAAAAGTTTTGTGTATTTCGTCTCCTTGGGTGTCCTTGCACCTTTGTTATTTTCTTCATCCATCAATTTTGGCTCAATTAGGAATTCATTCAACTGTATATAATAAATAAGAGCTTTCATAGTAGCTAAACTGCAGAAGCATGTGCATTACAAACCTAAAATGAGGTTCAGCTAAAGATCATTCATTCCTTTTGCTGTACCTTCATAATAACTCCCTCCCTCATTTGCATTATTTTACATCTTCATACATGTTACTTTCAGCTTCATATGGTTATTGCAAAAAGTTGTTACATTTCCATTCATGAATAAGGAAGAAACATAAACTAGACTGCTTTCTTATAATGAGACTGTAGGAATGACTGCTTGTAACACTTCCCATATTCTAGCAATCAGCTAAATGGTCATATTTAATTCCATAAAAATTAGAAAACCAGAACACTTTTAACTGACTTTTGACAGGGTCAGGGTTTTGCTAATGAGGTTATCCTAATTAAAATAGCATCACAATGTCTAACTAATTTGAGACACTGTTGAAACACTTAACTATAGTTATTTGAGGACCCAGTATAAGCATCAGGTCATTTTTATTCTCTGTTTTAAACCTAAACATCTTTACTAATTTTATACTATAAGAAAATCTTCATAATATAAAATATTCTTAAATGCAATGGTTTTAAAAACACTTAGATACATTCAAATATATATTATTTTTATACAAAATAACATTTGGATTGATAGCATTAACCCATAGAAGCCTCTTGATCAATGACTGCTATCTGGTAATAGTCAAAAGTGTACTTATGTATCTATCACATCTACAAAAGAAAAGAAATAACAACATCATTTTATGTGTCTTTCTTTCAAAAATGTACTATAACAAAGATCGTGAAGAAGTCTCTTGTAATCGAAAGCCTGTATATTACAAGAGTCAACTTAGACAAGTGTCCCACATTTATTCAAATTATAAAATTACTAGAATCTAGAGAACTTGTGCTGAATCAACTTTATTTAAATGGAATATTGCATCTCAATTGAAGCCCATACCTTTTCCTCTGAATAATAATATAAGCCTTTATGTTGTTCAGAAAAAAAGAAATTCTCAGAATATTAAAGACTGAGAAAACCTTATTATTCACGAAGTTAGTTGAAGAAATGTGATGTCTCTGACTTCAATAAAATGCAAATTTTATTCCAAACTGTGGATTCATTTTTATTAGGTAATCTACACTTTTATGGTAATTGCCAGTATAGTTTATACAGGGAAGTTTTAACTATGAGCCAATCTAATTTTCATTATTTTCTATTAAAAAAAACAGATTTATCTCATCTCAAAAATGGATGTTCATTTTTTAAATTTAATTTCTTAAGGATAGTAAATTTAAAACTATATATGTTGAGGGCCCCCCTGCTAGGGAAAAGGATTAATTCTCAGCACTATCATGCTAGCAGCAGTCACCTTGGCGGAACTTCATCCGCAGCCAGGAACTCAAAACACAAGACACAGCAAATCTCTCCTGTCTTGTCTGCTGTTCCTCTCAGCAGTGTATTTCAGTAAAACTTTCTGCTCTGCTCCCCACTTTATCTCTGGTGAATCCTCTCACCCCCTGCACCTCTGATCTATACCTCCATTATTATGTGCATAATTAAATAAATCTTAAAAAATATCTTTTGACTACCTTTTTCATGTTTTTTCTAGCTTTGGAATTAAGAATTTTTAGATTCCTTATTATTATTTTTTTTTTGGTACCTGTTGCCATCTTTCAAAAATGGAGTTTCCATATAATTCAGCAATTGTACCCTTAAGAATCTACCCAAAGGACACAAAAACATTAATTCAAAATGACACCTGAATCCCTATGTTTATTGCAGCACTTTTTGCAACAAGTAAGCTATGAAAACAATCCAAATGCCCAAAAATAGATGACTAAATCAAGAAGATGTGGTATACACACACACACACACACACAATGGAATATTACTGAGCAATCAAAAAAGATAAATTCATGGCATTCACTGCAACATGGATGAAGCTGGAAAACATTATGCTCACTGAAATAAGCCAGATAGAAAAAGAAAAAAATCAGATGGTTTCATTTATACAGGGATTATAAATGAAACAAATAAAGGCTCAAGGGAGAAAATAGTAATTATAATAAATTAAAAATCAAAATCAATAGGCAACTGTAAAGCAGAGATATTCTGGAGGAGAGGAAGAAGATGGATCCAAATGGGTGGGAAGAGCACAGTGATGGAACATGGGTGAATTGGTGGTGGGAATTTCACAGGGACTACACCTGAGATGAGAAAGTGTACATTGTACAAAAGTGAAGAATGATGTGAAATATACATAAAGTAAAATTTGAAAAAAAATCTATTCCATTTAAAATAATTTTCTTTCCCATAAGTGAATGTTTGTGGAACTCCTACAATGTGCCAGGCACTAATCTTGACTGGAAAGAAAATTACGTCTGACATAAATAATCCTTGTTCCTGATCAATTCAGTGTTTAATATTTCCACTTTCAAAATTTATTATAGTTATTCAACAACTACTTTTATTTAGTACGTACATGTCTCTAAAAGCAATGTAATCCTTTTAATCAACAATGAACTTCAGGCAATGTAGTTCCAGTTTTTGTTTGTTTTTTTAATTGAAATTGACATGATTAATTCTAAATCATTGTTTCTTGAATTCTTCCTTTAAAAAAAAATATTTACTTATGCATAGAAGAGCTGTGGTTACAGGCCAGAGTTGCAGGAGGGTGTGAGATGAAAATATTCACCACGGACAGAGTGGGGAGCAGAACAGGCAGCTTATCTGAAATACACTGCTGAGGGGAGCAGCAGGTGAGGCAGTAGAGGTCTGCGGTGCCATGGGGTTCCTTCCCTGGCAGGGGATCAAAATCATCCTGCTGTTCCACGGATGCTTCACAGTGCGGCACTCAAGCTGCTGCACCACCAGAGAGGCCCTGTATTTCCAGTTTTAAATATCTGTAGACTGACATTGTTCTATAAGAATATAAGTGGAAGAGATGATGGTTTGCAATGTAGCATATATTCAACTATCACACTTTCAGGTGGAAGTACTGTGTTCATTCTGAGTTCAATGGAAAGTTTCGTAGATTTTAAAGAAATAAAGTAATGTGACTCAAATGATCATGCATCAAAATCATTGCAAAGGAGAGACAGAAGATTTGAAACAGAATCTCTACTTGGAGAGATTAGAGGAAAAGCAATATCAAGAAATAGAATTTCAGAAATAATGATACCCTAAATCCTTATGCCAAGAAAAAATAGATGGTTTGGGATGAGATAAGTAAATATAAATGAAACCAGTAAGTCAGAACAGAAAAAAGTAATTTTAAAAATAGCGCCAAAGAAGTTACTAATTATTACTAATTAGTGTGTTTTTCAAACAGCAGACATGCAAGCTGGAGTGTGATACGATGATTTTAAAGTGTTTAGAGAAAATATTGCAAGCTTAGAATCTAATGCCCAGATTTTGATTTGAACAAAAATTAATTTTTCAGTAAAAAATAACATAACAGTAAGATAAATGAACTACAAGGCCTCCTAAAAGATGACAAAGTGCAACAACCAAAATACATATATAAGAATAAAATGTAAAAATAATTTGATATGGTAGCACAGAATGTTATTAGAATGACTAGAATCAACAAAATTGAAAGTATCAAATATTGGTAAAAATGTGCTGTACGTAGTGTTATCATATATTGTTGATATCTGAAATTAGATCTCTATTTTGAATTGTCTACCATTTTATTTTAAATACATACATATTTACACTTTAACCATGTAACCTGACTTGTAATTGTTTAACTGAGGGATATAAAAATATATATTACACCAAAATTTTTTATTTGCAGTCTAGTATTTCTATTCATAATCACCATAGGCTGTAAAACATATTAAATGATCTCAGCATACAAACAGATAAAAAATTATATCATATGCTTTCAATAAAATATCTCTTAGCAATAAAGGATACTGAAATACTAACAACTTACAAAGACATGGATAGATTTTTAAAAAATAAGAAAAAAAATAGCAAATAAAAGGGTGCTACTTTGTGATTCCATTCCTATGTCATTCTGGGAAAGGTAAATATATAAGGAAAGACATCAGATCCATGGAGTGGTTGATAGATTGAGTGAAAGAGTACATGAGTCTTTGTATTATGGTGGAGTTTATATATCTGTATGCATGTGTCAAACTTACTGAACTTTAAGTTTTAAAGGAGAAATGTTACTATATTTGAAATATATTTCACGTATCTTGAATATCTAAAATTTCAATTTCATTTTAAAAGACATATTCTATCCAGAAGCCATTATATATTTTTTTTCACAGCTTTCCAAACATTGCTGCTAATGTAATCTATATAATCTATTTTTTAATGAGAATTATATTCTTTTGCCATGAGACATTCAAGATATAAACCAGATCTCTGACTTTCTAAATGATCATGTTTATAGACATATAAACATTTAATATATACATATTGTTGATAGTGAAAATGCAATGAAAAATCAATTTAATTTTAAATCAGATCAATAATCTACAAATCATGCCTTTCCAAGCACAGGTGTGTGCAGTAATAACTAGCCTGAGGCTATTTCCCACTCTATTCTCTACTGGAGCAACACATACTTGGCCAAAGATGAAAAATGTCACCATCTCCCAGCTGTTAAGTTTTCATCAACTTTTTTTTATCAATTTAATACATTTAATCAGCTGCCAAATTTAAAGTATCACTTTCTCACTTTTATTATGACCTAATCTGTCCCCACCTTCTTCTAGCAATTAGTGTTTAGCTGCACATAATTTTATGTGTAATTCCCATCAAGCTTCTACCACACATCTGGCACATAATATGAACTTACAGCTATAATAATGATAATCTTTACCATTATTATATCTTAATTAGAGATATTTAAGGTGACTAAAAAGAAGCATTTTACTTTTTCTTTTTTTCAATCTATAAAGATCTATGAACAAGAACTCTCATAGCATATTTCTAAGCACAGTTTAATTTATGTTCCATATGTTTTGTTTTGAAAGATGTGTAGGTATAAAACCTATATTATCAGTGTTCAAAAGGAAATGTATTAAAAATCTCCCTCTATACCAGATATGATGAGTGTTTGGGATTCAATAATGTATGTATGGGTTATATAGCTAATGATATTAAATTTCTGATTTTATGTAGAAAAAATATGTTGTTTTTACATGAGTGATATAAAAATTAGATAATGTAAGTAATCTTCATTAGGGAAAAATTATCTTTTCTTAAGAAAATTTTATGTCTAAGTAGAAATACTTTTGAAAAAATATTCAGGTTTTATACTTCTTTTTACTGTCTTAAATATGATCATGTTACTATTTAAAAGTTTTATGGAAATTTTATGAAATATATACAATTTTTTGAGATGATTATTTTTACTAATTCTTGTTTTTTTCACTTTATCCAAGTTTTTTATAATAAACTGATTCATTATCTTTTAGTTCAATTTTTAAAATCAATGCATGTATTTTTTATATGACTTTATTTTTAAGATTTTATTTATTTATGCATACAAGAGCTGGGGTACAGGCCAGAGTCATGAGAGGTGAGAGGATTCACTGGAGTGGGGAGCAGAACAGGCAGACTGACTGAAACACACTGCTGAAGGTAGCAGTGGGCGAGGCAGGAGAGGTCTGCTAAGCCTTGTGGCCTGCAGCAGGGATTGAACTCATGCTGCAGTGGCTGTGGTTTGCTTCATAGTACTTTGCTTAACCCATTGCACCACCAGGGAGGCCCCAATGCATGTATTTTTAATCATTGTGATTTTGAAGCTACTTTTCTTTTTCTGTGTGGTATATTCACTTCTTTGCAGGTTTATGACTACCAAGATTATTTACAGATTTATTGAAATTGTCTTTCATTTAGACATCAGAGCTAAAGATAGTGAGGTCTGTCTGGGTAAACTAGAAATAAAGCAAATGACTGATCATCTAAGTAGAAATGTACAGAAATGAAAGTATTGAAGTTGTCAATGCAAATAAAATTAATTTCTTCTGAACATTTCAAAACTGAATGACAAGAGTTTGACTATAAAGGAAGGACTTTTTCAATTTTTTGAAAGTTTCTTTGGGGAGCTGTTGGTATTTTATTACCTGAGCTTTAAGTCTGGGGACATGGAGTCGTCATTCAGGATAGTCCTCCTGGGGTCAAGAGAGATTACTAACAGTGTTGAAAGACTGCACCTACCACCACTGGAATATTAGTATGTAGACATTTCAGTTTCCTGGCTACAAGTGAGGCAGAGTGCTGAAGCAGTAAAAGTTCACAGTCACTTATGGTAACTAAGAAGATTAAGCTGAACAATCATCTCCAACATTGCCATGCTGCCTTATATTACTTATAATGGCCTTCTTGAAAAACAAAGTTGAACATAAAAGTATCTTTAATCCAGTAGTTAAATTGCATTGCAAAGATAGAGGAGACAATTGCATTTATGGATAGTGATGGTCATACACACTGGTGTTCTGTGGTAGAGAAAAATGAAAACAGAAAATTCCCATGAGTCAAGACATGGTTTCATAAAATATACTATATCAATAATGTATTTGGCAATCACTAAACTACCAAAACAAAAACCCAATAAAAACTGTACTAAGTACACCAGTTGCTCTAATATTACATAGATCAAAATGCCAGGAAGAGTTAGTTTCTTCTGTGAGCTATGAGAGACAAGCTGTTCCATGCCTTGCTCTTAGCAGCTGGAAGTTGCTGGCAATCTTTGACGTTCCTTGTTATCATCATGCATTCTGCCTTCATGCTGACTTGACATTCTAGTAGGGTGCATGTTTTCTACTCTTTCTATAGCATCATTTTTATAAAAATATCACTTATAATGGATTAGGGACACAATGCACTCAAGTAGACCTCACTTTTATTAATTATGTATATAATGAACAAGGTCACATCTTGAGATACTCACATTGATGTGAGATTTTATATTACCAAAAAGAAGATTCACATGTTTATCTCATGCCATTTTATTACATTGTTATATTAATATTATATTAATATTGCTCTATTAATTGTTATAACATCATGATAGTATATTTTTCTTCATATAATATTTACTTTTACATGCTGTGCTTTACTTTCTTGGAAATTATGGTAATAACTCTAAGAATTTAAGACCCTTATATTTCTAGACTCATTATGAAAAAGTCATTTATTCATTCATTCTTTTTCTTCCTTAAATTTCGACCAACATGTCTCCATGGCAAATAAGTGCTCATCGTCCACAAAGACAGCAAGATATATCAAAGTTTGATTAATATATACCTTACCCAAAATCATTGTACAAACCTGTCAATAAAAATAAAGCAGGTTATTGAAAAAACACTTAAATATTCAGTTTTCTAGTGAGTTAAACCTGCTAATTTCCAAGGGATAAAAGTAATATTTTATATGAGATAAGTGATCCATGAAAAAATTTACCTATTAGTACTTTGCCCTAAAATTCACTTTGAAATAGAATGTTATAGATTTATTTTAAATTTAATATCTACCTTAATTGGTTATTTTAAAAACTAACTTATAATGCAAGCTTACATATTTTAACATTAGCTTCTAAGAATCAGTCCATTTTAAAACTATGGCATGCCCCAAGCACTTTTACATGGTGACCTTTCATTTTCATTAAATGTGCTCTGTAAAATTAAATTTTGATGTAGTCCCTGCCTTAGTCATACCCCTCAGTGACTTATAAAATCAAGCAATTAGCATATTTCCCCAAAATCATTTTACTTCAGATTATCATGGCACATTTTCCCCATGTTTTTGTGCCTGATCTGACACATATTGACTGACCCTGAAAATTATTGCTTCACAGGATACTTAGAGCTCATCATACCAGATGAACATAGTGTTTATCTCCCTCTTAATAAGCCATGTCAAACTAAGGAGACCTAATTTCACACATTATAGGAAAAAAGACAGAATCACTAATCAGGGATCAGGGAACACACAAATGAAATGATTTTGGAGTGAGTGAACATTTTTCTAATTACCAGGCTATGTACTCTAAGAAAAAGATGATTCTAAACAGGAACAGCAATAGTTTTTGTTTCACTTTTTCTACAAGGGAAGGACAATGTTATTATCAAGGAACTTTCTCTGGTTCACCCCCAAAGTATGGCAGAAGATAATGTAACATTCAGAGTGTGGAATAAAGATTTTAAAACAAGATGTATGATAGTGACATAAACAAGTGAAAGTCAAGAGGAAATTCTCTCATTTCATTTTAACTTAATTAAAGAAATTTGCTAAGTTCTAAGTTCCACAATAAGAAAGAAAAACACATTGGAAAGAATATGAAAAACTAGTGAGAAAAAATATTTACAGAAGGAAATAACCTAGACTTGTGTTTAAAAGGCTACCAATTTAAGACAAACATTAGACAAAATTCTATTCTGAATATTTATAGGTATACAACACACAAACACACAAAGACCTACCAAAGATCACCATCTACAATATGTATCTGTATTCTATTTATTTAACAATCCCAAAGAAAATCAAATTTATGAATAAGAAACACCATCAAACAACTAGATAATTTATATCCACTGAACATTCAACCCAGAAAGAGCAGAAAACAAATTTAGTTCAAGTGTATTGGGAACAGTAAGTTTTCCAATATTTCCACCAAAATCCATAACTTATCAAATTTAAAAATACTAAAATCATACAACGTAGGTTTAGTGATCATAACAGAAATAGAATAGCCATCAAAATGACAGACTAGTGGCTTTTTTTTAAATAGAAATTAACTCATTTCTAAATTAGTATGGAATTCAGTGAAATGGAAAATAATACAGAAGATTGAGTAAACCAAAATATTAAAAACATTAAAATAAATAGACTTCAATAATATTGAAGAAACTATTAATGAATATTAGAATGTTAGTACTAGTATGAGTGAAACAGGGAATATATCAGATAATTACATTCTTTAAAAATTGTCACAATATGTGTGATCACACAATATGTGTGATTTGCTGTATAGTTTTAGCTGTGACAGCAAAAACAACCAAAACATAAAAAAAAAAAAAATTAAGAAATTGGAAGAGAAAAAATTGTGCTTTATAAAAAAGAGACTTGGTGGGAGAAAATAAGCAATAAGGACTATGGAAGTCCTTTTATGCTTTTCCTTCTACCTTATTTTTCTCATAGGGCATAGGTAACATCTCTTATATCTCTAATTTAAGATGAAACTTCATACAGTATTTTTTCTTTATCATATCCAACAGTGAAAAATCTGCCACAACATAATAGTCTAATACTTGTGTATGCATTTCAATCATTTCTGCATTCAATTAAAATTATATTTCAGGGTAAGTCTTTAACGTACTACTTGAATATCATAAAATAAGTCAGATTATTATAATCATCATATGCATGTTCCTCTAAATACATGTGATGTGATTGGTAATCAACTATGATAAAATTCTGAATATAATATTGGCACAGAAACTGTAGAGACAAAGTCTAAGGCAGAAAAAAAAATACATTCTGTATCACATGATTGATGTTTCTCCAGTTTTTAATAGTACAAATTATGGCCAACTGTTACTGATTTATTATATGTAACTGTATGCATATTTGAAAGTTTTAATGAATTGATATTCTTTATTTTTAAGATTAGAGTATTAATATTTTATCAAATATTTTATTTTCGAATGCCTTTCTTCCTTTTTAAAAGAGAGACTCAAAATGCAATCTGATCCATATTAAATTGTTTGTTTTGTAATGACAAGCCCTATGACATTATGTCTTACAATATTTTGTGTGCTAATCTCCTGAGACCTCTTGCTTTAATAAATTGTCAACCAACTGGGAAGGTGATTTCCCTTCTTGACATTAACAAATCTCACTTGAAAGTAAAGTGCTGTCAAAAGGGGAAGCTTAATTTAAATTCCTAAAAATCATAAAGTCAGAGATATCTAAAAACAAAACAGAATCCTGGCAACTTATATCATGCAAATACTATATAAAAAATTAATTCTTATTTTTGAGAAAGTTTGTATAATACCAAATTAATAACTATGTTTTATATTATTTCCACATAAGCATTTCATAGTACTAGTTCTCATAAAAATGGAAGCCCTCAAAGTCATTTTATGAATTAAAATAACATATGAGCATAAATGCCTTAAACATCTGAGAACGACATTTCCACTTATGCTGTTATTCCTTAGAAATGTTTGCCTGGAAGAAATGAAATCTATTAAAATTGAATACAGAATCCTTGGCTGGATATTTCTAGGAACTTAGAGTGGTGACTGAGTCAAGTCACCAGGTGGAGATCTCTGTCCAGAAAGCCTTACCCAATGTCTTGCTAACTAAAGGATCAAGAAAATACGATTTATTTCAACCTTTGTTGCTTGTCAAAATGTCTATAAGTATGAATGTGGGTACTTGGTTCAACTATTGTGTATAATAATTTATTTTAATACTTTATTTTGATTCATGAAAGCTGCTCCCACGTTTATTTTTTCTTCATTATGAATTGAGCTTTATATTCCAGAATGTTTTGTTATTCTTGGGCCAAATATCCAGAATGTTGTCATATGTGAATTCATACATATTGAATATTATTAATATAATTTTACTATATATATAATGTACTATATTTTGACAGTTATACATGATAGGAATCTAATCATCATTATTTAGCTTTGATGTATTTAAAAATTTATAGTTTAGTGGCCTCCCTGGTGGCCTAGGGGTTAAATCTCAGCACTATGAAGCTATCCACAGGCACTGCAGTATGAGCTGGATCCCCAGCCAGGGAGCTAACACATATATGGCACAGCAGACCTCTCCTGTCTCATTATCTGCTCCCCTCAGCAATGTCATTTCAGTAGATAACCTGTTCTACTTCCCACTCTCTCTCTGGTGAATCCTCTCACACCCTGCACCTCTGGCCTGTACCCCAGTTCTTGTATGCATAAATACATAAATCTTTAAATTTAATTTTTCATTTAATTTTAATGATAATAACTAAAGTTATACATGATTTAAAGACATTCATTTAACCAATATTTATATGTCAATGGTTTCATAGAGTGTTGATGAAGATGAAGCTATTGAGTATAAATGAGATGGCCCTTGCTTTCATAAATCGTGTTTTAATGGAAGACACACAAAAATAAATTATTTATAAGCAGTTACTAATTTTGTGCAGTGCTGTAGGAAAAACCATCTGTGATAACACTGAAGAGGATCAGGGTACAGATCTCTGAAAAGGTAATATTTAAGTTGAACATTGACAAATGCAATGGAGCCAGTTATGCAAATAACTCAAATACTGTTGACAAAGGTAGAGAGAATAATAGGGCAAAGGCCTGGAAGCAGAATGGAACTCAGTTAATTAGAAAGATTGTCAATCTGACCTTAAAAGTTAGATCCTTCTTTGAATAACCATTAATCCTCCAACAAACAAAACTTCAAAGAAACTTGCTAGATAATCAAGCCTTTTATTTATTTTTTAGTTAAAAAAATAGACAAAGACTTAAATTATAAGTGACAATAATGGCTCATCAATGTCAAAAGAGATGGATTTAAACCTATCTTCTAGGTATCAAACTGTAAGAGAGTGGTCCTCAGGGAGAGGGGATGTTCCAGTTTACCTGCTCTCCACCAAAGGGAGAGTGGAGCTGAGCAGGGAAGAGGAGAAACTGGAAAGCATACTGAGGATGGAAGGAAGCAGGATGGAGAGCAATGAGACCAGGAGGAGGCATATGGAGGGGAGACGTGAAGAAACGGCGCTTACTTCTTAGTCATGTACTGGTTGAAACAGGATTGAGACCCGTGGGGAGGTTAACAATGGAACATTGATGTAGATTTTGATTTTACTCTTTTCCATCCATATTTGTTTCTTATCCTTTTCTTTGGGTCCCCACCAGATGGTGGTTTTGTTTTGTTTCAGGTGCTTGGGCCTCAGTGGCCCTGCTTTGGGCTAGTCCTTGTTTGACTGGGCATTTACCCATGAGATGATAGGTAACTTTAAGTGCTTGATTTGGAAACTTTATTCATCCTTTTTCTTTTTTGTACACTAATTGTATTTATTAAAGTTCCATGTCATTAAAGGTCTTGTATGTTAGAGTATGTATGTCTTGATGTAGCGGATGGCAGAACCTATTTAGAATGGGCAGGATTGAGGGTCCTGGGGTACTCCTCTCCTTGTAATGAAAAAAAAAAAAAAATTCTGTTCTATCAGTCACTTAACTCTTTTCTTTGAAATTGAGCTTTATTTTTTTTCTTTTTTCTACATTTCTAGTCAGTTCTCATTATACCATATATCTATAGAAATGTCCTATTGACAAGTTGAGTAACCTATAATCCCCCTGAATTCGTTTTGTTGTCTCATACCTAATGTTTTATTCATTTATTTCTACCCCCTTTTTGCCTTTCTAAAATTAATTCAGCTTCTACTTTTAATCTTACCAAATTAACTATTAAGTCCACAATAAAGGAACTATGCCCTCTTCTTAACTTTTAAAGATAATAATCATAACATTCAGTTAGCAATTAGCCAAGCATCATCATCAGTTAAATCTATGAGCTGTTCTAGCTCTTGTTACTTACATTTTTTATTTATTTAAATTTAATCCCACTCAATATACTGTAAATTGAGACAAAGAACATTCTTAATTATAAGCCCCATGGTATTTAGGCAGACATTTAAAAAGAAAATTAACCTGTGGGAAAATGTGGGATCCCCTGCCCTCCTTATACGCAAGGATATTGTCTTGGTGCCCAGAGTTCCTGCTTGCCAGCTAGGTGTAAGGTTATGGGAAACCAGTATGTGCTGATAACAGCAGGCAGATATTAGAATAGAGATAATGTATTTATACTGGCAGGAAAAGTTAAGCCCTCTAGGCAATAGCCCTGTCACTACACCCTAGTTTACATCAGGATAATTGCTTCGCCCCAGGCATGTACACTCACTATGAACTTGCTGACCTTTGTACCTTATTCCAGTAAATAAGAGATTGCCTTTGGATGGGGACTGCACATTACTTCCCATTGTAGCCCTTCTAGGTCTCTCATTTCTCCACATGGATTTTGAGTATCTAAAATTCCAAACCTCTCCCAACACTGCTGCCCAGTGAGGCAACAGGAAAATTATCTCTGAATTCAGGCATTTATCCAAATTCCTTACTTTTAGTACTCTAAAAAAGAAAGATTTTTTTGTTGTTTCTTTGTTTTTGGTTGTTCAAAAAACAACATTGAAGCAGTTGAAGTCAATGCATGCAAATGTCATTGCTTTGGGTTGAACTGTGTCCCTGGGAAAATTTATTGTTCTTTTAATAAGAACTATTTGTGAAAATGCCTTAGAAATATAATCTTTGCAGATGATCCCTTTAAGGTGACATTCTGAGGATGAACTCTAATCCCATATGAC
Organism: Galemys pyrenaicus; assembly: GCA_019455555.1. Classification (NCBI taxonomy): domain Eukaryota; kingdom Metazoa; phylum Chordata; class Mammalia; order Eulipotyphla; family Talpidae; genus Galemys; species Galemys pyrenaicus. The sequence goes on from JAGFMF010011791.1 coordinate 9,084,728, forward strand.
TATTAACACTATGAGAGGGTAAACACCATCTCTAAACCAGAGAAGCTAGAAGAAAGACACAAATAGTTCACAGTCTTCAGAAGGAAGCACCCTATGTATGTCTTTATCTCAGACTCTATTTGTATTAGCTACCAGGTGTGGTAGTTTGTAACAGCATTTCTACTATGTTTAATGAAATTGTTACAGGCAACTTTAATATAAAATGTTTTGTTTTGTTTTGTTTTTACTGGGTTTTTACCTGCATGCTTAGAAGACTTTTAAAATAAATTTTAACTTTAGGTATATGTGATAAAAGTTATTAATGGGTTTTATTTTATGAAGGAAGAGGAATAAAATAGTAATAATACCAAGGGAAAGAGAGGGATACAAATTTGTAAATATCCTACCAGATCTTCTAAGCAATGGCGCATTGAGAGCTGGTTTTGAGTTAAGTGAGATGGCTCTAAAGGAAGAGAGCTGGCTCCAAAGGAAGAGAGCGAGATGGCTCCAAAGGAAGAGAGAGCCCAAGGCTCACCTCCCTGGTTTTATAGCCAGCCTGGCTGCTTAACTTCACTCTCAGTTTCCAGTGATCCACTCTTTGATAATTATATTATCAGATTTGTGGTTCTGGAACACTGGTGGTCTGGAGTGGGGGTTGGAGTCCACACACCCATCTGTGTAATTTATTCAGGACTACCTTTCCCCCTAACAAAATGATTAAAATCTGTATGGTTTAAAGATATTATTTTACAAAAAAAACAAAGTTAAGAATTTATTCATGCATTTGTTGTTCAAATTATGTTAAGGGGGAGATCATGCTAACAGCATCTTGATAGGACTTACAATTCAGATATGGCTAAAATGTAACTATATGCATATGTGTGTATGTGTATACATGATGGAGGATAAAGAATAGAGGAGACACCACAAAGTCATATACCACACAAGGAGATAGGAGTAGAAGGGATTAGATAAACCATTAACCAAGACCCTTAGGGGTCAGTGCCCATATTAAGAAATACAACACCCAGAAAGAGATCAGAATGCAGGCCTCCCTGGTGGCGCAGTGGGTTAAGCAACGCACTATGAAGCAAACCGCAACCACTGCAGCAGGTGTTCAATCCCTGCTGCCGGCCAGAGAGGGGACCCACATGGTGCAGCAGACCTCTCCTGCTGTGCCCGCTGCTCCCCTCAGCAGTGTACTTCCAGTGATCTGCCTATTCTGCTCTGTCTGTGGTGAATCCTCTCACCCCCCACACCTCTGGCCTGTACCCCAGTGCTTGTATTCATAAATAAATAAATCTTTAAAAAAAAAAAAGAGATCAGACTGCTATAGGTGTTAGGGGGAAAGGTGGTCCTAAATGGATTATGGGTGTGTGGACTCCAACCCCCACTCCAGACCATCAGTGTTCCAGAACCACAAATCCGATAAAATAATTATCAAAAAGTAAATTACTAGAACCTGAGGGTAGAGTTAAACAGCCAGGCTGGCTATAAAACCAGAGGTGAGCTTGGGGTCCCTCTCTCTTACGGAGGAGCCAGACCCCCTTCCTTCGGAGCCATCTCATTTGACTTGAAGCTAGCCCTCAACGCGCCATTGCTTAGATCTGGTAGGGTATTTGTGAATTTATATCCTTTTCTTTTTCTTTTGGTGTTATTACTATTTTATTCCCCTTTCTTTCATAAAATAAAACGTGCTAATAACTTTTGCCACGTGTACCTGGAGTTGGGACTTTTAAGTCTTCTAAGCGCGCGAGTAGAAAACCCAGTGTGAAAAACCCATTTTATACTAGGGTTGCCCTGTAACATAGGGAGTGTCAAGAGCACAAACATGAAGATGAAGGAATAAATCATCCACCCACAGAGATGAGCCCCTCCCTACCAAAAGATGATAAAAACCTAATGTTGCACCCACAACAGAGCAGCCCTCTTTCTGCCCACCTGTGACTATGCAGGTGCTTCTCTCCACCAGTTCTCTTTGCTAGAGGGCAGCAGCCTTCCTGCCTTCCCATGACTGGCACCATGCTGGGCCTTCTCTTCACTGGCCTCCCTCAGTGGAGGCAGCTCTCCTTTAGGCCACTCCCTTGCAACCATGTAGGCCTCTCAGCAAACCTGTCCCTTCAGGCAGCTCTTCCAGCCCGCCTGTGTCTATGCAAGTGTCTTTTATTCTTCTGTTTCTTCCCCTGAAAAACCTGCTCTTAAAAATAACCAATGTCTCTGCCCCTTGGAGAAACTCACCTGGGAACTCGCCATCTGCTGTTAAACAGGGGATTCTGGTGAAACCTTTCCCAGAGTGAACCTAAGAACCCCACACTCAAAAACGACATCATCCACATATATAAAGATGTATGTATTTGCAGTAGTTTTGTCAGGTGAGGAGTGGTATATCTACCTGCTGCTGTGAATGCTTTAGGGAAGGAGACTGGTTTGTGTTTGTGGAATTCCTGATATCTGTCCTGCCTGGTGTCCCACATTTGAAACTTGGAGGGTATTTTGCTGTCCAGTATAGATAACGAGTAACATTCCTGAAGAGTGAAAGAGGAGGCGTGAAGTCTACACACCTTTTTCTGTTTCCTCTTAACTGGAGTCCTGACCTGCATGGGATACCCTAACATCTCACATGGTCATTACAGGGATCAAAGCTGTTTGCCTGTATCTGTTTTCATTCTCTCCTCTCTAGTGCTCCTGGTTGAGTCAGTACCCTTGACCTTGTGTCTCCTTCCTTAGCTCACAGGCTCCAGGCATTTTTCCCTATGCAACTCTTATGCAACAAATTGTGAATCTTTTCTATGTCCCCCTAGTACAGTATGTGTTGATTTCCAAGATGCAAGGGTGTTTCAGTCTCTCTCTGAGTAGTGCCCTTCTTGTTAATTGTTAGTTGTTTTTCTTGGTAATAGAGTCTTCTATTACCTCTTGCTGATAATATCCCACTGTATTCTTTAAATCTGGAGCAGAAGCCACAACTGATAGTGTAACAGGGTGGTCCCCAAGAAAAAGGGAAGTTCTAGGATTCCTGCAACCACCCTAAGTAGGGTGGAGCTGAGTAGAGATAAGAAGAAGGTAGAAAGGAAGAAGTAAGAAAAGAGAGGAAGGAAGCAGGATGGAGAGCAGCAAGGAGAACTGGAAGAGACACGTGGAGCAGAGAGACATGGGAAGAAACTACGCTTTTTTTTGGTCCTGGACTGGTTGGCAGATGTGGGTGAGAGACCCGTGGAAAGCTTAACAATGGTAGCTTTTAACTTCATTTTGATTTTGCTCTTTTCCTCCTAGATTTGTCTGACTCTTTCTGACCCTTTTCTATGGGTCTCCACTGAAAGGTGTTTTAAAGTTGTGGCAGGCTTTTGGGCCTTGCTTTGGGCCAATCCTATTTGACTGGAGAGTATGGGTAACTTTGAATACTTGATTTAGTAACTATATTCTTTGTCTTTTCTGTTTTGTTTACTAATTGTATTAAAGTTCCTTTCCATTAAAGGTCTTAAATGTTTGTCTTGATGTGGCAGATGACAGAACCCATTTAGAATAGGCAGTTTTGTGGGTTCTGGGGTGCTCCTCACCCTGCCCTGTAACAATAGAACACTGCAATAGTAATTTCAATGAATCTTTGGAAGAGAATGGGTCATGTGAGATGAATTGAGTCCTGAAAGATGCACACTTAAGTGAGTTTTAGCTCCAAGAACACTGTAAGTTTCTTATGATAAAATGTCAACATAGCTGACATTTTTATGTTTAAACTTTGGGGGAACTTCCATGTTCTTTTCCCTAAGGGTTGCAGCAAATGTTGTTGTCATAAAACTGCTTATTCATCTTCTAATTCTCTCCACATTGATCCTTAAGATGCTTCAGAAAATTGTAGTTCAACTCTTCCCACCCTTAGGATTTTGGAAAATGAAAACAAAGCACAAAACAAAGGATAACTTAACATTCAAGTGAATTATATTAAACAACAGAGTAGTCATTGACCTGGATAACTAATTGTCTGTATTATGTGTGATTAACCTTCAATAACAGCAAAAAAAGCTGATCATTATATAAAAAGAACACAATAAAATACCCCTTTTGTTGTCATTAATCCATTCTTATCACACTGATTAACTCATTTCTGCCCTGGTGTTCTTCCAGAAGTAAAATAAATAATGCTTAGGATTATTCTAGCCCTGCTGGCTGCATGCATCTCCATACTTCCCTGTACCTTGGCTTTTCTTTGATGTTAGGCACTTCAGAGCATTTCATGTGTCTCCTCATTTTATGTATAAAAGCTTTTAATCACATTAATTCCTCTAACTGTTCCTAATCTACATCCAAGTCTCTCTCTGTTTCTACTCTGACAGTGGCTGCTGAATGAAAAAACAAAAAAAGAACAAAACTCCTGCAATCTACTTTAACTTAACTAAAATTAGAATTAAACTCACATGCCCTTTCTTTATATTGCCTTGCTCTCTGACCATAATGGATTTTCACCTGTGAGGTGGGAAGGCTGGAGTTCTTGTGAGTAGCTTTAGAATCACCTGGAAATAATTTGGGGGAAAAAAAAAACTGACAGAAATATGTACATTTTTTTCTCATAAAATTCAAATGTGGTGATAAAGATTCTGTCAGAAACAAACTGCTTCCCAATAGATTTTTATCCATCTTTACCCATTTAAAATACCTACTTTCTTTGTGGAGACTTTATTTTTTTTTATTTATTTATGCATAAAGGCACTGGGGTACAGGCCAGAGGTGTGGGGGGTGAGAGGATTCACCAGACAGAGCAGGGAGCAGAACAGGCAGATCACTGGAAGTACACTGCTGAGGGGAGCAGCGGGCACAGCAGGAGAGGTCTGCTGCACCATGTGGGTCCCCTCTCTGGCCGGCAGCAGGGATCGAACACCTGCTGCAGTGGTTGCGGTTTGCTTCATAGTTCATTGCTTAACCCACTGCGCCACAAGGGAGGCCCTGTGGAGACTTTAAAATAACTTTTGGGACAATGGAAAACATCCCAAATTATTTTTTATAACAACTTAATTGTCAATATCTAAGTGTTCCTCGCAAATTCCACTTCTATCTATCCTGAAGATAATTCTCTTTGTCTTTATAGTCTGAGGATCTCATTGTTTTTTCAATCTTCCATTTACTTTCAAAAATATCTTGCTACTTACTATTTTTAGAGGCCCCCATGAGAAATATTTTTTCTTATTTGATAAATGTTTTGACTTATGTGATTTGAAAATTTTAATTTTAGGAACATTACATTAAACATAAGGCCAAACAAAGCAAAATACACATTTTGCATATGTCACATGTTCTAAAGAGAAACATGTTTGATAGTTCAAATAAAGCATTGATGCTTGAGGGCATTAGATATATGGGGATAATTAAAATGATAAATTGAATTATTTATAGGAAGATGATGTTCTTCTTGGAGGATAAGGGAGTCATTTATTTCTCTCAGATATCATAGAAGAACATGCCAGACACACCTGATAAACTATGCCAAATAATATTTCTTAAGTTTTCTCCAGTGACCTAAAATAGATCCATTCATTAATTTATTCTTCTCATTAACATAGTTTTGTGAATAGAGCATTTTCACTATAACAAATACCTGGATTATACAGACCCAATAAATATCTTCAAGGATTACAAAATATAGTATTGTGTATAAATATATTAGGATGTTTTGGTCAAGAGATTGTTAAAATGACAATTCTCATTTTGGAGGCTGTGTTAATTATTAGATCTAGTAGGTCTGAATAGTCAATGATTTAATTTGTATATTATTTTAATCTGTTTAATATTATATATCTGCACCTTATTTCGAATATGAGCCTTTAGGTTAACCAGTTCTTTTAAAAATTTTATTAACTAATTTTAGTTTATCAATAAAATACATAACTGTGTTCCATAAAAACAGATAAGTTTGCTGATAATAAAAATGACAATACTCATAATATAAATAAGATGCATTATTTGTTAAATGCTAAATAATAACCGTGCTATACTGTTGCAGGATTTATTTTAATAACTCTCCCCAACAGTCTTACAAGAATTTTACTGACAAGGTTAAAGATAAAAAAGGGTTGCTAGAGATCAAGTAATCTGTGGAGAATGCCCTATAATTTCTCAATAGTACAGTAGAAGTTTTGGAGACTAACATCTGATATTAAACTCTATTCTTTATTCTTTACCCAAAGTGGGGAAGAGCACAATGGACTATTGTAGAGGACTGTGGGTATCTTGATGGTGGTTGTGGTACAGTATCATATACCAGAATGGGGTGATCCCTCATCTCTAAACCATATACAATGTTGTAAGCCAATTTTATGTCAGTGAAAAAATTTATACAACCCCCTTCCCATACCATGTCTTTGGAATAAAATGCTTCTATACCATATAAATATTTTATATCTCTGAAGTAGAGCTATGGTACCATGAAATAATATAGCAATTTTTAATTTATAAAGAAGATTGATAGGTTTATTTAATTACCTTCTGCCCTTGAAAAATAACAGATATTGCTGTTAATTAAAAAAAAAGGTGCAGAAAGTATAAGACAATTAATGTTGAGCTAAAACAATAAATTAGTATAAAACCTAATAGCTTTATAACTACATGTAAGAGAAATATAAGATTAAGGTTAATTTGCATTTCTGATTGAATAAGATATAAAAATAAGAGTGGGCTTAGAAGGTATATATATTATTTAGAGAAAAAAAAAGAGAAGCAAAAATTACATTATAGAGAAATAAATCAGTCACACCATGAAAAGAAAAGAGAAAGATTGAGAAATAAAGACCTTGTGGCAGAGAATGAGAAAGATTGAAAATTGAAACAAGTTTAGTTGAATGCAGACAGAAATGTGCAATGCTTTTATTCTTTTGAACATTCCAATAATAGGAAAGATAAAACAAAGTAGCAATAGCTATTTTAGGTCAGTCTTTTTTGGTAAAACTACATATATTTCACTTAAGGTGAAATAATTCAGCTCAAGCTGAATTATTCTATAATGAAGAATTATACATGTATGGAAAGAGCTGAGAAGCTTGTAATGCAGAGACTGATATAAATGTGTGGAATATTTGTCTTTTAAATAAAAGGATATCTTAGTTATTGAATGTGAGACCTTCTGGTAACTGATCATCAGTGGCTTCTCCATTAACTCTAGTTATGACCCTGTGGGTGATAAAACATGCCTTTGTAACTTGTGTCATCTGCATTGATGATTTGGTCATCAACACTGAAGCAGAAAATTCCAAGATCTTCCAGGGAAAGTCCAGAGTCTTTTCTTCTAGTTCGAAATGTTGCTCTGGGATCGATGCAAATGGGTTTTCTTTTGCTTGAATTTTTCCTCCTCATTAGCATTAATTACATTACAAAAATTAGAACAAATGGGTAAAACTCAATATAGGCTTAATTTAATGAAATAGAATGATAAATTAATCAGAATTTCTCATTTTGCTGTATTTAGGTGATTTAATTCTTACCTGTTCCATGATTGTCTCACACTTTAATTCTATTACATTTTGAATTATTTGACAAAATACAGGTAACAAAGATGCATTATTGAATACCCAGGTGGTAAACATTAGTTACACAAAATAGTTACTTATCAATATATTGAATTTTATTTTCTACTTTTATTTTTTGTTTTCTTTATTATATATAATGTTGAGGTAGCATTTGTTTACAACACTTAAATGATTGAGTTACAGGTTCACACCTCTTCAAATTTTTTACAATTCAATAACCTCTACCAAAACAGCCATAATCCTCCATCATAGTTCAGTGGACCCCCTTAACATTTGTTCTCTATACCACCATTACCCTTCAGTAGCCTCAATTCTGTTGTCAGGTTTCTAGTGTTCACTTATGACAGACATGCAAAGTAAAAGCCTTAACTTCTGGGCATTTGATACTAGACTGGAGAGTGGGAAGGAAATAATGTGCAGAGAAGATTCTGATTGCCTTTATAGAATGTGATTTCCATAGATATGACTACTACAATTACCACAAACATGGCCTTATTTATGAATGTGTTACCTTATTGTTTATTACCTCTTTTAAATATAGAAAAAACAACATAAAATTATCCCTGGCAAATGTTTAGTGCCAGGAAGGAAAGCATATCATTTTTATTTCTGGCTTTCACAGTGAATAAAAAGCAAAACGCAAAATATATGTAAAGAGAATTATTGTTTAATTTAATCTTTTCATTTTCTGTGATCATTTTCTGCTCACCTTATAATGTTTATGTGTATGATTTCCAGCTTCATGAGTTTTAATATTACATTCATTTTACTTATATTTTAATTTCATGCTAAATTTTTTTTTATTTTCTCCCCTAAAACCTCTTTCCATTTACACAATCAGAGTGAAAAGAATTATCAACTTTAACAGGATCTTTGGGAGGCTTAATTTAATTTTCTAAAGTCAATCTCTTGAAATGACTTTTTGTTGAACTTGGAGATTTGGAAGCATTATTTTTCAGGGGTCAATTATTAAAGTAGAAATGCATATTCCTTCTTTTATAATGTCTATTAATATTTACATATAAACACACTATAAGACAGTTCACAGATCTAAATCAGATACAATGGAGATAGAGAATAGTAAATTTTGAAAACTGAATCAATGAGCAATTATCAAAGTTTCCTATCATAAAATCCATAATAGGTCAAAATGAATGTCCAGAAAACTTTTTTTTTTAAAGATTTATTTATTTATGCACACAAGCACTGGGGTACAGGCCAGAGTGTGGGGGTGGGGGTGAGAGGATTCACCACAGACAGAGCAGGGAGCACAGCAGGCAGATGACCGAAACGCACTGCTGAGGGGAGCAGCGCGGAGACAGGAGAGGTCTGCTGCGCCATGTGTGTCCCCTCCCTGGCCAGCAGCAAGGATTGTACTCGTGCTGCAGTGGCTGCGGTTTGCTTCACAGTGCGTTGCTTAACCCACTGCGCCACCAGGGAGGCCCAATGTCCAGAAAACTTATGTTGACAGCTTTATATTTATTTGAATCTTAGCACCTGGAATTTCATTTAAACTAAATGAATTCTGACCTCATCCAACTTACTGTGGCTTGAAAATATAATTTGTGAATATTTAGACTCACTTTTACCATTATATTATGAAAAATCTTTTATTTATCTCAGTTTTTTTCATGTTTATCTGGGTCACTAAAGTTGAAAATTATCACCATTTTCTTTCCATAAGGCAGAAATAGAGAATAGCATGTCAAAAGCCATGTTTAAGTTATTGAACTTTTATTGTTGTCACTTGTTATTCCATTAAATCAGAAAGTCACCTCTCACTGCTTTGGTCACAGGTTTCTCAGACCAGTAATTCACATCCTTCAATTATCAGGATTGACTCAATGCAATTGTTGCCAAATATATTTCACCCACTCATTAAATATCAGAAGACTATTAAACTGGGGCTGCCATTTATACAATATTTAAGGTAAATTGAATTAACATAGTTTATTGCCTATATTTTTCACTTGAAATAATGATATTAAATCTTCTTTCTTTCAGCATATAAGTGAAACCATAATTTATTTCCCTTTAGTTTTCTTATACATTTTACCCAATTGCACAATATAGATTTTTTTCAGGATCCCTGTGAAGGCAAAATTCATCCTCATAAGTCCAAACTAGGTAATAACACCATCAATGTCTATCTGATAGCTCCAAGTCAACAAATAAAAGCCTTTGAAGTTTTCCTGCTTATTCCTCCTCCACTGTGTCTCCACATTCTTCAATCTGCATGTTCAGGAGGATTCTTCTTTTCCTACTTCCTTCTCTCCCCCCCATCTCAACTCCTCCCTTCCTATTTATCTATTTCTCTTCTCTTCCTACTGCTATAGGTTATAACAGATATACAAACACTACATAATTTTTCTTATTCATATATAAATTTATTTTATGTATATACAAAATTATACCATATATAATTATATATATAATTGATTTTGTATATATAATAACTTAAGTCTGGGTGAATTTCTAAAGTATCCTTAGCCCCTACCAAGTCAAAACCACATGGCAAAACCTTAGTAGTATCCTATGTGAGCACTTGGTGCAATTACAGGAGAATAGCTAAAAGAGCATACAAATTCCTGGCTGATTCTGGTTTGCTTGGACTTCACACTTTCATGCTAGTTCATGTTTAGTCTTTAGTAGCTCATTTAAAAATTCTAGTTGAATCTGCTCAATAGACTTTATGACATTAAGTAGTATCTGTCTCAGATTAAGAAACGTTCAGTGTTCATTTCCATAAAGACCTAACTTTCTTGAAATTTCAGGTGACTTGTTTGACCATCATTTTAACAATGTGTTTAATACATTAATTTTCAATTGATGTAAATTTGTTTTTTAAAACTTTGTTGTAAGGTTAGGAGCTACATCTTCCCCATTTCTTTCAAACTCTGATTTGAAAACTGAAAAGTGCTTCTGCTTTCAGGGAAGAGTTGGAAAGAGCTAGAAAGTATGATGCTCCTGCCTTTAGAATAAGATTAAAAAGCAAAACACCTACAGCAAAGGAATCAGAAGGTGGAGATATAGAAAACTCAAATTTCTCTCCTACTTCTTTTCTTCTTTAACCATTTTATTATCCCTTGAAATTCAATTAATTGAGTCACTGTTTTTGCTTTACATAAGATAGTGAAAATTGATGGACCAATTTGAGAAACTAAATAAACTATATCTAACTGATTTAATTAAAATGGTACAGTATTGAATCTCATTTTCCTGTTACAGTAAAGCACTCTAAATAGATTGATAAAAATATTAGAACTGAAATTTGTGTTACTTTTTTCCATAAATGGAAAAAAATACTAAAATGTATATCAAAGTAATTGAGCAATTTATGGACTATAAATATCACCATTATATACATACAAAATTTAACAAAGCTCTTCCTTAAACTCAATTGAATGAATCAGATTTAAGTTTTTCATGTCTTATTATTTATAATTAGGCATTTCAACATGCTCTATAACAATGTTCCATAAATCTGCAATATATATGAGCAGATGAAATATTGATTTGTTAACTTAACTAATGTTATCTTCCTGAGAAACTGTAGAGTTGTTTTCACTCTTTATCAAACACATTTCTCCCCAAATACAATATTGCAATTACAGGCTGTGCATGAAAATGTCTATGTATTGTACTAGTGCCAATGAGTAATCTCCTGTTTGGGGCTATAAACATTTTGGTTCAGCTGTTCAATGCATGTTTACATAAGCTCACATCTTCCCACTCAACAAAAATTCTAAAAGAGCACAGCTCAGTGAAAAATTGAAGAAGAAATGATGAGTGGAAAACAAGTCTATTCTTAACAAGCTATAATCAAATCATTATATGAAGCTCTATTCTTTATTCTGCATGTGGTATAATAGTCCTCCAAGCAAAAGAATAAGATTAGGGAAAATAATTGACAAATAATGTTACAATTTAAATGAAATCCTTTGTATTTAAAAAAAAATAGATACAGTTACAAAAAGTGAAATATTAGTAAAAATATTTTTCAAATCACTGTATGTTTTGTTTTCAGTTACTTTTTACACATAGGATGTTGACAACCAATGAAGTTAGGTGTGATACCTTGAAAGTCATAGATGTATATTCAGGAGATAACACATTGCTCAGATTTTCAAACTAAATATTCAAGAACCAAATAATTTGAATTGTATACTAAGAACAAACACTGTAAGAAATAACATCGAACACTCCCTCCAAAGCACTTATTTTGATGAATATTCCAATTCTTTTTACTACTAAATCAAGTTTATATGCATTTACAGGAAATGCAAAATCAGAGGTAGAAAAAGTCTGCCTTGCTTTTAATAAACAGTACATCATGGTGCAAAGCAGAAATATTGCTTTAATGGTGCTTCCACAGCTGCTAGAAGGGTGGAATGATCCCAAGTCTGCACCCAACCCACTGTGGACAGATGTATGGTGGGCAAAAGCAGGTGTCTGATTTCATTTGGGAGCTTCTGTATTCAGCACAGTGAAAAATAAATTCACCCAAGTCAAGTCTAACCCATTTCCTGGAGATTTTATAATATAGTGATTGTTAAAAATAATTTTATTTTATATTCTATCACTTAAAGATATGTATTTAACCCAGTTACATGCATCATCATTAACTGATGAACATAATAAGTAGAAATACTGTTATTTGTTATCCATGTTATAAAATAGGCAGATAAAGCTCTATCTTTTAAATATACGATATTCTTTATTGAGCTTAAATTTGCTACAAATAAATTATTTTTTTATTTATTTATATTTGACATCATTTGTATTCCCCAGGGAGTACTCACCACCATTCCACCTGTGCACCATCACCTCAGTCCCTTTTGTTCTTTCTGCCCTCATCCCCATCTTTGCCCTCTCCTCCTTCCCCTCCTCCCCTTGGTCTCTTTGGTTTATCTTTGACTTTTCTGTCTTGTTGAGTTTTTTGTTTGCTTTGGTTATAATTGCCCATTTCTTTGAGCTTATTTTTCCTTTTTTGTTGTTGTTGTTGTAATTGTTCCTCTTATATATTCCTCCTAATAGTGAAGTCATCTGGTATTTTTCTCTTGCCTTCTGACTTGTTTCACTGAATGTAATTCCTTCTAGCTCCATCCATGTTTCTATAAATGGCCATGTTTCTGTAGTTTGCCATTTTGATGGCTGCATAATATTTCACTGTGTAAATGTACGATGTCCTCTAGATCTAGTCATCTACTTTTGGGCATTTGGGTTGTTTCCAGGTCTTATCAATTAAAAATAGTGCTGCAAAAATCATAGGAGTACAGGTGCTCTTTTGGATTGCAGTTTTTGTGTCCTTTGGGTAGATTCCCAGGAGCGTGATTGCTGGATCATATGGTAGTTCCATTTCTAGTAAACTGAGGAACTTCTATACGGCCTTCCATAATGGTTGGATTACGGAATGGTAGCATTCCCACCAGCAGTGTACTAGGGTTCGTTTTTCTCCACATCTTTACCAGCATTTGTTGTTGGTTTTTTTGATTTGTGCTATTCTTACTGGTATAAGGTGATAGCTCATTGTGGTTTTAGTTTGCATTTTCCTGATTATGAGGGATGCTTAGCATTTTTTCATGTGCCTGTTTACCATGTGTATGCCCTCTTTGGAGAAGTGTCTTTTAAGTTCTTCAGCCCATTTTTTGATTGGGTTTTTTTACTTTATTTTTCTTGAGTTTTATGTGTTCTTTGTATATCTTTGTGATCAGACCCTTGTTTGTTGTGTGGAGCACAAATTTTTTTTTCCCATTCAGTGGGGTTTCTTTTTGTTTTGTTTAATGTTTCCTTTGCTGTACAGAAGCTTTTTATCTTGATGTAGTCCCATTTGTTTATATTATCTCTCATTTTTCTTGCTTTGGGGACTGCCACCTCAAAAGCAGGTGTAAGTCTTGAGGTGTAAGTCTTGCAGCATTTTACCTATGTTTTACTCTATATATTTTATAGTTTTGGGTCTTACATTTAGGTCTTTTATCCATTTTGAGTTGATTTTCGTACATGGTGTGAGATAGTGGTCCAGTTTCATTTTATTACATATGGTGGGCAAGTTTTGCCAACACCATTTATTGAATAAGCTATCTTTGTCCCATTGCAGATTCTTTGCTCCTTTGTCGAAGATCAGTTGTCCATAGTTGTGTGGTTTTACTTCTGTGCTTTCTCTACGGTTCCATTGATCTGTGTGTCTGTCTTTGTTCCAGTACCATACTATTTTAATTACTAATGCTTTGTAATAGAGTTTGAAGTCTGGGAGCATGATACCTACATTCTCCTTTTTTTTAAGTAGAGCTTTGGCTAATTGGGGTTTTTTGTGTCTCCATGTGAATTTCATCAATATACAAACAAATTCTTATCAAAACTATTCTACCATTTGAAGTCACAGGTATATATTTTTTTTTCAATTTAGTGGGCTTTATTTATTTATTTCATTTAATGGAAGATCTGGTTCTAACTTCAGTTCATTTAAACACTTAGTTTTAATGGTTGCTGTAGCTGAACATATACCACCTAGAGATTCATATATAGACATAAATCATTCACTCTACTTACTAAACTGATGTTTATTTTTTAATGTAACCAAGACTTAAGAAAATAAGCATATTTGTATAATAGATACATATATAAATGTGTGCATATAGTTAAATAGCAATATATGCATGAACATTCATATGTACATAAACACACAGACACACTCTACACTTTTTATGTGAATATTGGTTCAAAAAGATGACTGTTAAGTTGATTGCAACTTCCCTCATTAAGAGTATTGGATCAGTTTTCCTTCTTTGTCTTGCAGCTATATTTACTTTCTCCAAAGAAGCATGGCAGAAGATGTATATGATTTTTGAGACTAAATAACTATAAAAGGTATATATTTTTCTCCCATTTCATTACTAGATCTCTCAGGGGTAGAACACTGAAATGACAAGTGAAAAGTCCAGTTTCTCCAAAGTTTTCCTGCTGAGAGAAAGCACAATTTATCTGGCAAGGTCATAGATGGGTGCCCTTGACAGCCATCAAAGGTCTTCAAGTCATGCTGTCTCAAATGAGAAAAATGCAAGGGAAGGAAGTCACCAGGTGATTCTAGTCCCCAGCTATCTAGGTGATTCCAGCCCTCATGTCTTCCAACTTGGGGTCCCAGGTAAAATGCAACAGAGACAACATATCCTTTCCTACTTTGATTAGAATTTCAGCCCACAAAACCTGTGAACATAATTAAGCAATTCATGTAAATTATGCGGTGGTTTGTAAGCATCAATAACAAAAGGAAAAAGGCACAACAAATCATGTTAGACACTATTATACACAGATGAAATGCAATAAACACTTCCCTGCTGTAAAAGAAATGTAAATATTTTAGTTTTTTAGATAGTTTGACCATTGTTACCTCATAATTCTCTCCGTAGGTAGCTAATAATTTGTTTGTAAGTAATCAAAATGACTAATAAATCATAGGAAAATTCAATGTCATTATATTTTTGTAGCAAAATGTTACTGAAAGAATTAGATTCCAAACAGATATTTAAATGGAATTGCCCTGCCTTATATTCCAAATGTTAAAAAGCACTCCTATTATAATGATACATTTGAACAACCTGGTGCTAATATTGCAGTAGCAATTAGGATATGATCATTCTTTGTGTGTAAATAAAGTCCACAAATAAAGCTTTGCTATTGGCAAAATTTTCCAGATTTGTAATGTAACTAAAATGGTGACATCACATGTGATGTGATTACTGTTTTGAAAATTTAAAAGAAAGCGTAGCTACCTTGTTCATAAAATATGAACATCATACTTGACTGTATGATATATACATGTCCAAAAGTTTTATTACTGGAAAGAATATTTGTTTTTAGGATTAGTGAATGTATCTTGTGCAGTTTGCTTAAATTATTCTTTTCCACACATTGTGAATTCTCAATTTGCGTGAAATTTTTGTTTGAAGGGTTAATACAATGTTTCTCCTGTTCCCATATTATAACAAGACAAACTGAGAATAGCACTGTGTGGCACTCTATGATGTCACCTACAACAGGGGCAGAACTATGCATTAAAGGTAGAGTTTTCACTTCATATACAGATGCTGCATTTTACTCTGTTTATAATTGTTACTGTGCCAGTTGTTACTTTAAGCCATTCCTCTTATATAAGAGAATGGTTAATCATTTTAATACCTTCTGTTTTAGTAAAAATCTACAATGGTTTTATAAATTGTTCTTAACTGTATTTTTCATTTATCAATATTAACTAGTTATAACTACTACAATGTGTATATATACTAGTGTCTAATAAACATTTCCTTATTTTTTTAAACTCAGATCAGTATATGTTACTTAATTGCTGTTTTAATGATCCAAAACTACTTAACTTTTATTCTTGTCTCAAAAATGGTTATTTAATTTAAAATAATTCAAACATTCTAGGGAATAGAGTCAATGAGAATTTTTTTTTACTGGGTTTTACTTTTATTTGTAATTATGATCCATACACACATGTAGTGAAATTATTGGGGACAAGTTTGAGGATATAGTAAAAGCATTTTAAAATCCATTATGTAAAGGAGGTAAATACTGTACTTACCTAAAAATTATAATACTTCTGAATGCAAGAGTATATTTTTGAAGATATGTCATCTATCAATCTCAAAATGATGATATGAGGATGATAAAATCAAATTATAAGAACAACTAATATTTCCATATATTTTATTACATGCCATCTTTGTTCAAACTGATTCCCACTATATTCCTATATTGTTATTTCAAAACTCAAATTTAATCCTATATAAAATGTATATAGTGAAAAGAAAATGTAAACTGGTTTGAAACTGAAAGGTCAGAGAAAAAAACGTCTCTAAGACATTTCTAACTAGTTCTGACCAGTTCCTGCCCAGATCCCATGACCAACATAACAGTTTATATAATGAACATCCAATCTACTTTCACTCCTCAAAGGAGAGGAAAGTACTATGCTAGTAATCTGGAGTTTATGTTCCATTTTGTGTTGCCTAAATTATCTTCTAATATTCAGTTCTTCCAGTTCAGGCAGTTTCATTGTTTTGCCTTACTCACTTCTATAAGGAAAATTGCATAGTTTGAGAGAGCCATTCTTCTACTGAGATTTTATATATATGAACTGATGATTCATTCTAGAAGAATTTTATTCCCTTAAAACTTATCCTTCATATAAAAATTGTATTTGATTTTAAGACATGTGACCTTCATGAAATTATTTTCTTTCAAGACTGACACTTCAACCTAGTGCTATTCATGATTCTACTTGCCTGCATTTCTTCATTTTAAGGAATGTAATAGACTAGAAAGACAACTAGTAATAATGCAATAAATAATAAAAAGTAGGAAGGGAGGGCAAAGACGGGGATGAGAGCAGAAAGAGCACAAGGGACTGAGGTGATGGTGCACGGTTGGGATGGTGGTGAGTACTTCCTGGGGAATACAAACGATGTCAAATATAATTAATTAATTAAATTTTAAAAATAATAATAAAAAATAAATTTAAAAATGGAAAGTATTGCATTATATACTTTAATATTAAATCACTTTTAATTTTTCAGTTGTTAAACTATATTGCCACTGTCTCATAGATTATTCTAGTATGCATACTTCATTTGCACAAGCAATAATTAATTATTCTGTTTGGAGAAAGGGATTCAATTCCTTATCCAAAAGTTTTGACTTTTATTACAGTATGTTCAATTTATTCTATGTGGAAGAAGGTCACTAGAAATCTTGAAATACATTTCCCAATAAGAAAGTTAATTTCTTCATGTTTCATTGTTTTCAAATTGAAATAATAATTGTTTCAACTTTATAAGTTTTTTTTTAAAGATTTTATTTATTTATGCATACAAAGAGCCGGGACACCAGCCAGAGGCGCAGGTAGTGAGAGGATTCACCAGAGACAGAGTGGGGAGCAGAACAGGCAGATGGACTGAAATACACTACTGAGGGGAGCAGCAGGCCAGAGAGGAGAGGTCTGCTGTGCCATGTGGGTCAGCTCCCTGCGCCAGGAATCAAACTCATGCTCAGTGGCTGCAGAAGCCCCATAGTGTGGCACTCAACTCCTTGCACCACCACAGAAGCTCTCAACATTGTAAATTCTTTATTTTCCATAATCTACTTACATTTTAGTGGTATCTTTCAATCAATTTATATATTGGACTCTGTAATCAGTTGAAGCATATTTATTTTATATGTCATATATACAATAACTAATCATAAATTCTTGGAATTTCTTGGGATTTTATGTCATTAGTTTGCTTCCTTTATTTGTGGATGATCTCTCTCTCTCCTCTCCCTCTTCTTAACCACTCTCTACTCCCAGTATTTAGAGTGTATATTACTAAGAACAAAAATGACACTATATTTAGGTGCCTGACGTTGAAAAGGATTATGGTGCAGAACATAGGACAAGAAGGAAAGAAGGCATTAATCAATTATGGTTATTAATTATGGAAAGGTTTGATTGATAATGGCATTCATTTTGGCATTGATTATGGACTGTCACACCACAAGATGAGGGTTGAAGGAGAACAGTCATACACTAATTCTGTTTTCAAAAGTCTTTGTTTTTAGCGTCTTAACTTCTTTAACATTTTTTAAATTTTTTTTCTTTTTTATAATAAAATAGTCTTTCTTACCCATTCCCAGATACCTTGTAAAGAGAATATGTTTTTTCCAAAGACAAGTTGTACATTTAATGAAAACTTAAGTATTATATTTCAAGAGCACAAGAAATTTGATGATAAATAGTAACTTGGATAAAAATGCCACATTTGCAACCATAGTGACTCTGACCACATAAAAATCAAAAAGAAAAAAATCTATTGAGAGAATGACAGTTCAGTTACTTTAAGATTATATCCAAAGAAGACAATATGTTACAGATGTCTATATAAAATATCTGTACACACTAATCTTATTTAGATCAAATGATTATTATTCTAATGTCACTCTATTATATTCTACTCCAAGTTTTCACTATATATATATATATATATATATATGCAAGATGGAACAATAAGTGTCAGTGTGTTTCTTTCTTAAGCAGAAATCTAAATTTCACTTTAGACCTTGTTTCATATGTAATTATTCTTTTATTACCTCTCTCTAATCAGATTCTAAAACCTTTTTAAAGTCTACATGCTGCAATGGTAATGGATATATTTTTGTAAATGTAATCCTATATTTGGTTGTAGTTTAAAGCCAGTTTTAAATATTTAAGAAAATGTTACACAATGTAAACCGTTAGTATACACAGCTTTTATTAAAGCACATATTTCAATCAGGAAGACATTCACTATTCTTATAAAATCATGAGAAGATTTGAAAACAATGAGAGATGAATTTTTATATATGGTTTAATTTTGAATTTTTAATATCTCAACTTGTTGGAAGAATACTTCTATAGAATACTCAACTTTCAATTTGATCAATACATACTTTCTACAAAATGAAATACAACTGAGAATTATTTTGACATTTCAACCAGCAACTCTAGAAAAAAATACATAGGATCATGCAATGAATTTCATTTTATAAAATGTCAAGGGAAGATACTAGTCTAAATGCAAAAAAAAAAAAAAATTCAGCATCTGTGAAAATGCTAGAGCTTAAATATTTACACTTTCAAATGAAGAAAAAATAGCTTCAAGAAAATACTCCACTAATAGAATTTGTTTTCAGCTCAATACTTTTAGAGAGATTACATTTATGATGAAAAATATTATGGTTTAAAGAAAGGTAGTCCCGATTTCAAATTTTTAAATACTAAGATACAAATTTGAAGATGATTTTTGATGCTTTCATAAAAATAAATTATTTTTATCATGTTGAAAAATAGATTTTTCAAGAAAAACATTGAGTAAGATATTAGAGACAATTAGAACTAGGAAATGGATTCATGTAAATGAATTTGTAGAGTATTTCCTCTGTTCATTGTATTTTTAATTTGTTGCTCATAGTATAAAAATAAGAATGTGTTTAACTGTGCTGACAGTTTTGGATTTCTGTTTTGGAAATAATTTAAACTTTAAAAATGTTGTAATATATTTACTAAAATCTCCAATAAAAGTTAATATTTTGCTAAAACAAAAATCTTGCAAAATTAGATACTTTTTTTTATTCTCTGTTTTGAATTAGAAAATGTCCCTAATTGATATATTATTAGTCAGTTTTCTTTTAGACCTTTTATTTCATCATTAGGATGAAATGGAAAGGGAAATGACAGGAATTAACTAGATTTCTATTTTAATTGAATGCGTCATTTGGGATGTTCCTGTTCATTCTTGCTGCTTTGTGGAAAATAGACTGAAATAGCAGAAATCCATAATCATGAGTGAGAATTATCATGGAATCAATAGGAAATGCTGTGCAAAATATGTCCGACTTTGTAATGCATTGTCTAAAAACTTAGTCAAATATTTGAATGTCCATTTGTAATTGGAGGTTCAATTCATTTCAATTAAAGTAAGGAGGCAGCAGACATTTCTGCAAATATGTGAAGGACCAAAAGGTATTTAGATGGCACAGTACAAAGATGTGTGAATTGAAAAAAAAGATGTAGCAGCAAGTGAAAGGGTCAAAAGAAATCTTTCTTTATATAATAAATTGTTATTGAGCATCTATTATATGCCCCAGACAAGATAAGTTGCTAAAATGTATAGTCTCTATTACATAGACTATATTGTAGGGAGATATTTAAAAAGTAGGAACTTATAATCAAACACCATGTATAGAATTTAGGAGAGTGGGAGATAAAGAAAAGGTTTCTGAATACAATTTAGGCCTATTACTGAAATAATTTTAAAAAAAATTGAAAAAGGGGAAACTCCCTATAGGCAAATTCAAGTCAGAAAATGGAATATCAATACCGTAGCTTCTGAGTCATAGAAATAAATGTTCTGCTAAAACTAGCTGCAGATCTGAGGCTTTCATAGGAGCATGAAATATAGTGTGACAGTCTTCAATCAGAACAGCATGGTTCTATATCCCCAAGGACCTGGTCTTCAAATGCTATATTGCAAGGTTGAAATTTGTCCCATTTGCATTTAAAAATTGGCATACTTAGCTCTTAGATCCCATCTCTGAGAGGAATATCTAAGTTTTGCTATTCCTGGCTAGGTCCAGGCATTCAAACCATGGAGATTCTCCATAAGTTGGTAATAAAATGGTATATGACCGTCATGAATAAGCATTTCTAAGATCTTAGGAAGGAAAGATATATAAAATTGCAAAGACCTGTAGGAACAATAGACAAATATGCTAACAAATAACAGAAAATCAAAGACATTGTTCAGAATCTTCTTAGAAGATCAGGGTTTCCCTTTGCAAAATCCTGAAGCTAAGAGCTGAATCAGACATAATGACATGTTTTATGTGAGAATATTGCTTAGGAAGCCTGCATCTCTGTAAATGTGATACAGTCAGTAAAAAGTCAGAAAGTCAGCAGGAGACTAAAGAAATTGCTAAGAAACAATGAAATATATAGAAGGTAAAGTCTTCTTTCTCTGACATTTGTAGAAGATGTTTTACCCTTAGGTCAAAATCAGAGGAAGAACCAATGAAAGAAGGAATATAGATGGCATTGCATCAAACCCAGGATATCAGTGGTAGAATAGACTTAATCTGCAAAGATTCATGAATGAGCAAAGAATCTCAAGGCATAAACAGTGCATAGACAAAGAGGATTTGCATAAGAACCTTGTTAATTCCAAAGAACACAGGCCAGATATTCCCTCTGTTACTTAGGACAAGTAACCGAGTTATTCAAGTTTCAAAGATAACACAACAGATGATAACACAACAGATGTCCTTACTGAAGATAGGAGAGACTCTTAAAACAGCATGTGTTAATCACAGTTTCTTGTTTGATCACCACAAGATTGGTTGACCATAGTGCTGGTTAAAACAGGAGCCTATGGAATTGACATAACTGTCTTGTGGGTGTGAGGGAACAAGGGAAATCATCCCCTACTCCTTTGACTTCTACATTGCTAAATAATCAATGAAGCATCAAATAAATTATACGAGAGAAAAAGTCAAAAAGAAGTTTAATAATAATGTTTAACTCCTATACATATTAAAGAGATCCAGTACCTGAGTACCTCACTCACATGGCTTCAGATATCATCTTAACATAATTAAAACAGAAGGACTTTGGATGGTAAAAAAAGACACTCAGTTGGGGAAGTTATTGGGAAAGGCACATAAGACATAAACTAATAGATTTAAGTTCTGCCACCTCTTTTGAAATATGTTACAGAGATTAAGTCTTCCCAGCACAGACACTTATAGACATTTTCATGCTAAAATCTTTTTCAAAGATAGTCTGCAGAGCTTCTCCCATGAAATCAGTATTTTCCCAAGGGTATATTTTGGGGTGATATAATTTTACTACCATACATGGGCTATGTGAGAGAAGTTCCTATTAAAAACCTCAATTTGTTATACAACAGAAAATATAGATATGCAGAGGAGAGATTATTTAAATGCATTTCCTGATATAAGAGCTTTCTATAAAACTCAAGAGTTCCTGGATAATCTACAAAGGAGAGAAAATACACATGCATGATAGTCAACTTAAACAGTTCACAGAGTAATTAACCTGCATGCCTGATAGAAGTTCTAGAGCAAAAGAGAATGTACACCTGTGAGAAGATTGTAGAAAATGCTTAACCACAAGTTAAATCTTATTGTTTATCAGATAGTGCCCAAGAGATTAAGCAATAACTTTTAAAAAATGTAAATACAATTGAATAATTACGACTTTTGTTCCTTGCAATAAAAGGATAGGATGCTATGAGATAACAAAAGATAATCAAATTGAATGTGAACTTTTTTTAAAATTGGTTGCTTAAGAACTATTCTAGGATAGCAACATTTAACTAGAGACCTGAGGGATATAAGAACTTAAATAGGGGAAGTAAGGTCATAGGAATTATTATGTCAGAACAAACAGTGTAGAAGAAGATGATGTATTAAAATATGACTTGATCATCTCAAGACAATAAAGAAGACAAATTTAGCAGACAATTACGTCTTGAGAAGTAGAATATGTGCTACAAGTCTGGGGAACAGGGTAGGATTCAAGAGTGAATCATCCTGGACTTGTAGGTTATCACTACTCATTTTTTGTTTTCTTGAAATCTTTTTGTATTTATTTTGTTCATTATACACAGTGTACATTAGTTTTAGAAGAGTCTTTCTATATATGTTGTTTTTTTGAATTGACTTTGCCTCTCACTATCCCTTTCAAAGGGCGAAGCAATGCCATACAATATCTGGGCATAGTCCCAAAATTATTGCATTTTTGATAGCATCTGTGTATTTATACTCTGGTGTATTGTCTCAGAATCTCTCTGCGATCTATCTATACTTTACCTTTATTTTACTCTTTGTTAGGATCTTAGATAATTCTTGAAGGCAACTAATAGACCAATTATATTTTATTATGATTATTCTGGAATTTATGTAACTTCAAAAGCTTTACTTCCTCCTGTGGTATTCATAGGGTCTTCCTATCTTCCTTTACATTGAGTTTTACCTGAAACCATCTCATGGTTTATCTCATCATATGCTCTTTAAGCATTTGACTTATTCTTTATTCTCTGTAAGAAGCATATATGCACTATTTAAAAATCATTTCCAAACCCTGTACTATTGAGTACCTTTGTAAATTACTTTTTTTTTCATAAGGAGTGGCTTTTTAATTTTTATTATAACTTTTCTTCACTTGATACTCTTTACTTGCTGACTCCTTGCTCATTAAAGAAAAAGTTTAAATTTCCATATTTCCTTGGCTTTTGGTTTATTTTTCTTATTCTTTTAACTGAGTTTCCCACTCTCCCTAAGTCATGATTTGGTGATTATCTGCCCCAACCCAGGTGCTCACCACTGAGGCTGTTGTCCAGCAGTAAACAGGGATGTCATTTTAGTAGTCTGAGCCAAACAAAATTTGGATGCTTTTTACTTTTCCTCTCACTATCCCAGATGAGCAATATTTATAAAAATCACAGCCATAGGGCTAAGTTTCAGATGGTTTGTATTCCCTTTCTTGGGATCTGATGAGCCTCTTCAGCGACTCTTTCATGTTGTGAAGCTGGTTTTGGTTCCCTGCAAAGCATGGACCACTTATTCACCAGAAATCAAACTCCACATGCCTCTCTTGCTCCTGGAATTGAGCAGGCAGTCTCAGAGTATTAGCTTTTATTCCCTGCTGATAAATTGAAAAGTTTGTCTTGTTTTGAGTATGCCCATAGTCACAAATATGAATTTGAATCACTTTTTGTCAGAGAGTGATATAATCTAAAATGCAGTTTTAAAAAAGATCACTTCTGTAATTGGGTCCAGAAAGGACTGGAGCAGAAAAAGTAGAAGTCTTGAAAGGAGTATGGAGAAAGAAAAGAAATCAGAGATATGCAGCAACCCCTGATTTATGACTGTTCTACTTACATTCTTTTTTTACTTTATAATAGTGCAAAAGCAATGCACAGTCAGTACAAACCATACTTTGAATTTTGAATTTTCATCCATCCCCTGGCCTGTGTGATGAGGTAGGATATTCTGGTGATAGTGGGCAAGTAACCATGAGCCTCAGTCTCAGGTAGTTATGGATCATGAGGGTGAACAATGGATATTCTACAGACTGTTTTTCATTTTCAGTACAATATTGAATAAGTTACATGGAACAGTCAGTGCTTTATTATAAACTCAGTTTTAGTTTATATGATATTTCTCTACTGAACACAAATGGAAGTGTTCTGATCAGGTGTGAGGTTGGTAAGGCTAAACTAAGGTGTTGATAGGTTAAGTGTGTTAGTTGTATTTTCAGTTTTATAAATGTTCATCTTCTTATGGTTAATTAGGACCTATTGCAATATCTCTTGTAAGTTGAGAATCATTTGCATTTCAGCTGAATGAATTGACAGAATGGTATGAACCATGACAAGGTCATGGTACACAATCTAAAATGACCACCATCCATTCTTACAACAAAGTCTGTTTGGTCTAATGGATAATCCACATACCTACATTAATTCCTATATTACTCACATTTTTCAGATCTCAGTATAGATCATATACCTCATCCACATATTACTCTCTATTTGTTGAAATTTTGTGTTTATTTTTATGATCTTTTACATTCCTTATCATTAGTATCTTTACTTTTTGTAACTTAAGGGCTGATTTCTTTTTAGTTATAATACTTTTGTCCTGAAATTGAGTTTAAAATACACAATTTTTTATAAATAATTGTGATACTGCTGAGTATGATACAATACTCAAATTAAAAGAGGAATGAAACATGAATGGATTTGAAGGAAACTCTCAGTGACTGCTCTCTATTTTTACTTTTGAAATTAGAGGTTTATTACTCATATTGATTCCTGTATCTCTGGTATTTTGCATGCATATAGAAAGGTAAATTATACTACATTAAAAAATAAATCATTTTTATAAAACAGCAAACAAGGGATTACAATAGTTGCACCTGGACAGCCCTCTTGTGGTGCAGGGGTTAAAGTCTCAACCATATCAAGCTATTGCCAGTCACTACAGCATGAGTTCCAGCCCTGGTCAGGGGGGTGACCCACATGGCACAGCAGACCTCTCCTGTCTTGCCTACTGCTCCCCTCAGCAGTGTACTTTAGTATATTTTCCTGTTCTACTCCCTGCTCTGTCTTTGGTAATGTTACGTCAATAAAAATTTCTGAAAAATTGTACTGTGAACTGTATTTATATACAAGCAATGATTAAGTCCATTGATTTTAAAACTACACTTTCAGATATTTAAAATAATTGAAGAGAGTAAAAATACACAAAATTAAAAAGAGGAATGCTAATTGGAGTCCAAAAAGGTCATACAATCTTTTCAGGAAATCATTAACAACCATTATCTACATCTCACTGCCAAAATTATTATTTTTTCTGGAATATCATTATATGTAGTTTCATAGAACACAGGAGTATGATGAAATACTAGACACTTGACAGGCAGCCAGATTTATATTCATCAATTTACCAAAAAGTTAATGTTTTAACTAAGGAAGTTTGAAGATGTTTTAAAAACACTTTCACAGGAAAAAAATATTACCTTTTATTATTGTCCTGTGAGGTAGTTAAAAATGGAGTTATCTGAATATAAAATACAGATGAGAAAAGGTGTAAATGCCAAGATAAATGTAAAGAAGAATAAATACTATTTTACTGTGAATTATAAATATTTGTTGTATATCTATAAAGGATATCATTACACAATTTAAAAAGTATAATGTGAAGTAACTTTACAGCTGATCCTCCTTCTCATTTGCCCTGTTCACTTCACCTTGCATTTCCACATCCTTTGCAATAAGGTCATTTTCACTGATTCAAAGAGACATAAACTTATACCCTCTTTACAGTAACAACTTTACTTGTTACTCTGGCCTCCTACCTTCCCGATGGCATTTGCCAAGGCTTAACATGGGACTTTTCTATTTGTAGATCTGCTCTTCACAGAACATAAACCATGTGAGGCAACTTCAGATCAAAAGCCTCCTGCTAGAGGTGGAAAATTTGCAGATCATAATTGAACTTCTTTCTTCCTAGGCACAACACAGACCTTCTCTCCACCTCAGAAAGAACTTTATATCTCAAAGTTGAGGGTAAAATTTTCTCACATATGTTTCAGTGCTCCAAATCAAACTCAAGTTATTTTCTTAAATCCTTTTGATTTAAACAATCCTTTTGATTTATACATAACTTTCTAAGTTATTTCTGTGATGATATTGACATTTGACATATTTTTCTGCCATGTGTGGTTTTATCTTAATGATGGACTTGCTGCCCACTTCGTAGTTCTTTTATTTTTCTCCTGTTCATTTTCTCTTATTTCTACACAAAAATTTACAAATGTGTTATGCTTACAGAAAAGATATTTCTTTATTTTGATTAAACTATTTTTCAATAATTATTTCACTGCATATATATTTATTTGCAATAATTTTAAATAATTTAAATGCAGTGTTTCAAAGACAAACGTCACACCACCAAAAAAAAAAACAATTATAATTTTGTAAATTTATACTCATAGTCATGTTTTAAAAATTATTTATTAGTTTTCAAATAATGTTTAAGTATGATGGGGGTATATTCAGAGACAGATAATATTGCAAATTATTTAAATGGGCAATAATTTCTACTTACTGTGTTAACAACATAATGGGCACCTAAAGTTTTCAATGGCTGAATTTGTGCAACCTCTGAATATGTTTTGTTACCTGGCTAAGGGTGATTAAGGTGGAATTAAATTTTTAAAGTAGTTAGCTTATAAAGAAAATTTTTTTCCTTGGATTCTAATGGGTTCAATGTAACCACAGGTGTCTTTTTAAAGTGGAATAGTGAGACCAGAAGGATTCAGAGACAAAGAGAGATTTGAAGATGCTGGTTTAAAAATGAAGGGGAAACAAACAAACCAATTAAGCAGAAAGACTTAGAAGCTTAAAAAGGAAAAAAAAAAAAAAAAGAAAAAAAAGATAAATGAATGCTCTCATCAGGCTTTCAGGAGGAAAATAATTTTGTCAACACCCTGTTATTTAGGAAAATGAGACTTCTAACTAAGATATTATAACTTGTTTCCATCTACTAACTATATGGTAATTTCTTTTTTAAAAAATATTTATTTAATTATGAATGTTACAGGGCAGGGAGAGGAGCACCCAGAACTCCCAAGCCTGCCCTCTCTGAATGGGTTCTGCCATTCACTGCTTTAAGACAAACACATAAAACTTTTAATGGAAAGGAACTTTAATACAACTAGGGTACAATAAAGAAAGAACAAAGAATATAGTTACTAAGTTAAGCATCCAAAGTTACCCATCTCTTTGAGGGTAAAAGTTTAGCTAAATAGGATTGGCCCAAAGCAAGGCCCAAAAACCTGCTACACATCTAAAGGACCTTTTAGTAGAGACCCATAGAAAAGGGTCAGAAAGAGTCAGACAAATCTGGGAGGAAAAGAACAAAATCAAAATCAAGATGACAGCTGCCATGGTTAACCTCCCCAAGGGTCTCTCACCCACATCTGTTCCAACCAGTCCAAGACCAAAAAGCAATCACAGTTTTTTCACATGTCCCTCTGTTCCAGTGCCTCCTCCAGGTCTCCTGCTGTTCTCCATCTTCCTTTCCTCCTTCTCTCTTTTCTGCAGAAATCTTCTTTTTTTCCTCAGCTCCACCCACTTAGGGCGGAACCAGGATTTTGGAACTTCCCCTTTTCCTGGGACCACCCTGTTACATGAATACAAGAACTGTGGTATAGAGGAGAGGTGGAGGGGGTGAGATGATTTATCAAAGACGGAATGGGGAGCAGAAGAGGCAGGTCTACTGAAATACACTGCTGAGGGGAGCAGAGGGTGAGAGAAGAGAGGTCTGCTGTGTCATCTGTGGTTCAGTTCCCTGGCTGGGGATCTAACTCATATTGCAGTGGCTGGTGATAGCTTAATAATGCTGTATCTTTAAAGCCTGTTCCACTGGTGAGGCCCAGTTTATGCTAATTTTATGGCAGCACTTGGAATCCAAAAGTAATCTTATAAACTATAAATGTACATTTACAAGAATGATAAATGGTATTGTTATGTATATAATTAAATTTTACAGTTTAGCTGTCTTTACCTGGTCATACTGCTTAACTATCTTCTTTACTCTTCCCTGCCTTTAGCTGCCTTTGAACACAATTTACAAATTGTGTTCAAAAGATGTGAGAAGTATCACAGCGCACCTCAATCATGGCCTATTAAAAACATCATTAAAAATTCCACTATACTCTCCACAATTAGCTGTCTTTAATTAGAGGTGCAGGAGACCCTCAAAAGCTACAGAATTCCAAGATTGAAGTTGCTTTAATTTCTGAAGGACTCTGGAACTGAGAGCCATTTTTCATTGCCAACTGTGGCAATTCAAAGAAATACTATGATATTATTAGTCTGTGTTTGCACTTAATAAATAAGCAAATAAACAAACAAATAAATAAAACCAGCAACAACAGCAACATGCTTTTGTATATCTGTATATCTAAAAGGGTTTATATGGATGTTGGACAATTTAGGGAAGTAGAATTTGAAGAATTTGAAAGTCAAAGAATGTAAAGGAAACTGAAGCTGGAAAGTAGTTAGAGACTAATTTGAAGGTTCAAATTGTGGTTTCTAATATCAGCACATCTGGAGCAGTTTTCTAAAGATTTTGAATCTGAGAGCAAATTTCAAGGAAGTTTTGCATCATTTCCGGCTGCAGCCTCAAAGCGATATTCATTTCATTGACAAGGATCACTGTGAATCACTTATTCTCTTTGACAAACTGAACTTGCTCTCTTTCTCTCACTCATTTATCTCTCTCATCATCTATCTGTCTGTCTGTTTGCCTATCTCTACCTTTTATATATACATATATATCTTCTGCATATATATATTTATATAAGAACATAAATAAAAACCTATGTACTATTAATCTTTATGAGCCAAGCTAGTTGATAATTCCTTAGTCATCTCTGGACAACAGTCTCAAGTTGTGGGACCCAGAGTTGGGGTCATAAACTATAACTCAAAAATTATTATTATTGTCCTGGTAATGAGAATATAGATAAGAAGATGGTCAGAGAGATTTTCAATCTTTCTAGATTTGAAGATGGTGAATCAGGCAATGGGCCAATGTATGTGGGAAGACTCTAGAAACTGGAAAATACAAGGAAATGGATTTTATCCTAAACTTTCAAAAAGCAACATAGTGATTTTAATGCTTTGCTTTTATCATGGACTGATATTCTCCTAACCTGTAGAAATGAAAATGGCATCATTAAATGTTGTGTAGGTTTTTATTGGAAAAATTTTAGGTAGGTAAAAAATATTCCACAAATGCTTTGTTTGCAAAAAATATCCTTAAATTTTGTTAAATCTGATTGGATTATTCTCTATATTACTTCACAAAATGACATAATGTTGCTCTTTAATTTTTCAATGTAGTAAATAAGAAACACTTTTTGTACATGGATTCTTGGAGACTAAAATAATAGTTATTTATTATTTTATG
The DNA here is from genome assembly GCA_019455555.1 of Galemys pyrenaicus. Taxonomy (NCBI): domain Eukaryota; kingdom Metazoa; phylum Chordata; class Mammalia; order Eulipotyphla; family Talpidae; genus Galemys; species Galemys pyrenaicus. The sequence goes on from JAGFMF010011791.1 coordinate 9,114,292, forward strand.
CTATTTCAGACTTTGTATTAATCACATTCATTAGAAAAGTTCATATACAAATATATATATATTGTTTTATTGTGGGCTAACTTAACACAGGTAAAAGAAATTCTGACTTTACCTGAAAGCAGTTTATTGACATCACCAAAACAATTATAAAAAGTATATTCCTGACATATAATATACTAGTCTAATTTTTTTTGCTTAAAACATTTCCAGAATACAATGTACAAATATATAAAACAACATTAAAATTTATTTGCTTTAATTTTTTTTCCTCTATTTTCATTGCCTTTGTGTACACTTTTAATCCATTTAGTATAATTTGGTGTTTTTTGCTGTTGTCATTTTTATTTTTTAATTTTGTTTTCAATTATGTTTATGGGATAACATTTGTTTATAACATTGTTTATGGTTCAGAAATATAGGATAATTTGAATGGTACTAGATTATAAGATTGTTACTTAGTATTCAACTAATGAATTGCACTGTTTTTTTCCCCTTGAAAGATTCAGGCATATTGGGCCTCCCCAGTGGCCTAGTGGTTACGTCTCAGTGCTATCACCTCTATAGCCTGAGTTCCACCCTGTATAGGTTGTTAACACACATGATGCAGCAGACCTCTTCTGTTTTACCCACTGCTCCCCTCAGCAGTGTATTTCAGTCAATCCACCCATTTTGTTACCCACTCTATCTCTGGTGAATCCTCTCACTCAGTGTACCTCTGGCTTACACCCCAGATTTTATACACAAAAATAATGATGATAATAATAATAATAAAAACCAACAATGAAGAGGAAAGCTCTCAAAAAAAATCAAGTATACATGCATGATATATTTCTTTCCTTCTTTAATATTATAGAGTTCTCAATTAAAAATTAAGACAGAAAACTATGGTAGCTAAATTTCCATACATGTACATTTTAGTATTATACATAAAGGAAAATGATACTCAAGAAATATACTCATATTAATTCATAATGTAAGATCTGACAATACAGATTTGCTACTTGTTATATAGAAGCTATTATGCACTCCCATCTGGCACACTTATACCCAGAGGGATTATTCTTATGGTAGGTCTTATAGGTTTATTGCTGTCATCTTTAAAAATGAACCTAAAAACCTAGATGAAGGGAAATGTATACAAAGTATTTTGACATCAATCTCAATGCAAAATTCACTTCAAAAATTAGTGAGCGAAAGTTCAATGGAAATTGTTATAATGAGATTGAAAAAGAGGACTTGTTTTTGTTTTATCCTTTTTGCTTAGTTTATCTTTTTTTATTTAAAATATATAAAACCATTGAAGTTACTGCTTTGAAATAGCTGTGGAGAGTATAACTTAGCATTTGCAGTTAGAAATATTTGACAATCTTGACTATTTAGTATATTTGAACATGTTTCATTTTAGTAAACTTAACTTTGGATCATATAGTATTTTTTATTTAATATAAATTTGATTAAAATCAAGACCGTCTTCCTTTTTGATTGAAATCATTTTTTAACATCAAAAATTATAAGAAGTAAAAATGTGAAGTGTCATCAATAGTTTGTGTATCATCTGAATATTTCTAATTACCTGTGAGAATCCAGATTTTATAAATATCCATCTATAAATTATTCATGATATAATATAAATTGTTTAATTTTTTCTCCTCTTTTATAGTCTGTGAATGTTTATTCCATGGTAGAAAAATAACCCAAAAAGTTACATGACAGTACAAATGGGGACAAGTCAACAAGCAGACAAATAAATCAATAAATAAACAAATTATTTATGACCTCTCCCCCCATAAATGTGAAGTGGGTTTTATGGAGGTAAAGATCACAAGGTAGGAAACAAATGCCACAGATAGGTAACTTTGTCTCAAATTAGTCCAAGGCACAACTTGGTGCCATTGAAATCATAGGCAAATCAATGGTAATTGAGGTCATTAAACAGTGGTGGTGAGGTAGTGAGATCACACAGCAGTCATTCTACATAAAGAAGAGAAGAAATCAGTCACTGGACCTTGAATCATTTCAACATGAATAAGATTAGAAATATACCTGGAGAAAGGATACACATACACACAAACACACACACACACAAAGTAAATATTCATATATACACACATTTCATGTAACGGGCTCTAATTTTATATATATATGTGTATAAAGTTATAAATAGTATATATAAACTGTACATGTGATATGAAACATAATCATATATATGGGTTCGAATCATAAAATATTTGTCTACCCCCATGATTAGAAAATATAGGGGTTCATCATCAAAAAAGCATCAATTACATCAAAGTTAAGATGGTGAAAAAATCAATTTCCACCTATGGCTTTATCTTCTTGAATGTTACCAAAGCAGGATTCTGCATTTCACAACTGCCTTTGACCAACTGTGATGATAAATTTCTATGTGTGTCCATCACTATTTGCCTAAGCTTTTCACAAAGTCAAGGAGATAAAGTGCAGAATCACACTGCTCAAGATGTGGAAACAAAGACACAGAATAATTAAAATTATTTTTGTTCCATATCTCTTCTCTGTATTAGTCCCTGATTGCTGAATGGATTTTGGTAATAATTCTAAATGTTTTCTGGATGATTCTTAAAGGAAAATGACCAAGTCATTTAACTCTTTCAGGAAGATGACAGTTGACAATCCCAGTCCCATGTCTGATATCCAATTAACTAAATATGACTGAAAGTATGACCTTTAAACTAAGAATTGTTAAACATCTAAAAAAGACCTATAGAATAAAAAACAAAAATAAGCAGAAAGAAACAATATTGATAAGATAGTTATTGTTCATGAAAAATAAAAACTCAACTTAGTATACACTACAAATACAATGAATGTTTTTTATACAAACCTATGTATTTAATATCTGCAATGCACATTTATGCACACATACACACAATATTAAACAGTAAATAAATTATCAGGAAAAGCATTAGAAATAACTCCCTGGTGATACGGGGTTAAGTACCACACTATGAAGCATCCATAGCCACTGCAACACAAGCTTGAATCCGGACCAGGAAGGTGATCCACAGGGCGCAGCAGAGCTCTCCTGCTTTGCCCACTGTTCCCTTCAATAGTGTATTTCAGTCAATCTGCCTGTTCTGCTCCCCAATCTGTCTCTGGTGAATCCTTTTACCCCCTCAGACTTCTGGCCTGTACTCCAGTTCTTGTATACATAAATAAGTAAAAATGTTTAAAAAAATAGATGTAATGACCTCCTCAGAAATCAGTATCATGTTTTATTTGTTTTTGTTTTTGTTTTTTATAGAACTGGGATGTAGGCCAGAGAAGTGGGTGGCAAGAAAATTTATATCGTGACTCTTAAGGTGAACACCCAGCTATGCATTGTCAGACCATGAATGAGATAGTCTTGGTCTTATTGTATTGGGATAACTTGCTTTATTATACCTTCCCTTGTAATCACAGATGTATATTAAATTTGAAGGAATTACCAGTGTTTTTAGGAAATTAATCTTGGCACAATCTAAGTCAAAAGATCTTAAATTGTCTTTTCCCATTGTTTCTGCCTTGGTCTTATTCAAAAGATAGCTGGAGAAAAGAGATGGCAGGGTAGGAAAAAGATATCTGATTTTTCCTTGTCTTTCAAGAGAACTAAAATGAACTAAACATGAAAAGTGCAGATTTGAAATTTGGAGTATACAACTATAATTCAGTGTTTTCTCAAAACCATGAGAGCAAAATTGTGGTTTCCCAAAGTACTGCTGGTCAGAGATTCTTATGCATGTAAATTAGAATTGATTGTTCTCTCTGATGAGTGAATGGAAGGCCTGTGGGCCTGGGTTAATGAGGGACTGCTCTCTGAATGAGGAAAAAATCAGCTAAGTGCTTACAGAGGACAGGGCTGTAGAATGGAAAGATGCAGAGATTAGTTTGCTCCAAATGTCAAGGACAATTTAAGTAAAGGGACAGAGGTGGAAGAGGGCAGAATATGTGAAATGAATAAAAACTAAAGTGTGCTTAGTTACAGCATACAGGAATGGGAATCTTAGAATACATCTTGCATAGGTTCTAACACAGAGCAGAAAAAAAATGCTGCAAATTTTATTCTTGACCTTCTTTAAGATCTATAACACCAATCTCATGCATATTTTAAGAAATGCTGAACTCATATTCATGACAATAATAATCTTCATTTGGTGCCTTTAAATTTACAAAATTTCTAAAAATAGAGTATCATTTGATTATGATGCTTAGAACAATTCTGTAGTATGCAAAAGTGAGATATTTTGAAATTCACTTTGCATACTCATTTAATTAGTTCACATAACATTTACAGAGCATGCCCTATTTTATTCTCTTAAAATAAGAGTGCAAATGAGACACCTTTCTTCTTTAAAGGAACAGAAGTTTAAAAAATATCTTTGAAGGAAGAGGCAGACATAGAAACAATTATTTGTGTTGTAGGAGCCAACTAGATAATATTGAATACAGGGTTAAATAAACTAAGGTGTTCATTTTCACTATTTTAAATAGACATTCAATAATTCAGAGCACACTTTGCACATAATATCTAATTATTTCTACATTTTAACTTGGTAACTGTCGAGAATATGCCAAGATATCTTTTGCCTACCTTGCTATCTCTTTGCCCCAGCTACCTTTTGAATAGGACCAAGGCAGAAACAATGGGAAAAGATCTTTTGACTTAGATTGTGCCAAGATTAATTTATTAATGTTCCTAAAAATATATAGTATAGCATATCCTCAGGAATAGCTTTCTTGTTTCCACTGTGAAGATGTTCATATATTTTCTCTCAATTATTTTATAAAAGACAAAGAAGGACTTACTGATGAAGATTCTTTATCTTGACCCTTAGAAGGCAAAATTATACCTTGCATAGAGTAACTTTTATTAATTGAAATTAACAGATTTCTTTACCAGTGATATATTGAAAGGCGCTGTTTATTTTACTTTTTTAAGTTCTTTTTTATTGTTTGTTTGTTTTTTGATTTATATATATTTGACATCAATTGTAATCCCCATGTAGTCCCCATCACCATATCACCAATGCACCATCAACTCAGTACCCCCATGCTCTCATCTGCCCTCAACACTCCCCTTCTTCCCTCCCCAACAGTGTCCCCAATTTGTCCTTGTCTTTTCATTTTTGGTTTTTGTGTCTTTATTGTTGTTATTATTATTATTGTTGTTCTCATTCCTTTCCTTGATCCTTATTTGGTTCCCTTATATTCCTCCTAGGGGAGGAACCATCTGGTATTTTTCTTTTGCCTTCTGACTTACTTCACTGAGCATAATCCCTTCCAGTTTCATCCATGTTCCTATGAATGCATCTAGTTTTTCATTTTTTATTGCTGAGTAGTATTCCATCATGTATATATACCACAGCTTCCTGATCCACTCATCTGTTTTTGGGCATTTAGGTTGTTTCCAGGTCTTACCTATTGTAAAGAGTGCTGCTATAAACGTAGGGGTGCAGGTATTCTTTTGAATCAGTGTTTTTGTGTCTTTTGGGTCTATTCCTAGGAGTGGGATTGCTGGATCATATGGGAGTTCCATTCTTAGTCAAACCGCCATACTGCTTTCCATAATGGTTGAACCAGCTTGCATTCGAAAGGCGCTGTTTAAATAACAATATTTCACATTCTACTGGTGTTCAAGATAAAAAAAAGAGAATAGGCATATAGGAAACTACTCAGACAGGAGAAAACTAATTTGGCTTGAAACACTGTTCATTTGAAAAATCAAAAAAATAGAGAAATTAACTAGGCATGTATACTGATAAGAATATTTAAGCTTCAACATATAAACAACACAGGAAAATTCAAATTTAGACCATAATTTTTAGCATATATAAACATTTGTACTTTTATTCAATTTCAAAATTGTAAGAGGTTTCCATATTTAATTTGAATCATAAATCTATAGTGTATAAAGAGAAACAGAGTAAATGCATTATGTATAATATTCACAAGATATGAAATGGGTGGAGTTCTAGTCTTGGGGTCATCTACAATATAGTGCTGATCTCAGGCAAACAATTAGTTATCCCACCAACATTAGTTTATCTGAAACAACATCAAAAGTTTGCTAAATATAGTCTCATTATGAAACACAGGTTGTGATAATAATCCAAAAATAATAATTGAAAGATAAGATCCTCAAACTGATCAAGCTTAACTATAAATCAATCATCTTTAGAGCAAGTGACAAGTACTTTAACACAGGTTTTCTGAAGTTCAGGGTGCTCGAAAATGGGGAATGACACCATGTCCATTTCAGGCACATGCAAACTAGACTATTTATTGAATTAAATTTTTGCTCTAATATTTATTTGTACTTTAATCTTTTCTTAGAAAACTGTACTGTGTCACTTTTGCCCATGTGAAACTTTTAATAAATATCAGAATTTTTCCATCTTAGATATAATGAATTTGAGAGATTGTGCTAATTTGGAGCTTTAAGGAACACTTACAACCTTTAGATCACCTTATGAAGCCCATCAGAAGTTTTTGAAATGTGTAAACACTAATACTTCCCAAAATGTGTCTCTTTACTTATATATAAACATTGGTTATACAGCTAAGTTTTCCAGGAACCACAGGCATGTTCTCTATTAGAACTCTTGTTTAACTTTTCTACTTTTAATTGTAGATCTTTTCTGTAATTTCTTCTAAGAAATCTGTTGACAGTTAATAATTGAAATGTGTTTTTTTAAATAAAACATGTTTTGTTTATTGCTAATCTGCCATTGCACATATTTTATTATATAGTCCAAATACAAGGGCCATTAATTAGGCACATTCATAAGTCATTAGAAATGAAATGCAAAAAAAAAGATTACAAGACTCTTTTTGGAAAAAGGTCTTAGAACTCTGTATATGGAGGTTTCTTGGTCAACATTTTAATCAGCAAATTGGATGAACAGACAGAAAGTAAGCTCATATGTTCATTCAATTTGTGGGTCACTTCAAGCTTAAAGGGTTAATGAATGTACTGAAGAACAAATTTTGTTATCCAGAAATGGTTTTTCCAGTTTCTAATGATGGGCGGAACTGAACAAGAGAAGAAATGCAGAGATGTACACATGGAGGATGCCATTCTTAGTTGAAAATTACAACTGATATAACTTGAGACTGAGCTACCTGCAGTAAGTGACAAAAAATGTTTAACTGATTCCCAGCACAGTGAATTCAATTTGAGTTAGTCTCTGATATGGCTCTCAAGAAAGCTAATCACTCAAGCTCAGACTGAAATAAAATAGTGCTTGTTTTATTTAGTACACAAAATTTTGACCTACTACCTTTGAAAAATGAAAGTGGCAAATTAAGTCAGTACATTTAATTAGGTCAGTCTTAATAAAATGCTATAAATGTTTAATAATCTTAAAAAGAACAATGAAAAGACTATATAGATATTACATTTGATTAAAGACTTTTTTTTTCTTTTGGGGAAAGAATGGGGAGAATGGAAGCATTAGATGGGGAGAAAGAAGTTGAGAAATAACCTATTCCAAATGTTTTTAAAACATAGATTGGAAAACATATTTTATTTGAGATAAAAAAAAGAGTTAAAATAGGGAATCCTAAAGAGTTAAATCAAGAACCAGTGGCTGAAAATTACAGAAGCTATTTAGTGTATATCTGTTCACTTAACACTTATAAGGCATTGAATCCCAGGGCTACTTTTCTTATGGACAGAAGATCATCAAGTAGGCAACTTCCTGCTCAAAAGATCTCACACAAATTAGTGCCTCAATATAGGAAATTGTTTTAATAGTACCACTTAAATGTCCCTTCTAATTTTGACATTCTATTACTATTTTACTTATGATTTCATAATATTAGTAATTGTAATTATTTATCTTCTAATGTCTGCATTTTAAATACCTACAGATATTCTTTGATGAGTGCAAATCTGCATCTAATTATTTACATTGTAAGCAAACAAAAATAATTTTCTTAATTGACCTGCAGTGCAACTGAAAATGACATTGTTGTTGACAAATTATGCATATTTCTTTAATAACTTAGGCCAGACCAATCTAATGAAGAGTTTCTATTAAATAATGGCCTGAGATCACTGAAAGATTTAAAGATGCAATTTGACTGTTATACAAATTGGTTAGTTGTGAGGGTAACTGATCAAGAAATGGATATATTTTTAAGTGGAAGGACTTAGCAATTTAAAATGAACATGAAGGCCTCCCTGGTGGCACAATGGGTTAAGTAATACACTATGAAGCAAACCACAGCCATTGCAGCATGGGTTCTATCCCTGCTGCCAGCCAGGGAAGTGACCCACATGGTGCAACAGACCTCTCCTACCTAGCCTGCTGCTCCTCTCAGCAATATGTTTCAGTTAATTGTCCTATTCTGTTCCCCACTCTGTCTCTGGTGGGTCTTCTCACTGCCCCCCATGCCTCTGAACTGGAACCTGTACCCCAGTTCTTGTATGCATAAATAAATCTTTTTAAAAATAATAAAATGAACATGACCTAATGTTTAAGAGGACATTGATTAACAGACACCCAAGGAGAGAATAGATAAAAACCTAGCTGTGCTGAAAGATCGATACTCCAAATTAACAGGTGGTTGTGATAACCCACCTTTGAAAGCAGAGTAAATGTAAGAGCTAAGCCAATCTGAGATTCTCTGGACTTGATGCAGTGTGGTCTCCAAAACCTTATCCAGATTTTAACATCTATCCCTGGAGACAGATGTTAAACTACTTTCCCCTAAGAAGCTGATGAAATAAGGGAAAATTCCAGACTCTAGGCACTATTGCTCACATGCTGGACTTCTAGACCTCATCTTAAATTTTATCATTACTTTTTATAAAAGTAGAGTTCAAAGTAGGATATATTATTTTTCACAGGACTGTTATGAGTCCAGAAGAGAATCAGTAACATCAGAGCTATTTGGTCACAGTCATTAATTCATCACTTATTCCCACATTATTGTTATTTGTACATAAATGAGGTAAGAACTAGACATCTGTTTTTTTGTCTTGAAGAAATGTGATGTGTGTCTATCTTCATCATACAATCCATTTCTCCATGGGCATGGGTGCTACTAGTAATATGTGTAATAATTTTACACTGCTTTGTGCATAATCTCCTGAATGTATTTGACAACTTTTATGTTTTCCATGATTTCCCTGTTTCCATATTTTCTTGTTTGTGCCAGTTTACATCCACTGGGCACTCACTGGAATTCATACATTAATTGATAGTCTTGTCATAGATATGATTTACAAGTGATAGAGCACTAGATTTACATGATAACCCACTTGGCTGTATTTATTATAGCATGTGATACAACCTGTTCCCACATTGATAGACAAGTTCTTAGTAATTTCACCAAGACTGAGGGGGAGAAATCACATATTTTTCAAAAATTAAATAGAAATAATGATTTTACCAAGACTAATATTTCCTTCCTCAATGATATCATCTATCCGTATATTGAACCTTGACATTACCCTCCTTGTCTCCATGATAATGGGGCTATCACTCATGCATCCTTGGGGGATAGGATATCTCTCATCATCAACCACTTCCCTTAGGCATACTTGTAAAATATACTACTTGTCTTCTGCTTCCCAGAGCACTTCCAAAAATGGTAATTTGTCTACTATTGCTATTACTCTTGCTACTACTTTAAGTCTCTATCATAATTTTCATTTCCCTTATTCATTATTTTGATAAATGCAAGGAATGAATCATATAAGTGACAGTCTTAAAAATAATCTTGGTTGAGCTATCAAAGTTGCCTCGAAAGAAAACTACACAAAATCCACAGTACCAGGTCTTTCCTTTTACTGAAGAATAAATGCATATACTTGCCTGTAATTTCTTGTAAGGGATTATTACTGACTAAGGAGAGTTATGATCATGGTAAATTTCCTATTTTGGGTCCTACAAGGAGATTTAAGTTTCCCCAAACTCTGGGCTGAACACTAAGAAAGGTGAGATATTAGTAACACCTGATAGTTTCCAGAAGAATATGAAATCAAGGGGAAATATGGCATGCATCTCACTAAATTCTAAATGGATTCACCAAAACACACCTGACACAAAGTTTTGGTGGGCACAGTTATGCATAAATCATGGCATGGCATACTTAGGTCATAAGAATCCCTAGGATATACCCTACTGTCTCCCATAGCCTAAGAGTCTTAGAGTAAAAAAGCAGATATCTTTATGTATTTCAATAAGGGAATTGCCTAAGTATTAAAAGGTTCAGGAAGGAGTCCTGTCTGGGTTCAAAATGTGCAGGGTACAGTGTATGTGAAACTGCAAGCAGAAAACTTACTAAGGACCACAGTTATCAACAATAGGTGCCATCAAATGAGTAAAAACCAAGCAGGATAAGTTTGTCAGCTGTGGACTGCCCCCCTCCCCCAGAGGTTGGGTTTCCTGGAAATAGTTTCTGAGTCTCAGATTCCATACAGGGAATTCCTTGAGGAATACTCTAAGGAACAACTGAAGGGAGGAGATAAGGTCAGCAGGATGGGGCAGAAGACTTCTGAATCACAGATGCTCCTTCAGAATCTCATTGAAACCAACAAGTTAATCAGTTTTTACATGGAGGCTGCTATGTAAGCAACTTTCTCCCATCTAGGAAAATTCCTGGAGAAGGGCTCAGTGGTGGAATCTCAGCCAAGTAATACACTTGGGAGGTTGGGAAATATGAGCTGTGGTGCTGAGGAATGACTCTTACAGCAGACCACTTTGGGCAGGGTACCAGAGCAGAGACCCTCTTGGTGAAAAGATATTGTGCAAGATTTTCCCTGCCTGTTGAATCCTTTAGAGGATTCAGAAGTTTGTTATTTGTTTTTACTAACTTCCTGGTGCCACTATCAGTCCAGAACTAATTTAAATGCACGTCTCATTTTGAGTTAATTGGGTTAATTCAGCTAATGAGAATTTGAGCTGTGCAAAGGTCAGCTGGTAGTTATATTTTCATGAAGCAATTTTCCTCTGGTCTGTTGAGGGTCAGCTCTAATTTCTTGCATATCCATATGAATGCATATATGTGCACTTTATTTTTTGTTGACCCTTAATTTTAAAGAGTGCTTCTTTGGTTATTACAAATTAGTGGGGCTGGATCGCTTCTTTTTCTCCCAATTTAGGTAAGTTTAGGATCTTTAACTCTTCCTTACATCATAGGTCTCAAAACCCAAGTTTATGTTTCCTAAGACAGCATATACTACTAGAAATGCTGTTCTCTCTTCTCAAGTTTACTTATTTTTGATTGATTTGCTCTTAGTATATTGTCAGTTTTTTATGACAGTAAAGAATATTTGAAAATATATATCATTCAGCTTTTTTGTCTTAAACAGTATTTCTTTTAAAATTACACTTAGAAAAAGTATACTAGTAAAACATTCTGTTGAAGTTTATTTTTATTTACCTTTTTTAAAATTATAGAATGCTATTTGAAATACTCCATGTGTTTAATTGTGTGTATTTAAAAATATATATTTTATATATACACATAATGCATGTGTTTTATACACATATTATATATTTATTTGTATATGTGACTAAAATTTAAAAATGCTTTAAAAGTTACCTCCATGTTCCACATAGCTTATTTTCATTCATACTTTGGTGTTCAAACAGGTCTAAGTAAAATTATAGGTATTTTTAAATTATAGAGTATAACTTTCAGAAATATTACCACTGATCTCAAAGCATCTTTTTAATCTGATTATAATATTTTGACATTATTAAAGACAACTGCGTATGCATTTGAGTCTCACATCTTCTTGTAAATCATTTAGGATTTTATGCTGAACACAATTCAAATTTATTGAGTATTTTTTAAAAAAATTATTTATATATGCATAAAAGAGCTTGGGTACAGGTCAGAGGCACAGGGTGGGGGTGGCATGTGTGTGTCTGTGTGTTTGTGGTGTGTGTGTGTTTGTGTGTGTGAGAGAGAGAGAGAGAGAGAGAGAGAGGATTCACCAGAGACAGAGTGGGAAGCAGAAAAGGAAGATCAATTGAAATACACTGCTAAGGGGAGAAGCAGGCAGGTAGGAGAGGTCTGCTGAATCATGTTGGTCTCCCCTAGTGGGCGGTGGGTGGAGTGGGGAGAGATCAAACTTGCACTTAAATGGCTGCAGAAGCCCCACAGTGAGGTGCTCCACCCTTGCGCCACCAGGGATGCTCCTATCCAGTATTTTTTAACTGATGATCCAAGAGAAATAATTTTTAAATTAGAACATTTGTGGCTCAGCATATTGAGCTCTGACACCCCCACCTCCCACCCCAAATAAATCCTGCCCAACATCTCTTAGCTATGAGAACTTAGGTTAGTTTATTAGTTACTGATAACTATCAACATACACAACAATGGATTAAAATCAGAGACCTGTACTAAGGATCACAGCAATTGACTCATAACTCTCTGAGTGCCCGAATGGTGTCTGACACTTTATCAGCAATAATAAATATAATGGATGACAAGACTGAATTATTGGGAACTTAATTAGCTTTCTTGTATCTCTTAAATTTATCTAGTTTAAAGCTTAGCTTAGAGAATCCAAATTCATCTAAATTCTTCTCTCTTAATTGCTACATCAGTTGTGGAAAGCAGATGGATAGTCTAACTGGATATTATGAAGAGTTTCACTGAGGATAATTCACATAGGCATAGGCAAGGCTTAAGAAAAACTAAAGTATTGCTGTATGATTCTTGTTTTATTATCATTCTTACCATAAAAATCATATATACAATTATATAATACATAATTCTAATAGTGTAATTTCATTCCCAGTGTAGTACCATTGCTTAGTGCTTACTAGAATGTAATACCATCCTTAGTTCTTTCTAAGTGTTTTCATTAGAACAATGTAAAATAGTAATGGCAGGGAGTCATTTGTGCCCTTAGATGTGAAGTGAGAATTGAAGAGACACATGAAAATTTGAAGGAAGAGAGAGTTATATGCAACTATAGACTTAGGCAGAAGGAAGCAATCAATATATGATGATGTGATCATTAACTAGGAAAAAGGGTTTAATACCCACATTAAATTTCCTGCACAGATTCTTGTTGCCTGAAATCTAGTCAAAAGCTGCAGGGTAAAGGATCCTGATGGTTTTGAAACTAAAACCAGTTTCCTTATAATCCTTTCCTCATTGAATAGAACTTAATTTCCCTCTGAAGTGTGGGTTAGTCTTTCTAAGTATAGCCGAAAGAATAGAATGTGATGAAAGTGTGAGACTGTCATTTCCAAGATTAAGTTCTAGGAAAAGCATGGCTTCTATCTTGGCTCTATCTGTCTCCCCTTCATTACTTACTCAGTAGAAACCAGATAACTACCACTCTTCATTTGAATGAGGGTTTTCCTAGCTTTCCTTTCAACTATGCTTTCTCCACACTCAGACACTTTATTTTTAACATAGTACACACTTTATACATGTTTTTATTGGTGCTAAGAAATCTGTCGTTTACTTACTGTCATATCCCATATTCTAGAACAGATCTAACTCAGAGTATAGATACAATAATCTATTGAAATAATTATTCAGTAATAAACGAGAACACCTTCTATAATGGATAGACTCTATATATCTGAAATAATTGAAAGAAGAAAGCAAAAAGAAAAAGGACAAATACTGGTCATTATATATTCATGGCTTATATCCCAAATGGGATGCTTATTTTATGTATTCAGAACTCTAGATAAACCAGCAATTAAATTTAATATTTAATTGTGGCATTTAATAAACAGCTATATTATAAGTGAAATCACCAGATTACTTATTTATACCATAATATTTCAGATCTAAATTATGTAAAGATGACAGTTTTCTAAACCTTTTAAAGGAATACATTTATATTGGGTAAGTGCTGTCTTTGGAATAGATGCTGAGATTACTCAGCTGAAACAGCTCTGTTAATAAATTCAGTGATGCCTGAGCTTTTCTTATTGTTTATTTTTATTCTTGCCAGCAAGTGCTAATCCTGTTTGAAAAGGTAGAAAAATGAGAGGAAAAGTGACTCTATCTTAACAAAAATGTTTTGAACACACCATCAAAATTTTGTCAGGATCATTAGTGATTACTTTGTTACTAAATATATTAAAGTCCTAAATATCCTTTATGATAAGATAAATTAACATTTTTGGTAGTTCACCAAACTGAAAAAAAAATAGTGATTTTATGTATTCTTTGATCTTCATTGTGTAGCATGTGAAAAGTAGATGTTATATAGTTAACATTAAAAACAAAACAAAACAAAAAACAGGTGTAATAAAAGTGTTACCCCACCAAATTTTAGGAGTAAGACATACAGGACTGTTCCAGTTATGCAGAAATGGAGTTTCCTTCTACATGGAGTGTTCAAAAAAACATTGCAATGGTACATGTTTTGATGAGTAGCTTTAGAAAAAGATCTCTATGAACAGATACAGGATAGGAACACTAGTCTTTACAGAAGTAGCACTGAATACTAGTCAGCTTAGAAATACAAATAAACAGAATTAGAAACATGTGTTTATGAATATCAAGCTACTCATCTACTCAGTGTATTAACTTTTAAAATATATGAATAAAACAATACCTACTAAAGAAAATGATGATACTTTACTTGGAAATATATATGTATGCCATAGTTCATGAAGATTACTAGATTTGTTCTGAAATATAGAAATTCTATTTTAAGTCCAAAACAATTTCACAAAATCTTTTCATTTTTTCTGGTGTTTTACCATCAGAAGGGTTTAATTGATTGTTGACATCTTGTTAACATTTGCAGTGTTCTGCTTGATCTGTAGATACCGATGATGTATTAGGGAAGAAGGGTTTTTGCATAGGGTAGACATATAAACATTTTCATGAGCTCAAAGGAAAAGCAGTAGAGTTACATAAGGTGCGAAGATATGAGAAATACAGAAGTGACTGACAGAGCAAATGCCCAGAGCACATATATTGGAACTTTCCTCCAAATGAGAAAAACAACAATAGGACAAAATAGGAGAGAACAAACTGAACTAAAGTATAATGGGAAATATGTTTCTGGTTGGAGGCTTTTGATAGTTATGTGACATTATATCTGATCTGTTATGTGACATTATATCTGATCTGTTGGTCTTCTGAGAATACTAAGTTACTTAATGACTTTTGGATTTATATAGGATCTGAAACTATTTGAGAGGAATATAATTAGATGCTGAATATAGTGAAGGGATAGTAGATGTTTTGTGATATTTAGATTAAAAACTATACTTTATAGCTTTAAAAACTATACTTTATACTTTATACCACTTTATAGTGGTACTAATTATAATAAATAACATCTATAAAGTATTTGAGAATAAGAAATTTCACTAGAGGATTTTCACTATCTTGAGAACTGTCTTTTCAGAACTTTTTCAATATATCATCACAAAATTGTCCAATTTCTTCTGAATGTTAGCCTGTGTTGATGCCTATGTTTGTCTTTGAGCTGGCATCTTAGTTGTAATACTTTATTTTTTAAGTTTTGATATGGTCAGTGTGTAACTGAATGATTAACAAATGTTGTTGAACAGTCATTTGGAGATCAGCATCCATCAGAGACACATTCAAAATTCAGTTTCCAGAAAATTGATAGTTCTTTATCATCAAAGATTGGTCAGTTTTGGGAGTTGCTGTCTATATTATTACTTATGAATATTTCACTTTTTTAATTGTGAGTCCAGTGACAGAATAACATGTTGTAGGACAAGTCTACAGAACATATATCTATCTACCCACTTTGAACACCTATGATATTTTAAGAATCAAAAAAACTTCTTTATTCAATGCCTCTTCTTGCTCTGATATTTCATTTGCCTTTACATTTATTATCTAGAATGAAATGGATAAAGACAGTTATGTGTTGTTAGAGTCTAGGGGGAAAAATCTAAAATCAGTTTAAGTATTATCAATTCACACATCTAACAAATATGTCTATTTATTGTTATAAATAAATGTCTATGTGATTGTTATAATATCATTTATAGTTTATCCTTTGAGATACTATATCCAAAGACTTGACTATTTCTATTTTTAGAAGTTATATTATTTTCATCCATTCTTTTAAGAAAATTCACTCTAGTATTTAAAACTTTTTTAATATGGTGATAAAGACTTTAAAAACATTAAAAATAGGAAAACTATTTCTATGATTTAAAAATGTTAGTTGAACTAAACTGATTGCTTTGTAACTTCTTAGTCTAGGCAAATATTTCCAGTACACTCACAACCTCCACTAGGCACACAAACTGATAAACTGCTGAAGACAATTTGCTATCTAAGTTGACACCTACAAACCCACTCCTAGTTCTATTTTATGTTATAGTAAGGTTTATTTATTTATTTGTTCACTTACTTACTTTGAAGAGCAAGGGCATCACCCACACCACATTAAACCACTTTAATACACTTGTGTACTTTAGGCATCTTGCTACAGAGAGAGTGTTATGAATTTGTCAAATTAACACATAAGTAGAGCTCAGGATGCCAGATGGTGAGGCTTGGTTAAACAACAGACCACAAGAGAAATTGAAATAGAGAAGTTTATTACTCACAGGTCCTGGAATAAATATCCAGCAGTTTCAAGGAGCAAGGGAATATGCAAGAAAGTCAAGTCAGGGTGTAGTCAAGAAGGCCCTAGGGCGTATGCCATTTTCAGAGTCCCTGCATAGATTGGGGGTTCCCAGACTAAAGAAAAATTGGTAATTTAAACCAAAAGAGTGTGGCTGTGGTAAGTTACATAGTGTCTTATCTAAAGGGTACAAATTGAACCCAGACAAGACTTTATCCCCAGAGATGTTAAGTATGTCTTGACGTCTTATCAGAAACATACATTTTCTTGTAATTCTGTGGTTGTTTTCTAGGGTATGTGTTGTATGAGGGACTAGTATCAGTTTATGGTGACTGCAGGCTATCTTACCAAACAATATGGTTGCCAAGACAGTAATAGCATGAGATGATTGCTCAGCTGAACTCAAGACAGAGATCTATACTTCATGTTAGAAGACTAGCAGGGCATAACATAAAGTCACTAATCTTTACCAACTTTCTAACTAGGCTGAATCCTGCATTACAATTCATGTTGATTACTAACAACCAGCATGTGCTTTGTTTCCCTTCAGTGGTCTTTCTTTTTCTGATTACAAACATATTCCTATATCTCCTAATCCCTTCACCACCATGAAAAAATGTCTTTAGTAAATGATCTTGAGAATAAGAAATGTATATAATTTATAGGCAGTAAATATGAAGAGAAAAGGGTAATCAGGATCCATTTGAATATTACAGTTATTTGTTTGGAACATGAAAGTTAAAAGTCCATCTTATGAGTTTCAATGAGATGAAAGACATGAGAAAAAATATCTATAAAAGGGAATTTAATCAAAGTGTACTTCATGAAGGATATAACAAGCAAGGTTTGCAAAAGAAGAGGAAGAGGAGAAGGAAATGAGGAAACAGTAGCAGTTCTGTGTCATCTGGACTCCAAAAGATCAACCAGTGAAGAACTTCCTGGGTAAGAATATCACAGAGAATAAGCACTGGTGCCTGAACAAGAAGTTCATCTGGTGTTAAACACAACAGGTGAACTGTGTGGTAGACAAGATAGGGGGATTGTGAAAATTACTATTAAACATGACAATGCCATTCACATATGAGAGTTACCAGGTGAAAAGCAGAATCAGAATGGATAGCACAAGGCATGCATGCTCAGAGCTTTGGCTTCTCCATACTATAGAGAAATAAGTTATGAACAAGCACTGAACTGTATTTTTTTTTTTAAGGACAGTCCTTTCTATTCTGATATCTTTGAATGTGTGTTCCCTAAGAATAAGCCTAAATTCTTCATTCACTTAAAGATCTTCTTTTCTGCAGTGGGGCATCTATTCTGGCAGTGTGGGTCAGTGATGGGAGAGTACATTGGTATCACTGCCACCGAGAAGAGAGTGAGAGATTTCTCTTTAATTTTCTTGTTAGATAAGAAATAACATTTTGTTTTGTTTCATCTGAATGATAGTTTTCCCTTAACACCTAGTTTGTGTTTTTGTTTTGATGAAAACATGAGAAATGTTTTAAAGAAACTGAAAGAAATAACAAGAAACTCCTGAAAATACTTCAGAAACCTTTCTGAACCCCAAGACTCTAGTCAGGAAAGAAACTAAGTAAAAAATGAAAGAAAGACAGAAAAATTGACTTTAAAAATTCAACATTCTTCTTTAGAGGACAAGTGTAACTCTAGACTACTGCGCTATAGCATCAAATGTTACAATGTAACTGGGAATTGCAAATACATATTTTCTAAATGTAGGAAAATTGGCTTTCATTTCAACATGCATCAAATACATGTGATACTTAAACAAAAGCTTCAACTTTCTGGCTCATGGATTTTATTTCAATAACCTGAATAATCAAATAACTCTGCTATTTGATTGTTAAAGTCTCTGATGGCCCATAGTGACTTTGAAGGTGTTCTCACTGCCTCTGTAAGGGGCATTGGGAAATTAGGGAACAGAGAAATAAACTTTACACTCTGTTTTTCAGTTTTTCACATAGACTAGGTATCTTAAAACTTTGCATTGTGTTTTAATATATTAAGTTTCTGTGTTAGATACACTTTGCAGAAAGTTTCCCTTATTTTAATTAGTGATTCAAAATAATTTAGCAGGACTGCCTAAAATTCAGTGACACTTGCTAAGAAACTCATGTTTATTTTTCACTTATTAAACTATCTTATTAAAAATATTTTAAGAGGTTGGTAATAAAATTATTTGGGATATTGTACATAGAACACAATGCTGTTTTTTAAATGATATTTAAAAGTTTGCATAGAATTAATTAAAGATCTTTCCACATCCATGAAACACTGAAGCCATAAGGAACATGCAAAGTCCAAAGTACCAGTTATATTTTTCTTCAGCAATAAATGTGTATCTTTATAATGCCAAGAGAATAATTCCAGTAAAATGAGTTATTAAGATAATTTCTTTAACCATGCATGACTTTCTTCAATGCACATATAATACGAGGGTAAAAAGTTTATACTATTTAATTTCACTAATAAGAATTCATACCATCAAATTGGTTTAATGGGGTTAATGGTTTATGGCCTATATTAAATAGAGTATGTTTTATAATTTAGAATATTTTTATTATTTATATATGATAGAAATTAAACCTCTATTAATTTGCATTCATATAATTGTATGTTTGATCATAAATATATATTAACTGACAAGGTGAAGATTGACACCACTTAATGTAAAATTCATATAAAACATTTTTTATTTTGTTTCCTAATTATTGTGATTGTTTCAGGTTTCTTTTCTCTTTTTCCTCACTCTATAAAATAACATTTTGAGTCTTAAGTAAGCGATTCATGAACTATCACAAAGTGAATACACCAAGGTAGCTATTGTTCAGATTAAGAAATAAATATTAAGTCTCCTTGGTGGTGCAAAGGGTTAAGCACCATACTGTGAGCATCTGTGTGTCTACTGTGGTGCTTTATCTTTCTCAATTAAAATTATGTGTGGGGGTCTCCCTGGTAGCGCAATGGGTTAATCACCGTACTATGAAGCATCCACAGCCACCATAGCAGTTTGATACCTCACCAGAAAGGGGACCCACATGGCTCTCAAGCCTTGCTTGCTGCTTTCCTCAGCAGTGTATTTCAGTCAATCTGCCATTCTGTTCCCCACTCTTTCTCTGGTGAATCCTCTCAGCCCTTGCACCTCTGACCTGACCCCAGTTCTTGTATGCATAAATTAATCTTTTAAAATAAATTTTAAAAATATATGGCAAAAATCACCTGTATGTATGCAACATAGGTTAATTCAGTTTCTGTTCAAGGCAGCACTGCCCAGTGGAAATGTTCTCTAACTGGTAACAGTTTTATTAGACAACAAGACTAAAACACAAACTTATTTAATTTTTGTATTAATTCTAATGTGAAGACTATTAAATTTGACTCTAAGTGGGATAATTATGAAGAATGGTGCTAGTATATTTATGTGTACCACATATGTATTAGTGTTTGCATTTTACTTTTTACTTTATTCACTGATTTATTTACGCATACAAGAACAGCAGTGTAGGCCATAGGAGTGGGGGGCAGTGAGAAGATTCACTATAGACAGAGTGGGGAGCAGAACAGGCAGATATATGAAATGCACTGCTGAGGAAAGCAGCAGGCAAGGCAGGAGAGGTCTGCTACAAACCTCTCTGTAGCATGGGGGTCACCTCTCTGTCCAGGGATTAAACTGGTGCTGCAGTGGCTGTGGATAGCTTCATAGTGCTATGCCTTAAACTCTTGCTCTAAAAGGATGGCCCTGTACTAGTTTTTGTTGTAGCTATATCTTTATATAATCTATCTAGCTAAGAAATGCTTTGGTCAATTAAAATAGACACAATCAAATATTTTTCCAGGGGTTTGCAATAACTGGTTATATTAAAAGTATTAATGTATATATTATATTTTCATGGGAGTTCTTATTTTTATATTTCAACCTCAGCATAATTATTTAATTTAGATTTTTTTTTGTTTCAATTTTATTTCTTCAGTGGATGGCCACTGAAATCATATCATTATTTACTTAAATTTTCTTGATCTTTATTGAGATTGAACAGATACTATATTTTTATTGACCATCTGGCTATCCAATTTTGTAAAATAACTTTTTAAATTATATTCCCAAATGTTTTTATTAATTTACAGATGTTAGGTCATTTTGACTCAGGCTCTTTGCTGGAAAACATCTGGCTTCTATCTGCGACTGTTCTATTTCACTCTTATAAAGTGGCCTTATGATGAGTAAATTTAATGAAATTCAGTTTATAAGTGCTTTCCCCTATGATCAGTGCCCTTTTGTGTAATAATTACAAAAAAAAAAAAAATCCAAACTCAAAGCTTTAAAAAAAACATTCTTTCATATGTTTTTTTGGGAGTTTTAGAGTTTAGTCATCAACATTCAGATCTATAAATTTCCCTGGGAATGATTTGTATGTATGAAGTGAAGTAGGAGCCAAATTATCTTTTTATTTTCCATAAAAATATCAAAAAAGACACTAACATATTTCAAGTGTCCTGTTTGAATCCTTGTTATTCTCACTATCCTGTTCAATTAGTTCATTTATCTCTGTACCTTGTTCCTATTTCCTATAGGTGGTATTTTCATCACTTTGATTTTTACCTATTTATTACATAAAAAATATACATTTCATTTTATATATTATTTTATGAGTCATGTTACCAAACAACCTAATTGCTTTTCTTTTTTATGTGAAGTTTCAGAATTTTCAGGAGAGTGCTACCATTTACAATAGTAATGTTTTCTTCTCGTTGGAAATTATGACTGTGCATTTTTATATTATATGTTATTAATTTGGCTAGAAATTCAGGTAGATATAACTACCAGTGCTGTGCACACAAGTATGTCTGTTATCTTGAATATATATGTAGCTGTACTATACATTTCATCTTTATATTATACTATGTATGATACTGAACTTTCATTTGAAGTACAAAGTAACAATTTCTATTTCTATTTGCTTTTTAATGAAGAAGGGATACTTCCCAGCTTTAGAAAATAAAGTTTAAAATGCAAATTAGTACTGAACATAATTAGGCACGATGCTTTTGAGGGTTGCTAAACAATCTTACTACCAATTTAATAGCACTTATTTTTCTTAATACTACATATTGCTAGTCTTAAAACCATACCATAGTAAGATAGCATGTACTTCTCTTCTTGTATACACAATGATAGTTTATTTTATTCATTGAGACAAATTAGGTGTTTAAATATTATTCAGTATATTTTAGTTTGTGTATTTATTGTTATTTTTGTTTATATTTTCTTTAAGACACATTATCTTTTTTTTTTTTAAAGATTTATTTATTTATGCATACAAGCACTGGGGTACAGGCCAGAGGTGTGGGGGGTGAGAGGATTCACCACAGAGAGC
>JAGFMF010011791.1:9136274-9179561 GCA_019455555.1 Galemys pyrenaicus
GCAGATCAACGGAAGTACACTGCTGAGGGGAGCAGCGGGCACAGCAGGAGAGGTCTGCTGCACCATGTGGGTCCCTTCCCTGGCCGGCAGCAGGTATCGAACTCGTGCTGCAGTGGCTGCGGTTTACTTCACAGTGCGTTGCTTAACCCACTGCGCCACCAGGGAGGCCCTAGACATATTATCTTAGATTAGTTGCCATCAGTAGACTGATGAAACATATTCAGAGCATATACCTAATTTGATTTCTAAATATATTTAATTTAAAAATTTTAAATCCCAAAAAGTAGATGTGCAAATTATATATGATGATCAGCTTACTCAGTGGTTCATGGAGTTAAATAAGCAATAGGAGATAAGCACCTATTTTAGGTATAAAACTCTGTGAGAATTAGAAAAATGGACATATTTGGATAGGAAGTCCAGTGTATGGGCATAATGTAAATCTGTGTTATATGTTGAAGCTACTGAGCTGGCAAATTTGTTGTTTTATATATATTATGTATATAATATATATATTTTGAATATATTATATATAATATATATATAACTGAATATATAACTTCAAAATACATTGAAATACTATTTACTGAACTTCCCTCAACAAGATCTAATAAATAAAACTCATAAATTTTCAAATGTGTGTTATACCAACACTACCTCAATAATGTAGCTATAGTTGGTTCTGTTAGATGAATTGAATGTAAGTGTCTTAAATTCCTTCACTGAAAAGCTGCCTTACTTTGGAAAAGTCCCCTAATCACTTCAAAAATTAATTCCTTTATATGGAATAGATAACTATTATCAACTCTTATAGAATTTTGTGAAGATTATGTGATATATTTTTGGTAAAGAACACAGAGTATTGTCTGTTTCATACATTCAGCTCAATTAATGTTAGGCATGCTTGTCTTGTGTCATTGCTACTGGTGATCTTTAACTTGAAGCCATTTGAATCTATAGTCATAAGAAAGGATAAAAAGAACATTAACATTCTTAAACAGGCAAAGTATTTAATACAGATAATTTTACACACTAGCCAAAATATGAATAAGTTTTGAGCTTTCTAACCTCTGGTTTGCTAGCAATGCATGTAGTTAACACAATTCAATATTAAATTATTGCATGGGAAAGAAAGCAAATAATATTCAAATTATTCAAATTTTTGAGTAAGCTGGCATAATAATTCATTCTCACTCCCTGATCAGTAACTGGAAAGAAAAGGGAAAGAAATGCAGCACCCACTGAATATTTTACAATCCATTTACATAAATATATGTGAAATAAGTGATATTTTTTTAAAAAGCAGAGAACTCTACATCTAATAAAATGTGTCACTCTCATTATTATCAACAGGACAGGTTCTAAAAATGTTGGCAGATCTATATAGTTAGATTAGTAGGATTCAGTCATTCACTTTTATGCTTACATAAATATATCAAAGACAGAAATATGCATTTGTGGATGTGCTATAGTTTATTTTTAAAGCATACATTGAAAAAGGGAATGATTTCTTGCACAATGGCAAAAAAACAAGCTATATGTGCACATTACATGAATACGTGATTTATTATAAGCACATGAACATTAAATTCTACTTTAAAATTCTAAAGCTAAATCTATTGACATTGTATGGTTTGAAGTGCTATCTTTTGACAAAGGCTCACAAGCAATAGATTTTAGAATTGTTAGGACTTGTATATACTATGAAACTAACTGAATCAGTGACTGCATGGAAAACAATCTGGTAAATTTACCAAGGCTATTAACAAGTTTGTAATATAATTGTTGAATTCAATTTAATTATCAAATGATACTTTATTTTTCATTCTATTTAGACAATAGTTTTGGTAGCTGAACATTTTTAGTTTGCTTTTTTTTTAAACTAATACTTGATAAGTCACTTCCAAGTTCAAGATGGATTAGAAAACTTACATTAAAAAATGAAGAAGTTAAAGCAAAAGGAAAAGTAAATTAACAGAGAAGTTGCTGTCGTTTATCATAGCTTAATAGAAAAATTCTCTTTCCTGCAGAATTTAGCAGTCCATCATCTTCAGTGATCACCTTTGTAGTTTTGAATGCTGGTAGCTGCTTCTTTCAAAATACATCAATCACCTACTAAAGATTTCTAGTCAGTGGAGTTAGTAAGAATTGTACACATCACTTTATGATTTAGGAGAGGTGAAAGAGAAACTTCTGATAAAACAGTAGTCAGAGACATGCAGGGTGAGACACTGAGCACATTTCAGTTATTAAAAAATATCACAATGACTCCTGATTGAGATGTTAGTTACTGTAGTTGCACACACATTAGTGTAAATTATTTGCATATAATTAAGGCCACTTCAGAAAAGTAGAAATGGTGACAGTATGTAAAGATTTGTTGAATAAAGATATTTACTAGTTTCAAACACTTTAATTATTTAAAAATAATTATTTTATTAATATTCTATTTCATATATTATATACAATATTTATAAGAACACACAGATGTTTGCATAAACACACTGAAATAAATGTCTATTCATATTTCATGTTAGAATAAATTGTATAACATACTCTTACATATATATATATATACATATATATATAATGTTCTAGTCTAGAGCTCCATAGAGCTCCACCTCTCAAAACTCAGAGTAAACAGTACAGAGGACGAGCTTTGTAAAAGAAAAATAAGGAGGTGATAAATCATTTTTAAATTTGTAATATCTAGATGTGATAATGATAAATAATATCACATCTTACCTAATGAAAGCAACTATATTATAAAATAATTTATAATTAAAATCTTAAGAACACTAAAATTACATTCAAACATAGTCTTTCAAATATTTATCAATTTTTTTCCTCTCAGATTTAGATATTTTCCCAGAAACCTGTTATTTAAAAAATGTACTGACAATTAAAATCTGTTGTACAATCAACTTTGCTTGCATTTTTATAGTGTATTATGCAGCAGTTATTAATTAATGGTGCACATTAATTTATAATTACAGGTTTCTGTCTTGCATTATCCACTCACTTGTAAGAGAATTGAGTAGAATTTGTTTTGCCATTTTAACATAGTATTTCTGTCATAGGACTTTCTATATGACTCTCTACATATGTATGTACGCATGCATATATACATCACTATTCATCATCTGGAGACCATTCAATCATCTATGTACAGAACATTTATTGATTAATGTATTTGTTCAATGATTTTTCTCCATTCCTTCCATTATTTATTTCCAACAAGTTATTTTCAGAGGAATCGTGTTACTATTTTCCCTCTTTTTTTTTTTAATATTGCTAATAATGAGACAGCTTTCTACCAACAATCAGTGTACATATATTAAATATACCCTCTTCTCTAATTATTCAGCAATTAGCAGTAGGTTCAGGTGTGTTTTCTCTAGATAAATGCCTGTTTTATTCCCTAACCAGTCAGATCTTAATATAATGTCTAATAAAATGTTTGCCCACATGATATAATACAACATGACCTCTGTACCTTATGATTTCTTGCAACTCATTTGGTACTATCAATTCTTTATACCTGATGGTGTTTCTCTGAAATTAGCAATGGCAAAAACATTTTAGATACTCAAAAGTCTATTTAATTTTGCCTCCTGGTTGTAATATCTCAAGCCATCATTGTATCATAATATGGATAATTAGAGTGATGATAACATATTTGCAAAAATATTCCCAATGTAGGCATATGTTTTACTTTTGCTTACTTAAGACCTTAAGTTCCTGACTTAGGTAAATCTTCTGTTGAATAAGGACAATTGAGGGTCAACAATGCTTTTTGATCTTCCAGATATACATTCTGAGAAGGCATAAATCCTTTGGAATTAATTTTAGAATAGTTCTGAAAAGTGGGAGGAAACAAGTAACACATTAAAATAGTTTTTTCCTAATAGTTCATGTCCTTAAAATCATATATCAGTTATTCATTTTCACTAGTTGAGCAAACCTTCTTATAATGGAATATTAGTAAGCCTCAGAATTTGCTTGTATAAATAAAGTCATCTTATCGCTCTGCAGGTATATCTATTCTGTCTTGCTTGAAGGTAGCTTATATCCTAGTAGAGTGACAAACAACATGAAATAAACTTAATTATTAATGTCCTTATAAATTATATTACCAATTGCCTTTATCTTAGCCTACTATCTCAATTCATTGTCCTCATTATTCTCTGTAATTATCAACATCAACTAAAACAATGCAATGAAAATATACAATATTAAATGGGTTTGTAAAATTTATAGATGGTTTAAGATATACCTCATAATATGCTTCTCAAATCTTATAAAATTGTTGACATGTGAGACAGCGTTTGGCAGGTTATTGTGAATCACCTGGACTTAAATGTAATTTTAGGACTTCACCAGAGAATAAGTGAAAAATATAACTTTTAAATAATTCCTAAAAAAAATATTTAACACTGGTGTAAAAGACACAATAAAGTGTAAAACTTCTTCAAGCAACATACAGAATAATTTTACCGAATATAAAATTGAATAAAGTGTATTGAAGTTTATTTTTCAAGATAAGGTGATGTAGTTTGTATAAAAAGGTTCCTCTTTTTTAATGGATTCACTTAAAGTGGTGTTTACCAATTGGTATCTGGAAGTCATATCAAATTAAATGTGTAAAAGTAAATTCTCTATTTTTAGCTGAAAAATGATTTTCTTTCTCCAAATGTTTCCCTCCTTTTAAATGGTAACTCAGTTACTCCAATTGATAAGGCTAAATTTTAATTGGTTAAATCAACTTCTTTCTCCCATCCTCCCCACATGTTCATCCATTAGCATTTTCTCCTTGTTGAATATTTCAAATGGATACAAACTACTGATTTATTATCATATCTTTACTTATATTATTCTATTTTAAGTTTATATTATTCATCATTCAGAATTTATCAACAGCTTTCAAACTGATCTCCCTGCTTGTAATTTTGTCTTTTTCAATTACTGTTTCTATCCATCAGTCAATGCTGCACTTAAAAATGACATAAAATTAGCTGACATTTATATTCAAATTCATCCAGGAGTTTATGTTTCACTAAAATAATGTTTTGGTGTTCTATATGCTTTATAATGTTGTATAGTATGAGCCTATAGATAGCTAATAATATCTCACATCCCATTACTTTTCATTCTCTTTTTTTGTTTATATCTTTTCTTTGGTACTTCTGAAACTTTCCAAATATCATCAATCATTTCACCTATGTTCTTCCTATTTCTTTTTCTGGAATTTTCTCCTCCACTGATCTTATCACTTATTGTTTCATTTTACTTGGTTCTCTGTTCAAATGTCACCTTATTTAAGATGCTTCCATTGATTAGCATGTCCCAAATAAGGCTTCCCCAAATGCTTTCTATCTCATTATCATATGTCATACTTCAATTTATTTATACATTTAATATCATTAACAGGGTATGCACTAATTTATTCTCTTTTTTTTCTGCATTTAGGAATCTTCTTTTATTTACTAGTATTTATATCTCTTCTGCCATTTAGTAGACACTCAATAAACACTTCTTTTTCAAATAGAAGAATATATTCATAACAATGAATAGGATGAGGTAAGCAGGAGGCTTATAGTTATTAGATATCAGCAATCACAAAATAAGTATTTTCTACTTATTTTTTTAATGTATATCACAAAGTAGTAGAGGAATACCTAGCACTTAAAAACCACAAGGTTCTATTATGCCTGTTCAAACTCTGTGGGAAATATTTATGACAAACTTTATATAAATATAGTAATTATAACTTCTCCTCATATGTGTGTGCTGCTAGATGTCTTACTAGCTGATTCTTCAAAACAAAAGAAACTCTAGTGTTCTCCAGTTCCTATAATGCAATATATCCTACCTCTGTAAATTCTAAGCTACGTATTCTAGTTACCTAGGCCTGCCATAACAAAACTCTAAAGAAGGTGGTTTAAACAAAAGACATTTACTGTCTTACTATGTGGAGCATGGAAATCTAAAATAAAGATGTGAGCAAGGTTTGGTCTTTCTGAGGTTCTATTCCAGGCTGTGTTCTTGTAGATGGCCTCATTTTCTCTGTGTCTTTTCATTTTTCTTTCCCTTTATACATGCCACTTTATACACATTTTCTCCTTTTGAAAGACATTAATCATACATGCCAAGCTAGGGCCTACCTCAGTGACCTTATTTTTAACTTAATTCTGTACCTACCACTAAATATGACCTTATTACTAAATAAAACCACATTTACAGGTACTAGGTATGAGGATTATCACATGAATTTTGTTAGAACAAATTCAATCTAAATGTGTTGGTATCTGAATGCAAATTTTGGAAAGAATTAACAGTAGCACATCATTATATCATCTTTCTTCCCTATAGATAATCATAAGGGTATAGATTATAGTAAAAGTTAATAAAAAATAGAAATCAATGAGTTATATTTATTACCTTTTTATTATATATGAATTTTAATAAGGACTATGTTTAATCCTTAATTCATAAAATATAAAATTAAGCTCTCGATAATCAAGGTGAGCCATTTTTACTAAAATTATACATAATTGCTCAAAATTTAATACAATTCTAAATTTTAAATTTTATGTTCACTTAATCTCCACCTTCCTTCAGATCAATTCTTTAATAAGTTAAAAAAATTTTATCCTTGAAACTTGTGCTTGCGTTATGACCTAAAACTGCTTTAAAATCAGTCTTATTAAAAAAAATCTTATGCGTATAGATTTCTATGAATAGTTTGCTTTTGCACTGATAATTTTTCCTTTTTTCATTTGAGTCAATAACTCTGTATACAGGTCAGACAATCCTTCATGTTTGCCAAAAAGTGTGCATATTAATACTCATTAAAATTTGATATTTGCAATAGAATATAGATTAAAATAGACTAGTTATATGCTAATTTAAAAATCTTATATAATACAGTGACGCAAGACTTCCAAGTTTTAAAATATAGTGGAAGTTACAGATAATATCAGTAAAGACATTCACAATATTATACACACTCATGGATATATAATTTCAAGAAGTTTATACATAATCCAAAGTCAATTTCAAAGAGAGTATCATGAACTTCTTACAAGATAATGTACCACAAACAGATAAAAATATAGTTTTCTAATAATATTTTCCTGGGAAATTCACACATATGTTCAATGTTTAGTAAGAAAAAAAGTTGTTATATACTGTATTTATAAAAGATTATTAGAACATAACTAAAATCTGCTTACTTTTTAAACTTTCGGCCATTTGTTCTATTAAGTAGATTTATACTTTGACATGAGAGAGTACAATGGTAATGTTATTTCTTTGAAACTCCATAGAACTACCATTTTTTTGCTAATTATTTTGCTAGGTATAAAATTTCAATAAATATTGCAAATACAAATTTTATTTTATGATCACACACATATACAGATGAATTGACTCAAACTTTTATCATAAACAAAAGATAAACAGGTAACTTTTAATTCATAAATTTACCTTTTGTGTATGGTGAATATTAACTTTTTATTGTAAAAATAGTCCACCATTTGTTTTTAACAGGCAAACAATTACTTATTTTCTATCATTTTGTCACTGAGTAATTAGGTCCTCTTCCTTCTTGTTTCTGTAAGGGATTTTCATGTGATGTCTTATTTCTTTTCTATGCCTATCAGTCAGATAGGATTAATTTTACTACATCTACCATTTGGACTACTGAAATTTTCTCCTTGCAGAAGTAATAGCCTCTTGCATGTCTTGCTCCAATGCACTATAAAAACCTCCTTCAAATTAATCTTACTAAATTGCACATATGAGTACATAACTGTCCTGCTCAAAAAGTCTTCAGTGGACTCCCAATTGCCTATCTCTTTAGTAAAAGTCCTGGATGAGCTGTTAAAATCCCTATTAAAGCATGCCACAAAAATATCTATACAGACAATTATTCAACAACAGTTACTGAGAGCATATTTTACAACATATTATATCATGCTTTAGGGAATACAAAGACAAACAAAACAAGGTCTCATTTTAAAGAGAGCACAGTCTAATGATACACATAAAAGAATAATTAAACACAAATCAATAAGATAGAAAGGATTATAGGTCTGCTAATAGAGTAAATATAAAAATAATAAACTACCTGGAACCTAAAAACTACAGTCCCATGGAAGCTTATATGCAGATTTCTTTAGCACAGGGTATTGGTGCTAATAGGAATGCCTCCCTGGGCTGAGATAGTGTCTTTGATTATTCAGCTAAAGTCAGGGATGAAATTTGTTCTGCCTTTTCCAATTGAATGACTTACATCATAAGGATAACATTCCAAAGGTGAATTTAATAACATGAAATATACCTTCCGCAATTTTGCACGCCTCTCCACCCGGAAAACAGCTGTTTGGAAGCATTGAATATATTTTGAGAGTATTTTTAATGCAAGCAATGTAGGGAACTTGAAAGATGGATGATGGTGTTAAACTGAATAACTTTGTTCCCCTTCTTTTTAGAGGAGGAGTAAGTATGAATTCTGATGCAGAGGCAAAGAGGGGAAGTTCTGGAACGCACTTGGCAACAGGGACAACTCAAAGAACACGTGAAACAAGGTCCAAGGAGCAGCTGCCTCCACACACTTCCAGAAGCAGGAGATTTAGGGTATTCTATGGGATTGAGAGGTGAGGTCTGGGAGGAGGAATGCTGGATATATCCATCTGGTCCTGCTTATCCCAAACTAGTGTGTAACGAGTTTGACTCATTTTTCTTTCCCCAGCTCCCAACTCAGAGTCACATTGCACTGACACTTCTCACTAGCAACTCAGCTGGGTGCTGGGAGAAAGCTTTGGACAAGAGTGTACAGGGCTGTGCTTTCAAGTGCCAGATCTAGGGAATAAAGTGAGTGTGCCTAGCTGCAAATCTAGATCCTTCTAGGAAGACCAAGGCCTTAGGTGAAATGTGGACTTCTGGTTCATTATCCTGGACCCAATCAGATATTAGTTCCAAGTTATTAGCCAAATATATCCATGCCCTCATCCCTGGAAGCTGTGATTGCTATATGGCAAAAAAAAAAAAAAAAAAAAAAGAAAAGAAAAGACTTTACAGATAAAATTAAATAAGGAATTTTGAGATGCAGACATTTTCTTGGATTACATTCTAAGAGATATACAGGAGGGGATTCTACTACAGAAGAAAGAACTGGGCTATGCTCTTGGTTTTGAGGATAGAGGAAGCACCCATGAGTCAAGAAATAAAATATAAGGAACAAAGCACTAGATCCAGGACAATACAAGGGGGTGTTTTCTTCTCTAGATCCTTATGGGAATGTGACCATGCTGACACCTGCTTTTGTAATTCTGATCTCTAGAACCATAAACAAATAGGTATATGTCTCTTTTAAGATGGAAAGTTTCAAGTTTTTGCATTTAAACAATTTAGTTTGGCAAATGGTTCTAGCTGTTTTAGGATTCTAGTAGCTGAAAAAAGCAATCCCCTGTCACTTCTGATAAATTTCACAGTAAGTTTACAGAAGATTCAGATAAGACCATAGTCACAATTGTGTCTGCAACCATTCATAGTGTTGCTCCAGGCATTTGTATC
Source organism: Galemys pyrenaicus (assembly GCA_019455555.1). Classification (NCBI taxonomy): domain Eukaryota; kingdom Metazoa; phylum Chordata; class Mammalia; order Eulipotyphla; family Talpidae; genus Galemys; species Galemys pyrenaicus. Next base: position 9,145,854 of record JAGFMF010011791.1, read on the forward strand.
ATGAAGGAAGATACAGAGGTGACTTAGAGGCGATTACTGATGTTCTTCCTACATCCATACCTCCAGGTTTGTGATTTTTTTCCTTTTCTGGTGCAGAACTTTTAGTCTAAAATAGTTACACAATTACCAACTCCTTGTACAATAAGGAGCAATAAACTTTTTCTTAATTGTATTTAACTTGCACACAGAATTGTTACAAGTCACATACCAAATGAATAAATTATTTTTAAAAGTGATACTAGAAAAAGAGTTCCAAAAAATATTATTTTATTATTTCAAAATAAAACTCACAAAGTTCAATTGTATCCAAAAATTTGGTTAACATGGGCTACCCCTGAGGCACTCTGGGGTAAGTTAAGTGGCCATTATCCTTACAAACTGGGACTAAATAATCAAAAAGATAACTCTAATTAGTCTTCTCACCACATTCACAATGTTGCTTTGCCTTTTTTAAAATACTTGATTGACTTACTGATTCCATGTTTATTCATAAGATGTTTTAAGTGGACTTTACTATTTAGGGCAATTTTAGGTCAACTACAAACTTTACTGGAAAACACAGATTTCCCATTTATGCCCTGCTTCACCACCCTCCATATGCAGCCCTTCCTGTCAACACCCCACACAAATGGTACAAGTGTTACAAGTGATGAAACAATATACCTTTCTTGGTGTTGGACATTTTCTGGATTTTGTCAAATGTATATTTTTCAAAGTATAAATCTTCACATTTTTGTTAAATTTATTCCTAATTAAATATTTCAGTGTTGTTAGAATGAAATTGTTTTTCTTGGTTTCATTTTTGGAATGAAATTTATATACTTTAAGTGTACAAAATATGATTTATACACTGCAAGTGTATAAAATATGATTGGATTTTGTATTTGTCCTTGTATTCATCAACTTTCCTGAGTTTGTTTATCAACTTTATTATTTTTAGTGGGTTTTCTTAGGATATTTTATATCATCTATAAATGCATAAAGTTTTATTGTCATTTCCACTGTTATTTCCAGTGCCTGGTGTTTTATTTCTTTTACTTGCCTAACAATCCTAGCTTTCAACCTCAGTACTATGTTGAATATATAGTGGTAAGAGCAGACTTATTTGCCTTGTTAATGAATTTAGGAAGAAAGCAATGAGTCTTTATCTTACTGTCTTCTGGGTTTTTCTCTATCAAGCTAAGGGATTTCCCTTGTATTCTTTTATTTTTGAAGCATTTTTTATTCATGAAATGGTGTTGTAATTTGTCAAGTGTTCTCACATCTATTGAGGTCATTGAACTATTTTTGTTATTTTTATTTATTATGTTATTTTTGTTGAATATTTGCCTATAGTCTTTTACTAGTATTTGATTTTGTTCTTAAAGGAAGTTAACTGGAATCAGTTGAATCTTTTCAAAGTTGACTTTTTAAATATATTCAAGCATATTCAAAGCAGTCTATTCAGAGCCCAATTTAGTTCTGCTGTCATAGCAATAAGCGTCTGAGAATGCTGATGCACTTTCATATCCTACAAAGACTTAATATTTGTTGCTTTTACAATAGCTTATCCCCATATTTGTGTGATATACAGATACTAAGACATTGTTCTATTCATCTATGATTTTTGCCCCAGCCTCTAGTTTCCTCTACACATGTAATAGTCAGCAATCAGGAAAAACAAAATCCAGTGTTTTTTTCTGCAAACTCCAAAGTCCTCTTTTGTTGTAGCTCCCTCCATCATGTGCTGTTTAGGAAACTTGCATCTCCAGGACCCTCACACTATCTGCAACCTTAGGAAAAGTATTATGTTCCTTCAGGTTCTATCTTTTGCACCATAGACTATAAACTGCCTCTACAGAATAAAGTAGGCAAAGTTTCAGCACTGAAATATGGATGCTGAGCTTTGGTCATTGTTCCCCCTATTAAACTAATTGTTTTGTTATTCAAATCTTATTTCTTATATTACAGTTTCATAGTTTTATTAGACTGTTTTTAGCATTCTTTCAAAGGCTACTTCTATGTTCTGTGATTTTTTTTTCAACCATTAATATCATTTCATTTTATTTAGCTTGGACGTATAAATAGAAATCATAAATTTAGGTCATAAACAAGTACATTTTCAAACTCTAATTGTAATTTTCTTATTTTCCTAGATTTTCAAAGTAAAATTATGAAACAAAATCTCTTATCTGTTTCATTACTTATAACTCATCATGCTAATTAATATCTTAATTATATAGCTAAATTGGACATTGACCATTAAATATATTGGTATTTCAATGAATATTTAATATGGATAAGTTGAAAAATTTTACACTTAGAAGTAAGTTTAATAAACTTTATTTGTAAGATTATGTTATCAAAGCTATCTCTGTAACTGTGCAACGTTTCATCATTCTCATTCATATAACCTGGTATTTTTAAAGCAAACTGTCCTAATCTGGTACTATATACCACAGAGCACAGACCTTAATGATATTAGTAATTAAGTAAGCCAGCTAAAAGAAAATCTGCTTTAAGCATTTAGTCTCTTTACTGCAGGGCCCATCAGAGCTATTAAAATTCTAATGTGCACCATTCTCCTTGTGGATTTTGTATTGAGTTTGGATAACTACTGACCTTGAAATATTTCATTCTCCCCTTAAAAGCTCCCTGAACTGAGTTCTGTGTTACATTCTTTAAAAAATAGTATTTTCTGACTTGGTGTTTCTTTCTTATTTTAATACAAAAATTTTTGCATAACTTTTTCTCATTTTTTTAAAGATCCTATTTGAAAGTATTATGTTTACCAGTTGCACTTTAAGATGCACAAATTAGTCATTTTTCTAAAATTGCTCTCACATAATGCATATGTGATAATAATAATAATCTACATGCACAAATAAATATTATAAAGTTATATTGTCTTATATGACAAAGCAAACTAAATGGAAGACATGATGTAAATATAGTATTGAACCTGACCTGTGTAACATACTGAAATTTTGTTGGTCTTTAAAACATTTTATATGCTCATAATATACTTTTGGGCTTATGTGAAATATATAAATTAAATTGGATGTATATATTTTTATATCCTTCAAGGAGGGGCATTATGTTTAAACATACCTTTAAATGAAGTATGAGACTGTATCTGTGTGTATAAAAAATTATTTTTATTGATGAAAGAAACATAATGGTTTATCCTGCTACTTCCAGAATTGATTTGATTAAGTTTTTGGACTTCTCACCTTGAAAGCATCTGATTTCACTAGATGCTCTTTAAAATCTACTTATGTATCTCCACAAAATATTTCTATATTAACATTTAAAATCATTTTCCTGACCATGTACCAAATCTAACTGTATGATAATGTGAAAATTTGTTTCAAAATGACGGGTACCTTTCTTGAAACTGCCTGAATAATTAGAAGTATGATATTGAGTTTATATGGCTAATGGAAATACTAAAGTTATCTCCCGTCTTTATGACCATTTTTGCTTCTTTCTCGTGGAAAAAAATAAAGGAAAGAAAATTACCCCTTCCCTCTTAAATATCACATTTTTCTATATAACCATATAGGGCTTTGGCCCTCTTGTCTCAGGATTATCTGGCTTTGCTTTGCATGGATTATCCTGGGAATTGAAACTTCCCAGCAGCCAAAATAAGTTTCCCAAGGACTTTGAGGGCCTTGGTGGATGAGGTTTTAATGAAGATCAATTTTCATTTTAATACCCATTAGTTCACTTAAAAAGCTAAGTGAAGCTAAGATTATGTGCCAATATCTTAGTATTTTGAGGCAATGGTTACATGGTAGCAAATTAGTCATTTAAAAATAATAAAAATTATTTTCAGCAGTTTTGAATATTATCGCTGCCAGTAAAACTAGTTGTATATTTACATGTATGGTGAAAGATTAGTTTTAAATTAAATACTAAGCATTCAGATTTCACTTTAGCTCTTTTCTGTCTTACATTTAGTGTATTTAGTGTATCAATAATAAAGTGATGATCTCTAAATGGATTTTTTTTTAAGATTTATTTATTTATGCACACAAGCACTGGGGTACAGGCCAGAGGTATGGGGGGTGAGAGGATTCACCACAGACAGAGCAGGAAGCAGAACAGGCAGATCAACAGAAGTACACTGCTGAGGGGAGCAGCGGGCACAGAAGGAGAGGTCTGCCACACCATGTGGGTTCCCTCCCTGGCCAGCAGCAGGGATCAAACTCATGCTGCAGTGGCTGCGGTTTGCTTCATAGTGTGTTGCTTAACCCACTGCACCACCAGGGGGGCCCGATCTTTTTCCTTAGTACAAATTTTGAGGTTTTTTTGTACTTATGTGCATTTTCTCAAAATACTAATATTTAATAAGATTCAAAAAAAATCATTTAGTAACTAATAAAAGTTTTTGGTAAAATGAGTAATATTGATGTAATGACATTAACAGCCATTAAATAAATAAACTTATACTATTATATTATTATACTAAGATGTAGTAAGTAATTTGCATTTATCATCTTAGGTGACTGAAGTAGTCAATAGTTTATCCTTTGTCTATCATAATGAAATGGTATCTTATTGGTTGACAACGTGGACCGCAAATTTCTCCTAATGTTTGCTTAAAGTGTATAAGCATAATAAATATGTATATATAATGCTTACTTTTTTTATTGCATATACATGCAAATATACATGTATTATACTTTATAATATATAAAGTATAAAAATGTTACATTATGTGCTAGTAAATTATATAAATACATTTTAACATTACATATTTTGTGTATTATATGTAAGCATATAAATTTTACTAAATTTTTCTGGAATTTTATATTGTTTTTGAAAGATTAATATTGTTCTGGAAAGATTAAAATGAGCAAATTTAGAGAGGTGCGTGTATACCTCCAGGCTTTAGATTCCATTAATTTATTTTATTGAGGCAACATTAGTTTATAATAGTAATGTGATCAGAAATATAGGGTGACATCTCTCTAGAAAGCATATTATTGTAGCACTACTTATAAATGACTAAACTATGGAAATTATCCAACTCCCCAAGGGCAGATAAGAGGATTTAGAACAAGTGGTATAAAACACAGTGGATTACTACTCAACTTAAAAAATGAATACTTGCAAATGGAACTGGAAGGAGTAATACTAATGAAATAAATCAAAAGGTAAAGATGGAATGTTAATTTTTCATGTCACATTCAAACTGATAACCAACCATAGAAATCTTTAGAAAAAAGGCTCGCAACTGGGGAGGGAGATGTTGAAATGTAAATGTACTCCTTTTAAATTTTTAAAAATGATTTTGCATATAGAGTCACTTTCATTAAACGATTAGTGCCATTATTTTCTCATTCATCCAGCATCATGATATGATTTCACATTTATTCTAAACTCATTGGAAAATTGTATAGACTTCCATAACATTTCAGAAGTTGCTTAAACCAGCAAATATATCCTCAAATTTTACTCTGAAAAATTACACTAGAATACAACCAGGAATAAAGGTCATTGTTTCTTTAATTCTTCAAAATGTCTTTCCCTTAAGAAGTTATTCAGGATGAATTTCCAACTGTTTCATCTGATATGCTAATCTGAATGTTCATTACAGGATATTGTTTATGTACTTTGAAAACAACTTGGAAAGCATTACATGACAGCTGTCTTCTTAATACCTTCACAAAAATTTGTTCTTCTATTTCAGGAAATTATCCCAGTGATCCCAATACAGCTCCATAAATAAGTATGTAAATCAATTTCAGAATTATTCACAGACTGTATATTATAGATGTCTGTGAGTCAATGTACTTGCTTGCTAAAATATATACTTATATACAATGATAATATGCAAATGAATTTAACTTGATATAATTAAAGCAATTAAAACTAATGATGCAATAAAAATAAAAGACAGGTAGGTAGACATACATAGAAAAGTCATTCACAGTAATAACCATTCAACAATTAAATATTCCTCAATAAAGATAACACTTTCCATTAAAGAACTCCATGCAATTCACTAATTTAAATATTTATGTTATAAAATAAACATCTGCTTGTAATAAAGTTCATTTTTGCCACTTAACAGTAGTCAACTAGAAAATTCATTTCTACAATGAATGAAATGAAGATAGGGACAAAAATTATGAAGACAAAGTTTACAATTTTGAATAATAGTTGGGAATATCATTAAGTATAAAGTAATTAGTTGCACAAAGTAGCATAATATAGTTATGAATGCTCTGTTGAATATATAACTTGTAAAGCACTATCTGAAATTGATTAATTGAACATTCTTATTTAGGTAGAAAAAGAAATATCCTCTAAGTCAGTGATTTTCAGATCTTCGGTTACAATAGATCAGTGTACATAGTGCCAATACTTTACAAATAGCATATTGTATATATTAATAAATCTACATGACCTTGCAAAATGACACTCTATATATGATTACATATAGTTTATTACTATGAATAAACTGCAATAACTTGCCAACTAGCTAAGGTACCTGTATGTGAAATCCAACATTTTGCAGTTATGAAAGTTATTTTGATATTTAATATTCTTATTTTTTTCACTTTTGCAAAATAAGTTCCCTTTAGTTGCAGAAATTTAATAATCCTATTAAATGACATTATTCAAGACTCTGCAATATAACAATATTTCCTATGTTTGATATGTTTTAGAACGTTGAATGTATCCTCATATGATTTCACATTAAAGTATTAAAGATAACTTATGTAAGCTAATTTTAATAATTTACATTGCAATAAAATTCTGATGTTTTCCAAATAGAGTGGTATGAATTTGGGGATAAAATGTTAACACAATTGATTTTTATTTCTATTTATTCAGATTTCAGAGATGCTTTTTCCTGTATCACTAGAAACATAATTATAGAAAACATTTAGAACATATTCATCTGATAAACATAATCTCTGTGTACTTGATCAGCTCCTCTCAAAGTATAATGTTATTATAAATTACCTAGTATTTTTATTCAAATAAGCACTTTATAAGTCAGTTTGGATTGTTGATTCCACATTTCTGAAGTGCTCCCTCATAATGCTGATGTTGGTTGGACAAAGGGAAACTTGAATACTAAAATATTCAGGAATTAATTCCTCATTGCCCGTCTTGATCTTTTTATATCTCTCATAATAGATGTGTCTGTAACTGTTCTACTCATATCTTTAAAAATGTAGAATTAGAATCAAAATCCAAGGTAGATGGCATTTTTATCTGTAAAGACTGTCATTTATTACCTATATAAATGTAATTTTGCTCCCTGTAACTAGTATAGCATTTTCCAATTGGTTTCCACCAATTTTAACATTCTGACACAATTATATTTTCCTTCAGTGTACTATTCTTTGCTGATTTACCATAGCCCTCAAAATTCAAAATAAAAATTAAGAGGAAGACGTCTCAGAATTTGAATTTTAATGTTTTCATCTTTCACATTTTTCTTGGAATAGATCTGTGACTCCATAAATGAATGTTTTGTTCTCATTCTCTGAAACATTAAAGACCCTTTTTAGTTTTGTTGTAATTAACATTTTTCAGTTTTATATCAGTGCATGTCATCACCAGTACAAGTCAGATTTATTCAGTTGAGAGTTTGTTAACATTATATTTACCCCAAATAAGTTATACTACAGAAACAGTATTTTGTTTTAGGATGTTTTACAACATATACTATCTAGGATTGTTTCCTTCCTACTTGAATTCATCTCTCTCAAGGAATATGTTAACATGTTTTCTGTCTCAATTCTCTACCGTCTTTAATCCCTTTAAAAATTATCAATTGTTGTAACTTTTAAAAAGGAGTTAAAAACACTGCTTACTAAAATCTTGTTTTAATTCCTTTCAGTCACATTTTTTGAAGACAAAATTGATCCAAATAAATATAAATAATCTTTAAGCTAGGTGTCATTTCTGCACATGTGTATTTACCTACACATAAAATACAGTATTTTTATAACATGTGCATGTTCATTTTTGATGAAGTATATTTAAAACTTATAGAATGTTGTAATACAATGTTACTTCAATAGCAAAATAGAACAAATGGGATTTTGCCATTTTCCTATATATTAGTTATATTACCTTAACATAGAGCAGATGTGATCATAAAATATTTGAGAGAACATTATTACATAGCAATAGGAAGAATGTTATAGGGGAAAAGATCTCATAATCTGAGAAGGATATAACATAAGCATATGTAAGTTACTATAATAGATAATAATCAGATCTAAGTTAAAATGATAGATAAAGCATATTTATTTCCTGGGTGATCACATTTTCTCCATCTGCTGCCTTGTATTATAAACCTGTTTAATTTCGTTTACAAATGTTAACTAACAGCTTGTCTAAAGGTTTTTGTATTTCTTTCTCTGTTTTTTGTCCAACATTTGTATTTTGCTTTTTAAACACATTCTCTGTTTGAAATGACAAAATGAATTGAATTAACATTCATTAGATTATAAATCATGTATATCATGTTGTAAAATATGTGTTATATTTTTCAATTTTTTCTACATTAATATTCATATTGGTATATGTTCATTCATTTTCTAAGTAAAGCTTTGTCACCAAATCATACATAACAATTTTATGAAAAGTATTTTTTAAATTATCCTATCAAAATTTATAATATTTCAAATTTTATAAAATTTGACTAAAATATTATTATGTAAATTTTTGTAGAAGTTTTTCTTCAACAATCAAACAAATCAAATAACATTGTATGTTTTGTACATTTGATCTTAACAAGAAGAAAAAAGTGTTAAATTTGTTAAATCTTATGTATAATTTCATGTTTATATTGATGTATGTATTATAAATATCATGTATTGCAGACACATAGTATTATATCATATCGATATTTTTAGAGTAGTATTTCTTAGATTCTCTAACTTTTACAAAATAAATAAGTTTTCTAAAATGTGCTATTGATTTGCAAGCTAAGCAGATATTATGCTTCTGGAAACTTTCAAGGAATTTTCAGGACAACATACAGCAGTTAAATATACCCAGTATTAATAACTGATATACAGGAGTTTTGTATTATATAGCAATAATTTTATGGCATTTTATAATATTTCTTGAAAATAGTAAATTTTAACAAGCATTTGCTCAATGCAAATTTGACACTGTTAACTCCTCAATGTTCTAAAAGTGACTGTGGTGTTAGAACCCAATATCACTGTAATTGAGCAATGTACTATTGCAATTGCTAGCACAAAGAATGAACATTTGATCCATAATATGAAGTATTTATTCCAGCTGTGAGACTTTATTTATCTGGATTTTAAGAGGATGTCTTAAAGGAACAACAGAGACTAAACAAGCAGAAGGTTTAGGAAGGACACAAAACCTTTTTTCCCACTAGAATATGATTACTTAAGTTTAAGGTATATTCCTCTAGTTGATTCTTACATATACAAATATCTTTTCATCTGCTTACATTATTCTAATCCTACCAGCTGATCTGGGCAGTCTGTCTCTTTTAGAATGTAATTATTAGTAAGTGAAATTTTTTCTATTTTTCAAAGCTATTGCTTTACATACAGAGATTTAACAATTTGGATAAAATTGTTTTTCTCCAATATTTTCTGTTTAATGATTTCCATGAGTTACTATCAATTCAGGAATAGATTTTCCCTATCTCCCTGGGCTACATTTTAACCTGCTTTGATGAGTATTTTAATCAAATGCTTCTCTGTACTTCATATTTGCATTTCCCAGATCTGACATTTCAGAGAAGAGATTCAGCCTCAATCAATATACTTTAACAGTAGATATCTGTCAGTCTTAAACTGACATAGGATTTTAAAGCTACTATCACAAGAATATTTTACTCAAAATTATGTTAGTTAAGAGAAATAGCATTTGAAAGAGATGCCAGTAACTGGAACCAGTACAGGGCTATTATAAAAAAGGATTTAAACTATCCAGATTATCTGAATATCTGGATTTCATGAAAGTTGTGAATTTGGGTAAAATTCTAATTTTACCCTAATTTTTCAGGACATTCCAAAATTAAAATGATAACTCATAATTTTTCACAACTACAGGAAAATTATCTAGGTTTTCACATTCATGTGTCAATAAATCATTAGCTAAAACTTACCATAGTCCACATAATCTCTGATGAATAACATTTCCAGTGTTTCCAATGTTTCAGAGGTCAGTTAATAAAGTTCATAGAAACTAAGGGATAAGAACACAAGGCCAAGGGAATTCTAAAAGGATCTTCTCTGTGGAAAATCACAAGAGACAGCTACATATTTGTATAACAGGAGTTTGATATTTTTTAATCTTTTGATACAGAAGACACAGATTTAGTTTGGCATACATCAGTTTCTTTGAGGTTCATGAACTTGATGCCTTCTTTTCTCAAGGGTGTGACTTTATCCTTGAACAAGTTTATGTGAAGTGTTTAAAAAGATCAGATGAAAGACTCAAAAATTATTAAAATACTAAAAAGTATAGATTTGCAAAGTGTATATATAAATACATGTGTGTATATAATAGTATATATAATGTGTATATGTACATGCATATGTATGTTTGTGTGTGTGTGTATGTGGCTAAAATTACAAAACACAGGGTGGAGTCCCTACAACAGAAGATTCAAAAGTAGCACTTTATCAATAAAGGATACTCTTCATAAAGATAACACTTTGAAAGATATTAGGAGATTGATACATGTAGTTTCAGAATTCTAACCCATTAATTTTCACTAATAATTTGTGTCATGTGGATCATACATCTTTTTTTGGTAGCATGTGTTTTTCAATTTCTTTTTGTTTCCATCTATTTGAGAAGACCAAATCATATTAGGATGATTTGAATTGGTCAGATGGTCTTGCAGATGGCTTTAGAATACTTGAAGTACTTGCTTGGATTTTGCAAATGATTATGTCTGTTATTCTCCTCTAACTTGTTCTCTCCATGGGTAACCAACCCTTCCTATACTTCTGGGTATCTCTCCTTAATGACATTTATTAATACATTCAATTAGATTTCACTGCAGTATGACCCAGCAGGTGACATTCTGTCTCTTTGAGATGACTTTGAATAACTACTCACAAATGTAGATTCAGAAGTTTAATTTTGATAACAATAATTTAAAAAAAAGAGGCAAAATTAAGGGATTGATGTAATAAGTTTCTAGAGGTGATAATTGGAGATAGAATGCAAAATTGGATAACTCCTCCTCTATTTACATTTATAGTATATTTCACAGGAATTTGACAGATATCTTATATGATGAAAACTGTTTTCACTGTGAAATCATGGTACTGCCATTTGATAAGTGCAACAGAAATTAATGCAAATTTGAAATTGTCTCTGAGGAATGTAAAAAACTGGCCAGACAAATACGCAAGGCCTGTATATTAAGTAAAATGAGAATTCACTTGTGAGTGTACCAGGAGACGTGACTAAGAAATTTTTGAATATTTGTCAGGGCAAGAAAAATAAGTATCCTTGAGTAGATAATCTGGAGTGTAGAAAACTAATTAGATAGGCAAATTCATATTCCAAGAGAATGATAATGATAGAACAATATTACTTTTATAAGAACAGAATTTGCAGTTGTTTCCATAAGAGAACATGAAGAATGAAGATTATGAAAGGATGAAAGACAAGGATATTAGCACTTAAAATTATGGAGTTGTTAGAAATATGAACAAAGTGGTATACTAACAATGATTGCTTGAATGGATTAGAAAAGTAAATAAGTTTTGAAAGGTAATGTTAACATATATACATGCCATATTACTTGGCAATAACAATGGAAAGTTTATCTTTTATATATAAAAAAGATAGATGAATCCAAACAAAATTTTACTGAGTAAAAAGGTCAATACCATAAGGTTATATTATGTATGAGTCTCTCTTTATAACATTCTTGAAATGGCACAATTATACAAATAGAGAATAGAGTTTTTGTTAATAGGGATTAAGGGCAAGAAAAGAGAAATGAAGGAAGTAAATCTGGCTAAAATAAGGAAATATGAAAGATGCTTACAGTGATGAAAATTCTGCATTTTGATTATATCAATGTTAATATACAAGTAATGATAATTGGACTATAGCTATGCAAGCTGTCTCTATGGAGAAATTAATTATATAGATTTTCACTTAATTTCTCTTCTAACTTCTTGTGACTCTAAAATTATCTTCAAATGATTAATTAAAATATTAATGTTAGATTTAAAAATTATCCAAAGTTTTGAATAATAAATTGAAAAGGCTTAGGGAAAAGTAAGTGTTAGGTGAACCATTCTTTAAGTAAAAAGAGGCACAAGATTCAGATTTAGGAGATTAGAGTAACTAAGCAAGTTCAACATTGTTGCTTGAAGATATTTGAAAGTAAATAGAATGAATAATTTTCAGTGCCTATAAATAAGTTAGGCACTGATCACTTTCTTGGCATCATTTCCTGCTACAAAAACTTTTTAGAACAAGGAATATTCCTTAATTTTGATTGTTTCAAGAAAATTTGTTATATAATAGGTCAGTGAAGAAATAGTTTGAGATAATTCTCAAACTATTAGGAATTGTTTAATGGTGTAGAAGTTTCAAGTGACAGAGCAAAAGAGTTTGAGAAATAAACCAGCAATGAAAGCTTCATTTCAGAGAATGAATGTAAGACATGGTGAAAGAGAGGGTGACTTCTCTTATGAGGCTGACTCTATAAAAACGTGTATTGGTATTTCGTCAATGATGTCTGATTACATCAGCCATGATCCCTACAGAAATTTCCAGCTTCTGCCAAACGTGCAAAGATGAAGAAAACTGATTGAGATAAGTGAGAATTATAGTAACAAAAGTATTATAATCAGAGATTAGTGAAGAGTTTCTTATGATGTAAAATGAGTCATCAAAATGCAAGAAAATTAGAGAACTGGTATGTAGATTATGGGACCATCTGTTGAAAACTATGGATTCATTTTCTATATCATGGATGCTTTTTGAATCAATGCACTATATCTGAAATTTTTATGAATACATTCATTCACAAGCACACACAATTGCTGGATAAGAAAAATTATTTTGCACTTAAAAGGAAGTAACTTCATCTTCAAAAGGTAATGATTCAACAACTTGGACTTCTGTGAAACAATAAATTTAATATAGATTCTATAATTAAAAAGGAAAATAAAGAAAACTTGATGAAAATGGTTATATTACATCAAAAGATCAAGCATTGTAATAACAGATATAAAATGACATTCACAATTTAGAAGATGTTTTGTGTGTATATATAAGCTAATAGGTGTTAAACACCCAAATTCATTTCTAATTTAATCTCTCTATATATACACGGATTGTTATTTTTCAATTTTGAAAAATCTCTTAGCTATTCTAAAGTGAAAACATTAACTATAATTCAAGAAGACAATGAACTTTGTTATCAGATATCTACAAATCCCCTTACCATATTTGCAATATTTATACAGAATAATTTTCCAGAAGACTGGTGCTAATTGTTTTCCCCTGGAAATGCTGAAATCTAGCATAGATAAAGAAATTTATTTGATATCTGCCCCTGCTTTTTGTTACTGCACTTCAGATGTTTGAAATTTCTATTATTGCTCAATACAACCTCCTACACTGTTAGTATTAAAACAACTGTTCTACTGTCAAAATTAGTGCTTGAGGTTATAGCATTTGTATTCCATTATATGAGTTGGATGTGTAAGTAAATTTGTCAATAAAGACAGTAAATTTAAAAGAAGGATGAAAACAATTTTTCTTTGCTTAGAAATGGTAAGCAATATTTTCTGCCAACATGTTTCTTTGTTATTAAACAAGTTTTTCTCAAAAGTAGTCAGAATTATAAACCTGTTTATATCATGACAGTTAAACATATGGTTATCTTGCTCAAAGGAGATAAACATCTGTTATACCCTAAATCAAAAATGGTTAGAAGGAATCATAATATTTGGAACTATATTGATAAGGAGTAATATCTGAATATTTGATATTGCTGTATTTAACCAAATACTGTAGAGATTGTTTAAATCTATATTAACCAACATTTTAGCTGTTATTAGATTTTTTTCTTTCAAAAAATAATTCTAATAGTTTTATGAAGTTTGTAAGGCTGACCTAAGGCATAGAAAATGATAAGAAGAGATTTGAAATTGTAAGGAAAGACAATTTTGAAATAAATCATTTTGAGGAGTATCTTTGTTTGTATAAAACAAAGCAGAAATGTAGATGTGTATTTCGATGATTGTCATTTCCATTCCACCTTGTACTTCAGTGCTAATGTGTCCCTTTTTGTCACCCCTTCTGCACCCTATTCCTAGTGAAGCACATCAAACATAAAAAATCAATTGTTTTTATTTTCTTCTCATGCATACAACTTTCCATGCCCGTATAAATTTCTGCAGCCTAACATCTTAAGTTTTTTATGGATTAATCACAAATATTGTCAGTAACTATTTGATATCATGAAGATAATATTTCAGAATGACCTTCAATTTCAAAAACAAAATCCAATATTTTTTTATAAAATAGATAAATTTTGATTTAGATTCCCATTCTATTTTAAGATCTATATTCATTTTATTGAAATTTCCTCAACTCTAAATTTTGATTTTCACATACTAAAACTAAATTTTAAAATGAAAGCAATATAATGTAATGCTTATACTTACTGAATAACGATGCAGAAAATAATGCTTAAAACTCTAAGTCAACACTACTATTTTCATAGCCTTAACTCTGATATCTGTAGTAGGATATTAAATATAATGATACAAAGTATGAACTATGAATTATTTTACATCAATCATGTTTTACTCATATACATATGGGAAATATTTTTTTTTCTTAAATACTCTGTTCACATTTGTTTTGTTACATAATATGTTCTCAAATGAGATTAAAAAGCCATCTAAAGGAACCTTTTAGAGTAGATCATAAGAGGCATATCTTATTTTTTAAAGAGATCAGTAAGATGTATATGGTATTTTCAATAATTATTAGTGTCATTCTCTTGTGTTTTCATTTATCTAATAGTTCACTAAACTTTTCAGACATATAAAGTGGAATTTCAACTCTTATTTTTTTCATTAGCTTTAATTTTAAATAAATTAGTATAAATTCAAAACCCATGTAAACCAATGTTGAATTAAAAATTATCATAATCTAACAAGGAATCTAGAAAACTAAAGGATAGTGTTTTTTTAATGTCTTTTCGATGAGTGTATTTCAATGCTGAATCTGCTACAAATCAGCAATACAGGGTAGCCATGCAATCTGTCCTATGTTATTACCCTATTAATAAAATAAGGAAAGGGAACTATTGTGAAGATCTTATTGCATAATTTATATGAAGTCCTTAGTAAAGTTCTGATACATTTTTAAACAATAACAAATTTCAGATGGAGTTAACATAATTTTCTAATTATTAAACACATCACATATAAAACAATTTTAAACTAAATTTTCAAAATATTTAACTAGGGTGTTAGCTATTTTTGTAATTTGTAATATTTAGAATTTGTATCAAATTGCTCGATGTTTAAAGTATATGAACATGAAAAAAGACTGAATGGGTTCCTAATTATAACCATGGGCAAATTCAGGTTTTCTGCCTTAGTTTATTGATCCATATAAAATAGGAATAGTGATTATACCCACAATATTTTTTTTCTGAGGAATAAATTGAAGGAATAAGGCTTATTTTATATTTATATACATATGTATATACATAAAAATATCATGTCATGCATAGCTATATCTAAAATAGCAATTATATATGCATGTGTATATATATATCATATATTTATATATAAATAGTATTTTAGATGTAGCTATATAATATGAATTCTATCCTATTTGTTATTTCTCAAAATTGACTATTCTTCATGAATCAAAAGATCTTTCCCAAAGTGGAAATAGAAGCTAGTGCCTTTTTAAACTAGAAGTAACTATCCATGATCAATATGTCTTGAGAATAGACATTGAAACAGCAAATGGATACACTGCTGTTTTCACTACAAATGGATCATAGGAAAGATTTTGCAGAATAACACTCAGCAGACAAGATTCTAGCAAGTACGTATAAATTCCCTTTAGCATTTCTGTTGTCAGTGTGAAGTCTGCTTAAGCGTACAATTTCATGGCTGACTAGTCATTGTCCTTGGTTGAATTTATTTTCCGTGATGGTAAAAGATCATTGGTTTTCCAGTTGCTGCTCAGTGGTCATAAATCTATATGGAAAATACCTATTCCAGTGAGGGCTTAAACTTTAGATTACACATGTACCTTTAAATCAAGAGCTCAACAATCCTAACTGCATCAATATTGCATAATAGAACTTGGAAATTACTTTTTCCATCAGTAACTCAAGACTTATTCTCTATTCAAATGACATTTTTTAAAATAAATATTTGAGTTTATGCACCACAAAAATAAACATAAAAGTCCATATTTTTACAATGAGGATCTATCATTTAAGGCTGTTTGTTTTCATTGGGAGGTCTCAAATAAATTCTTATTATTAGAGAATTTATTATTATTTTCAGAGTATTACTATACATCTCGATTCAGCTATGATACAAAGTGGGCAAAACAATCATTTTCAGCCTTTTGTTTAAGATCAAATGTGAAGAGGGCAAAAACACTCAAGATCAAAGAAGCCATATGGAGATACTGATTTTCATTTTTATATCAGAAAAATTATATTTTTCATGCATGAATTAAAAAAGTGAGTTCTTTGCAATCCTCTGTGAAGTAATGTCTCTTGAAATTTACATGTATTGAACTCCAATAAGAAGTTTTACTTCTTATATGTTACTGTAAATAGTTAATTCCTCTAATATTTTTAACTATAATATTTATAGAGAATCATGTTCAAATTAGAAATTTACTCTTGTTTCCTTCACTGGAAAAATGTGTTATTAATAATTATGGATCTGTTTATCAACATATGCATGATAAATTATTTTAAATAAAACATATATTACCTTAAGAGATGCATGCTAATTGTAAAAAATAAAATAAAATCTATTTTAGGTAGTATTATTTTCCAGGTTCAAGGATAAAGCTATTAATTAATATTCTACAGGTGTTTAGGAAACCCACAGAAATACATGGCTGAACTGGTTATTAATTTATCTATTGCTGTGTAATAAACTACCCCAAAATCTAGATGTTCAAAACAGCATACATTTATTGTTATATATTTCATTATTTTAGTGGGTCATGAATTTGGATGTAACTGAATGGGTGACCATGACCTTTTGACTCAATGAATTTTATGTGATAATAATCGAGATTGGCAGAATCCAAAATCATCTGAGATGTAAAGGATGCTCTTTTGAGTTGGTTCATTCATATTGCTCTTTCCAGGTAGTCACAATTTCTTTCTGACTGTTAATCATTGTCTTCCTTATTTTTTTTTAATGTGGGTTTCCCCATAACTCGACATATTTGTATTGATATTATTGACATTGTTGCTATATTCCAACAGAGCAAGTAATCTGAAATAAGGAGCAAAGAGGAAGCCATAATGGTCTTTGTGAATGAATCTCTTGAATTACAAATCATATATGCATTAGAAGCAAGTAACATATTAAAATCACATTCAAGGTTAGGGAAATTAGACTCTACTTCTTGATAACCTGAATATTAAAGTATTCTGGACATGTTAAAAAATGCAGTAACCATCTATCCACATACAAAGTATGTTTACTTTCTCACAGCACCTACCAATTTCATTCTTCTCATATAAAACATCTTATTCAAACCTTACTCCTCCCACTACCTCCCACTACTTTCTTCTGGTGTTTTGATTCTGTGATTATTTGAAGCTACAATGGCATTGTCCTTAAATAATGAAGGAGCTATTATTAAGCAGTTGAACTCTGGCATGAATAATAATAATAATAATAATAATAATAACCTATCAATAAAGTAATAATCTCTCTACCCTGTTTTACTCATAGATACAAGAAGTAAACAAATAATCACAGAAGAGGTTTCGTGCCCAACAATAAGTTAAAATTTGGCTTTGTACTCTAAATTTTGAAATCCAGTCAAATTAGTATTTTTCTGCTCCAGTACTCATGCTAAGAGCCAACCAATCCCTTCAATTTATCTTAAAAATATGCCAAAAAATCCTCCATCTTTCTGAGTTATGAAAGTCATTCAGTTACTTCTTTTTCTCAAGAGAATTTTCTTTTCTCCTGATACTATTCTCCTTGCTTAAATGATAACATTCAGTTCTGTTTCAGGTATGTTTAAGTGATGACTCCTTCTTCCTACATCAGTTCATAGTGTTTGAAAAGAGTCACTGAATAACCAGCCCAACTAGAAAGTGGGTTGTAAGGAATTACTTTGAATCAATGAGTCACAGTGAAGATCTAAGTTAAAGTTAAGACATAGACCAAGGATGGAGCAAATCTGAAGAGAAGATAAGTAAAACCAAGAAGTATTGAGAATAACATGAAAAAAACGGTGTAACAAATAAATGGTCAAGGAACAATTGTTGGGTCAAAAACCTATTAAACTGTTATGGTTCCTTAAGTCATCAGTGTTTTAAATATTCAAATACTCAGGCCAGGTCTAGGAACTGTGTACTGTGTATGTCTTCTTTGCACTTCAGATAGCAGAACATATCAGTAAGGACCTCTTAACTCTCTTAACTCCAGGCAAGTGTTAAAGCAGATTTTTTGTTTGTTCATTTTTTTTGTCTCTTAGACTTTATTTTAGCTATTTTTTGTTTATTTATTTATTGCTTTCTTTTCTCTGGTGTAGTCCCCATAGAATTTCTACCACCGGTTCACCCATACACCATCACTACAGTGAAAAAAGTCAAAAGGAAAAAGAAAAATATCTGATGATTTCACTTATAAGAGGAATATAGGGAACCAAATAAGGCATTAGAGAAAAAAAACAATAAAAATAATAACAAAACAAAACAAAAATAAACAGACAACTATAAATCAGAGGCATTCTGAAAGCAGGTTTTTATTCAACATCTTCCCGGTACCATCTGGTAATGTACTGCCTGGCTACAAGGCATGTTCTTAAAATTACATTTGCACAATTTTGACCTAAAAATTACCATGCACATATGGTTACATAGTACACAACCTGTTTATATATATATAGTTATTATTATTACTTTACTGAAGTAACATTGTTTACAAACATTGGTTTAAAACATATATATATATATATGTTTTAGAGGAATAGATTCACCACACTACCCTAGCACCATAGAAGCACCCATAAGTCCTCCACCAAAGCCCATTGGGTCCCTCTCTTTTTTGTCCCACCCTCACTCTCCCTCCCCTTCTAATAACCTTAATCCTGCAGTCATATTTCCAGGGTTTGTTTTGGTTTTGTTTCATCAGTTCCTTTATTTTTTTTTCCTCTGCATTCCACATATGAGTGAAATCATCTTGTACTTACATTTCTCCTGAATTATTTTACTTAGCAACTTTGTTATGGCCCACATGGGTCATTTTCATTCATTAAAGTTGAGATATCTTTTATAATTTTCTTCATTAAGGAAACTAATTTCCCCATTTTAAATGTTATAGAATACTCAAATATTCTTCAGCTATTCCTGTTTGTCCTCCTTTTTTTACCCCTAGATGAAAGCACTTCAGTTTTATTTTGTTTTTGTATATTCCTCTTCACCTGTTTTACTAAAAACTTGTATAGTACTTGAGGAGTATGGGTGGAAGAAATATATTCTCTAACCCTTGAAATGGATTTTGTACAATACTACTTATAGTTTCCCTAATTGTTCATTTATGTAATTTATTAATCTTTGTTCATAAGCAATAAAAGTCAACAGAGAGAAGCTTGAAAATTAGAAGTAGATGAATCATTGCAAAATAATTCTATTCTTTTAAATTCATTTATTTCTTGTAAACATTTAATAAAAATTATGTCTAATATATCAAATCAGAAACAACACTTTAAACAGTCTAGAATATATAAATATGGTATCTTTAAAAATTTTGATCTTTGTTTCTGAATTGTGGGCAAAGTTTTGAAAACGCTTGGAATTTCCTCAGTGAAAGTGTGACAGGAGCTTCTTTTGTTCCAGTTAGGCATCTCTTGGCTGCCTCTACAGGGTTACAGGATGGAATTAGTTGTCAGAAAGACAGAGCCTTGATTAGAAGTTTGAGACACTGCCTTACTCACTTTGGGGAGGGGAGAAAGGCTGGAAATCATGATTTATTGTGCCCATGAATGGAAACATCAATAAAAATTCCAAATGATGGGGTTTGGAGAGCTTCCAAATTGGTGAACAGAATGCTAACTTCATGCTATAGATATGCTCAGGTTGTTTTCTGAACCTTGCCCTATGTACAACTTAATCTTCCTATTCATTTGTATAATTTATAATATATTATAATAAGACTGTAAACAAGAAGTTGTGTTTCCACTTTGGTAAGCCATCTAGCAAGTTATCGAGGCCAGCAAGGGTGACATGGAAATCTCTATTCATAGAAGTATGTAAAGTGTGAGACTTCTAACTGGACTCTGACACTGAGAGGGCCGTCTGTAGGACTGAACACATAAGATGTGGGTCTACACTACCTTGGTTATCATTAGAATGAATTTGTTGCTAAAAATCTAGTTGGTGTCTGGAGAATCAGAATATTGGTTATTGATATTGGAAAATACCACAGCATATATTATTCATAAACTATCAAAATGATTATAAAAATAGTATTCCTCTTATGACTAAAACTAATTTAGGGTACAATTTTATTCCATGTTATTTAGTCTAATTAAAAAAAAGAAAAACTTCTAAGCAAGTTCTAGTCTTAATTTCTTAAGTTTTATATTGTCTTAACATATCCTTGACTAAAACAGAAAAAAAAGTTAGTTATGGTTACTGCAGAATTCAGGTATTGATTTTTTTCAAACATAGGGAATAGTTTCACAGCCCCACATTTATAATAGATGCATTGTGCTGAAGATATTTTAGTCGTTAAATAAATCATGTGTATGTCTGATAATTATTATCCTTGATTATTCTGTAATTGTACTTTTTGACATTTGATATATTTTACAAAACTGATAGGTATTTTATTTTTTCTCATAGTGGCATTACCTTGCCATCTATTATTCATTGTTTTTTTCATATTGAATTTGGTACATTGGTATTTTTGTGAACAATGATAAGCAGAAATGCGCATAATAAAATATGGCATGTATCATATTTGTTATATTTGCTTAAAAACATTTATATCCATCCATAATTTTTATTACAGTCCACTTTCTTTATATGTTATGTTTTCACTGGTGCATTTCTTAGGCAAAAAATTCTCTTTAATAAATGCCTCATTAATAAATATCACCACTTGTTCCAATTAAAATCATTATTAATACATTTTTTGTTGTTGTTTTTCCTGATCCTATCTATTTCAGTTTCTCATCTTAAGATTTTTTTTTAAGAATGTTTTTGGGGAAACTTACATTTTCAGAAGATATATATTTTACTTAAATGTTTTTGCAAGTTTTAAACAACAACTTTAATTCTATAATTTTTGAATTGAAGATCTTTTAAATTCCATACACTTAAAAACCTATGTGTTTTAAATAGAAGGATGGGAAACCAATTCTATTTTACTTATATAACATTTCATTATTTCCTGTATATTTTTAATGTAGTTCTCACTGCTCACTCTCTCATCAACACCATTATTAATTTATTGTTAATGAATTCTTTCCATCATTGCAAAATGTATTAAAGAAGAAAAATTCAAATAAACTGTGTATTTGATTTAATACTTGGAACTGCAATTACAAAATCATTACTTTTTAGAAAAAAAAAAAAATAATGCATGTTAGGCCTCCAAACATTTTTTGGAAACTGTTCTGGAACTAGGAAACATTTTTAATATATGAACTACACGCATAATTCAGATTTGTAATTCAGATTTGTAAGACATTTATGTTGTGCATGCTTTATCATTAAGCAGAAAATACCCCCAAATAATGATGTCTTAAAGTTACAATTTAATAACTATCATAATGAATACCTGATTGTTTGGGAATATTAGTATGTCTTTGTATCTCTTTTATATTTTATAAAGTATAGATGACATTGATATACTCCAAATTTAAGAAGCATACTTTGGATATAAATAAATTCCACTTGTCTTTGTTGGAAAGGTTTTTGGTGGTTAATGTAAAATCATATTATTATATAAAATATGAAACAATTGCTTATACATGTAAATTAGGGTGTCAAGGATTGGGCAGATAAACTACCTACAGAGTTCAAGAACATAATTATGAAAGTTCTGCATTTTTTATAGTATAATTTAGTGGAAATAATTTTATTTTTTATAAGGGATTTAAAAAATATTCACATTTCATTACTTTAGACTGTCAGTCTGAACTTGCAAATCAAAAGAAACTGAAAGAAGAGTTTGATTGTCTAAAACCAAGTATTCTAAATTATGGAAATGTATCTCAGAAGAAATGAGGGAGAAATCATAATGAAGCTGCTTTCCCTTTTGAATATATTCTCCTAGAATATGCCAAAATAGAAGTTAATATCCTAAAATATTCTATTTTAAGTTGAAAATTTTTTTTACTTCAAATAATCAGAAAACTTTACCTCAAGTTTCCAAATAGCAGACTTTAAAATAAAAACCTTTATATTTTATCTTGACCAAAGAACAGAGGTATTTTTTTCCCAAAAGTATTTAACCATTTTTGATGAGTATGTTAAATATATATATATACAATGTATCATATAAGATAAAATTACTATTTGAGTCATAATTTATTCCTAGAATCTAAAGGTTATGTTTGTAGATTATCTGGTAGCAACTGTCAGCCATTTCTCTGTTTTACCCCAATGTAATTAAAGATGAAGACATGAAAATAAAACAATATTGGCAATGATAAGAAATGACCATTTAGCAAAATCTAAAGGTTATTGAAATTTCTAATGACTGAAGCATAACTGAGTTTGATGTTTCCTGGACTTAGAAGCTGTGCTGCTTATTTTAGAGAAGCATATATGGTTATAAAAGGATCAGGATAAGATTTCTGATTACTTCTACTTTCTTCCATAATTTGGAAACATGGGGTATAATTTAATAAGAAAATGTGATAGGCATTTTTCATGACATTATGGAAAATGAATTCTGACTGCAGTAATTTTCAACTTTCTCCTCTACCCTTTGCTTAGTTTAAGCAAACCTCTATCAGTATTAACCTTTGCCTATGTCTTTGAAAACTATAACTTCCCTTATTCAAGGCAAACATTTTGAAAGATGAGGATGCACTCTGTCTAGGATATACAATGAATTCAAGTAAATTATTTCATGGACCAAAAAGAACCAATGGAATAGAAAATAAGTAATTTTACTTTATGGTATTTTATATTTATATAACCAACTATGGACAGCATAAATATTATTTGGAATTTCATACCTAAAAATAGTTATACAAGGAAAAGATAGTTAAGACTATTTAAATAGGGCCTCCCTGGTGGCGCAGTAGTTTAAGCAACGCACTATGAAGCAAACCGCAGCCACTGCAGCACGAGTTCAATCCCTGCTGCTGTCCAGGGAGGGGACCCACATGGTGTGGCAGACCTCTCCTTCTGTGCCCGCTGCTCCCCTCAGCAGTGTACTTCTGTTGATCTGCCTGTTCTGCTTCCTGCTCTGTCTGTGGTAAATCCTCTCACCCCCACCCCCACACTCTGGCCTGTACCCCAGCTCTTGTGTGCATAAATAAATAAATCTTAAAAAAAAAGACTACTTAAATAGCAATTTTTAAATTATTTATAAGGCTTATGCAAAATGTAAAAATGGAAGGATGGGAAGTCAATTATATTTTATTTCTACAACATAAAACCAATTTTAAGTACAATATCAAAATGCATATATTGTTCCTTAGTTCACAAAAGACTGGCATACCTTAATCATACACAGATACATGAAACACATACATTTATTATATTTATGTGTATATTCCTTAAAATCTTTTTGAATACATATTTAAATCTTTTTGTGAGTGTGCAATGCATCATATAAAAGCAATAGTATAACAGAGAAATAATAATCTAACTTATAATAAATTATTATTTAAATCTAAAATGTAGTCCTATCCATCTGTAATATTTCTGACTTATGCAAGAAATTAATTCACTTACAGTTTATTGGGTGTACATTGTATTTCTAATAAATGTAAATATTTTCCTCTATTATAAAACAATATATTGCTGAAACATTTTTCATTAGCATAAATATTCCTTTGTTTTTTAATTCAATATTATTCTTACTTTAAGAAGAAAAAATGTTGAAGTTTGATTTAATATTTTAAATGTAAGTAAATCTATATAAACCTACTGTCATTTTTATTTTATTTTAATTGCTTGGCAAAAAGTAGTAAACATCTACTGATACACAGGTGTTTTTGTATAAATAATCCAAATAAATAATGCTTTCTATTTTCAGATGCTTCATGATTAAGTAAATTGGATACATGCCTTTAATGTATCAACAGTCTACTATTTCATTAGAAATTAAGAGTGCTATAAAAATTACTTTCAATTTTTAAGTGAAATTGTCTTAAAAAATATGTATGTGTCTATACATCCTTATATATGCGAAATTAAGATGTTACTAAAACTGTGAAAATAAGGATTCTATAGGATGTTGAGTTTTCAAAATGTTTTTTAGGTAAGTTCTAAAATATAACTTGCTGTTGTTTACATACGTTACTTGGTTTAACATTATAAATTTGTTTAATAGCAACTGATCATAAAAAAATGAAAGAGTTAAGCATATTTTTCATTAGTATGCATTCATAGTAATAATGAAAACTCTTCCAATGAGGTCATTTATTTTTGCCATTTAATACAGTAAGGATTTTAAGAAAATGAAGCTACATTTTTGTGAAGTTTTACAGAAAATGTACTTTTTTGAGGAAACTCAATAATTGCTATTCTGAGATTAGGTCTGACATGATACTATTAAATAAAATATTTGGTAAAAATGGTATTGAGTCTTTTCACTTAGATTTGCTAGTTAGGTATAAAGGTAGCTTACTTAGTTATTATAATATTCTGATCACATAAGAGAATATCTATAGCTAGAGATGAAAAAGCATTAACCAAAACAGAAAGGATGTAATGTAACAAATGTGTTATAGAGTCAGTCATATTTTCAGAGGCATTCATCCAAGCTATACTTTTAGATGAAATGTAGATTATTATTGTTTTGTTATTGATGTTGTCACCTTTGTGATCAGGTTCTCCTCAATTCAAATTATTCGTGGGGCTCCCTTGTGGCAAGCAACATACTATGAAGCAAACCACAGCCACTGCAGCATGGGTTCGATCCCTGCCACCAGGCAGAGAGGCGACCCACATGGTGCAGCAGACACCTCTCCTATCTCTTCTACTGCTTCCCTCAGTAGTTTATTTCATCTGTCCATCTGTTCTGCTCCCCACTCTGTCACTGGAAGATCCTCTCACCCCCCATATCTCTGGTCTGTACCCCAAATGTATAAATAAATATGTATAAATAAATAAATCTTTAAAAAAACAAATTATCTATTCTTGGGTATAATCAAGAATATTCTGTTTATGTAATACATTCAGTAATCATAACCAATCACCTCAAAGCTTTATAAACTATAAAGATTTGGATATTGAGTTTATTGTTTAAAAAATGCCCTATGTGCAAAATATTCTGTAGTAGACGATATGACTGGAAATTTATAGGTTTTAACTTAATTGTAAATTATATTTTTATTAATAAAAATAGATTACTTTGCACCTATTAAATGAAGGGAAATTTGATCTTAATATTACAGAGTTAAAGCTCACATGTTGTCCAGAAGCTGTGGGGAAGAGTGTCCCTTGCCTCTTCTAGCTTCATGTTTAACTGTGGGTGTTCTCAGATGTATGTTTTCCCATAAAGTGCATATAGTTTAAATGGGAGGAAAATACAGGAAAAAAAATTGTTAGGAGGTGAGACAGATGACCCACGGTGCTGCTCCACATTCCTCTAAATATTGACCCTGTCAAGAGCCTTAGGGGTACTTCCAAACAAACAACAGACCAAGAAACAAAAGCATCTTAGTTTCTCTATCTTTCATCTTGAAGCCATTTTATTCACAGACTGTTCTTTTGGTTATAAGGTGAATCCTCACTTAATTTTGAGTATAGATTTTTGGAAGCTGTGACTTTAAACTAAATGACTTAACAAAGCAGCCCTTAAGTAAGGGCATTTTGTTCCACGTCATTTGGCGTATATAATTTTTTTGGTCTCATCATTTTTAATAAAACTGCATTGATCAAAGTGACGTTATTTGAAGACCTGATGTACAGATTCTGCTTCATTGATTTTAACTATCTCTGTAATCATAATGCACATTATTTTTCATGAAATACCAACTCTTCTAGGTAGGACTAAAACCTTTATGGTTTTTCAACAATTAAATTTGTGCTGAATTTAAAAATTTTTATTATGTGATTTTAATGGGACTCTGGAAGGAGTAGTGATCATCTGTGTTCAGTCAACAACCCTTGGACTAGAAATAACCACTGATTTTTAAATGAAATCACAATCAGTAAAAAACAGCTTACCGTGAAAATAAAAATATCACAATAGATCTTAGAAACTGTGAATTAACCCTGTCAACTTTTAGTGATCTTTCATAATGAAATATTATTTACAATGTTACTGGATTTTTCCCTCAAAAATGGTTTGTTTCATTTTGTTCAAAAGGAAAACAACTGCTCTCTATTGCATAGGATTTCTGATACTTCTGATTTTATTGCTTATGTAAATGAACAGGGAAATTATTGTTTTGGGTTCAATTTCTAAGTAACTGGTGTGGTGACATAAGGTCAGAATGCTAGAAAAAAAAACAGTCAACTTAAGAGCAAAGTTTTATGTGCAGATTTACTTATGCAGCTTATGAATTGCTTAATTATATTTCATAATTTAAAATTTAATGATTGCATTTCATATCTAGATTTCCAACTTCTTTTAAAAATGAAACAAGTGATCTGGCAGTAATGGATAAAATTTTAATATTGCATGGAAAAGTAAATGAAGCTAAAAAAAAAAAAGCTTTCATTTTTAAAAGTGGTATCAGCTTCCAGTATGTTACAGACTTTATAACTCCCCACTGAAGACCCAACAATTTGCACAGTAAGATATAATACATTTCTACACATTTCATTTCTTATCTGACTCTGTTGACATTGCAACACTTTTTTATAGTCGAATGAGATGAATGGAATAACTATAATGGTATATATACATAGAGAGAGAGAGGAGGAAAAAGAACAGGAGAGATATTTTATAAACAGAAGAAATGCTTTGCTTTTGGATTACTGGTGTTTATTCACTTATAGTCAAATAGTGCTATATAGAGCAACAATAAAATTTAAAAAGTGACATTGTTCTCTGCCTGATATTTTTAGTATTACTGGAAATGTGGCATTGGCCACCAATTAGTAACCACCAAATGGTAGCCATTTTCTGTTTTCAATTTTTACTAGAAATAATTCTCATAATTCTCATATAGTGCTACTCCTTTAACAAGCACCTTTACCATGCGGAACACACATAAAAGTAATTAAATTTAATAGTCTCATTGCTTTTAAGCAAAGCCATATGGTGTACTAGATTGCAAATTCTAATTGAAGTCAATGAGATTTTATGTAGAAAATACTTTTGAAAATGTAGCTGTGTAATCAAATATATATACAACTCCCTGCTTTTATCTTGAGAGAAGAATCACCCAGTTCTTTTCTCCATTGTCTTTTCATTGTTTTTTCTTGCATACTCAATAACATCATAGCTGAACTGTGCCTTGCTATGATAAACAAAAAGCTTTAAAATTAATAATAGTTGCTTATGTATATTCAGTTCATCTTCTTCATTATGATCTCTCTAAATTTTAATATTGCAATAATCCCTGGAATTGTGTCTTGGATTACAAGAGTAGCATGTAACTGAGGCATGGCCCAATTCATTCACATTTATTTGTTCTATTAGACACTATGAAATGAAAGCTCCATTAAAAAAGCTATAAATGTAACACAGGGGAAAAAAAAAAAAAACAGAATAAAACATGGAAATGGCCATAGCTTTACTAATTCCCCTTATTTAGAATAAATTTTATAGTTTTACATTAAAAAGTGGAGAGATAATGTAGTCCTCCAAGAAATGTAAATTAACAAAACTATGGAAGGAATAAAATAATGTAGCAACTGCTGGATTTTGGTCATACTCATAATAGATTTGGAAAACACTGGACTTTAGGTGATATTTTTGTCCTTCTTTTGATTAAAGACAACTGTTGTAAAGCCAGATTAGATTTCAAGGTGGAGGAGGGAATAATGAGAAGAGGACAAAGGTAATATCTATTCAAAGAATTCACACAAAGCCCTCTGTGGGTGAGAGTCTATATTTAGAAAGAGTTAAACACTCCTCTCAGGACTGAAATCATAGGGTATTATTATGAGTTTTCTAATATGTGAAAAAAAACTTACAATTAATGAAAGACTCCCAAAGGTGAGTAAAATAACTGCAGTACTGGTTGCTTGCCTAACTCTAATTGCTAGATGGCTTAAAGACAATCCTATAAGTTAAATGCCTTAGCTAAAGAAGATTTGAAATAAATTATAAAATAAATCAATTAATTGTTACATATAAATAATGTTGCATTCAAAAAATAAATGATACTGTGTGTTAAGATGAAAATCTGTGTTTATTACAAAAAATAATATCAATTCATTTAATTAGGAATATGTAAAGTTATAAAATTCAATACTGAACATATAGCAAAACTTGGTATTGCATTAGGTATATGAAGACATGGTGTTACAAACACACACATACTTAGATGAAGTAAATGTTTACAATAGATACATTGTTCACTATATTTTACTTTGTGTTATAAATAAACATGGTCATTATTGCAAGAAAGTTTCAAATAGAAAGTGCTAAATGGCTGTAAAATATTCTACCACATAGATGTTGATTGATTTATTGAATTCCTCTATTTTATTTGTAAATGATTTTCTGGCTTTTTGCTGTTTTTTTCTTAACTCTTGTTTTACAAGACTATATAAGGTTCAGTACTACATATATATGTATATATATGTGTGTGTATATATATATACACACACACTATACATACACACACACACACACACCACTGCATCCATTGTCAAGATTCTAATATTATTTACCACCATCATAATGACTTGCTATACCATTTGATCCCTACCCTTTTGCTTTCTCTTTTGGAAAGCACCATACAGTACTAAGAGTCTGTTATTTTGTTGTGTTTTGTCAGCACATTTGCTTTGTTTATTTGTGTTGTCTGACACTTTTTGATTTATTTCACTTAGCATAATCACCTCAGTTTCCATCTGGTTTGTCATAAAAGGCCATATTTCATCTTTAAAGTAGCTGAGTAGTATCCCATTAAGTAATATACCACATCTTCTCTATCCAGTCATCCATTGTTGGACATTTAGATGGTTTCCATGTCTTCAGCAATTGGGAATAATGCTGCAATGAACACAGGGTTCCATATATCTTTTGAAATTAGTGTATTTTTAGATATATATTTAGAAGTGGAAGTGATGGATCATATGATGATTTTATTTTTGTTTTGGTTTTGAGGAATCTATGTATTGTTTTCTATAGATACAGTATCAATTTACATTCCCATTACAAATATAAAGGAACTTCTTTTTCTCCACACCTTCACCAACACTTGCTACCTATAGTATTTTTGACATAGACAATTCTCACAGGTGTTGAACAACTATGATATCACTATGTCTTTTAATTTGCATTTCCTTAACTAACTGATTTCCCCAATTTTCTTACCTTACAGTTGTATATTTTAAACTTTTAATTCTATAATAGTTTTACATTACAGAAAAACTGCAGAGAAAATAGATATTTGATACAAACCACACCAGATCCTTCTATTTTTAGTGACCTATATCAATTGCAGTATACATATGACAAAGAAAATACATTGATATATTATTATTAACTAACCTTCATTCACATTTCCTAAGTTTTCATGTGTCCTTTTTCTGTCCTATGAGCTCATCCATAATACCACATTACATTTAGTCATCATGTCTCCTTAAACTTCTCTGGGTTGGAAAGTTTCTCAAATTTTCTTTGTGTAACCTTGATAATTTTAGGGAATAATGATTAGGTATTTTCTAGAATGCTCTTCATTGGACCTAAGGTAATACTTAGCTCCAAATATGTGTCAGTTTTTCCATTTTTATAGCAACTTTTTTTTCTCTTCCCCTATTGTAACTTTTGGAAGGATATCAACATTTGTAATTCATGTTTAAGTAGGGAAAGTTTTCCTCTACTGCCTTGGTGACAGTTTTTGTACATACATTTTGAATTCTTCAATATAGAAGATTGCGTATTCTCAAATTTATTTATTCATTTATTTACATCGGCATGGACATGTGAATATTTTATTATTTGGGTTTTAATCTAATTGTCTTTTATATATTTTGCTGCTAAAATTGTTCCAGCTTTGGCCCTTAGAAGCTCATTCAGTTGACTGTTTTCCTCTTTGACATAAATCCATCATTGTGTGATTCTTTGCTAGTCTTATAAGATGATCTAGGCTTATCCTGCATATTTTCTCTAGATTCAGAAATTTCTTTTTTTTTTTTTAATTTTATTTTTAATAAATACAGGAGCTGGGGTACAAGCTAGAGTCGCGGGAGGTGGGGATTCACCAGAGGCAGAGCGGGGAGAAGAACAGGCAGATGAACTAAAATACACTGCTGAGGAGAGCAGCGAGTGAGGCAGGAGAGGTCTGCTGCACCATGTGGGCTGCAGCGCCTCCCTGGCAGGGGATCGAACTCACACTGCTGTGCAGTGGATGCTTCACAGTGTGGCTCTAAACCCACTGTGCCATCAGGGAGGCCCTAGATTCAGGAGTTTCTACAATGAATATTAGTTCCTTCTAATACTATAGCATGACATCCAAAACCAGGATTGGGTGCTGGATATATTCATTGCTACATGGATGTCCCTACTTCCAGACCTACTCAGTTCATAGACAAGGAATAGATGTGTCTATGCTGATATTTACATAACCCCATATTCTTATACAAATCTCTATAAGAACTTCTAAATATAACTATGTGTATCTCTATCAAGCTAAATATGTATTCACATTGATATTCCTTTTTTTAAAAGATTTATTTATGCACATAAGAGCTGGGGTACAGGCCAGAGATGTGGAGGGCAAGAGGATTCATCAGAGACAGAGTGGGGAACAGAACAAGTGGACTGACTGAAATGCACTGCTGAGAGGAACAGCAGGCAAGGCACCATGTGGGTCACCTCCCTGGCCAGGGATCAAACTCATGCTGCAGTGGCTGAGGATGCTTCATGGTGTATTACTCAATCCCTTGAGTTACCAGGCAGACCCCATATTGATATGTCTAATTCTATCCATAAGCATCACATTATTCCAACCTTCTTATTTTCTCATTGCTTATTTGTGACCTCTACCTCCAACAGTGAGAAACCTCACTTTACTAGTTGCCATCTACATTATTGCTCAATTCTAGTATACCAGCATAGTGATTTTAAAATTATGAAAGCATATCCCTGATTATGTTCATTTAAATAAATTATCACCACAACATGGTTTTGAAATATGCTTTGAAATTTTTGAGAAACCAGATAATAAGCAAAAACATACATATTTATGTTGGAAAGTATATATGATAAAATTTCTCTCAATTGGACAAGGTTAGCTATGAGCTTATCTTCAGTCGTACCTGAAAGTCTAGTGATTTCATTGGGTCAAAAAAGAAAAAGATTGTCTTATTGTCTTAATCATTATTTGTAATACACTATTAAAGTTTCAAATGTTCCTCAAAACACCGACAGCCAGTTATGTTCTATTATTTAGGTACATGTTGATTGATAACTTAAGGTCTATTTTGAAGAGTTACACACACCAGTTTAGCTTTATAAACAGTGAGACATAAAAATAAATAGATGGATAGATAGATAAAAGAGTCACTGCTGAAATGTTTGCTTAAACTCCTCTGAAATTAAGATGGTGTTTGGATGTAGGGTCTTTAGACAGTAACATGGTTTAGATGAGCTCATGAGGGTAAGGTCTCACTGTGGGATTTGTTCTCATGTTAGTTAAGACCAGACAACTAGTTCTCTTTCATCTCCTCTTTCTTTCTTTGTGTATCTTTCTCAGGAAGACGCAACAACAATATGGCCATTGGTAAATCAGAGAGAGGACCCTTTGTAAAAAAATCCAACCATTTTGGTACCCTAATCTCACACTTTCTGCCTCCAGGACTGTGTGATTTAATTTCTTTTGGTTAGTCATACAGAATTTGGCATTTTGTTATAGTAACCTGAGCCAAGGGAAGTACCCCACATTATTGCTATAACAAATACTTAAAATTGTGAAATTGTCTTTGGAAATGAGCAATAGGTATGGGTGGATGTATTTCCAGGAGTTTAGCAGAAAAAAAAACTCAGACTGCCATGAAGGACATAATCATGTTTCAGATAAAATTTGTAATGCGGGGAGGATTCGTAACTGTGGTTCACTTTCCTCTTCCTTCTTTGTTCTGATTTATACTACAAACTACACCTCTACTCTGCCTGTTTTCCCTATTGATGAAGAAGGAATTCCTATTCCTATTCCTCCAAATGAAACCAAATACTATAAAGTGCTGTTTTCATATAATAGACATTATTATCATTTTCTTCAATTAACTGAAATTTTTTTCATCCCATTTAAATCACATCATTGTAACAACTATTGTGCTAAGGTTTTATTTCTGCCACCCTTGCCCTCAATGCCATTTCCTATGTACCTGGTGGATGCCTTTAGGCCTATTGTTCTATCTGATTTCTTTCAAAATGGTTATCTATTTTTTTTTTAAAGATTTATTTATGCATACAAGCACTGGGGTACAGGCCAGAGGTGTGTGGGGGGGTGAGAGGATTCACCACAGAGGGCGGGGAGCAGAACAGGCAGATCAATGGAAGTACACTGCTGAGGGGAGCAGCGGGCACAACAGGAGAGGTCTGCTGCACCATGTGGGTCCCCACCCAGTTGGCAGCAGGGATCGAACTCGTGCTGCAGCGGCTGCGGTCTGCTTCATAGTGCGTTGCTTAACACACTGCGCCACCAGGGAGGCCCCAATGGTTATCTATTTTTAAAAATATTTATGATCTTTCCTTTTCAGTGTCTACTTGAACTCTTATATTGTGGAAATGTTCATATATTTTGAATGCTTCATCAAATACATACATCAAGAAGAGTGCATAAATTTGGGAGGAGAGCACAACAGACATTTCTAGAGCAATGCAAATATTTAAATAGGAATGTTCTAAGATTGAGATATTTGTATTCTGTGTCCCCCGCTGTATCACTACCTTAAGTTGGAAGAAAGTTTCATGTTAAACTGATGACTATTGCTGGCCCCAAGCATAATGAACTAATGTAATATCACATATGATATTATTTTTCATTTTATTGTTACTTGCTTCTTACAAATACATTCATGCAGTGAAGAATGTACTGTTAAAAACTATCTTTTGTTTGCTGAGTAGTATTCCATTGTGTATATGTACCACAGCTTCCCGATCCACTCATCAGTTTTTGGGCATTTAGGTTGTTTCCAGGTCTTCCCTATTGTAA
>JAGFMF010011791.1:9179718-9196470 GCA_019455555.1 Galemys pyrenaicus
TTGTTTTTGTTTAGTCTGGTTAGTTCTTTGTGGATCTGTGTGATAAGTCCCTTGTCAGTAATGTTGTGTGCAAAGGTTTTCTCCCAGTTGGTGGGTTGTCCCTTTGTTTTGGTTAGCGTATCTTTTGCTGTACAGAAGCTTTTAAGTTTGATGTAGTCCCAGCCGTTTATCCTCTCATTCACTATCTTTGCTTTAGGTGTTGTATATCTAAAGATGTCATTGATGTGTATGAAAAACTATACGCATTCATAGTAACATGGATGGAACTGGAAGGGATTATGCTCAGTGAAGTAAGTCAGAAGGCAAAAGAAAAATACCAGATGGTTCCTCCCCTAGGAGGAATATAAGGGAACCAAATAAGGGTCAAGGAAAGGAATAAGAACAATAATAATAATAATAACAATAAAGATACAAAAACCAAAAATGAAAAGACAAGGACAAATTGGGGACACCTGGTGGGGAGGGAAGAGGGGAAGGGTTGAGGGTAGATGGGAGCACGGGGGGCTGAGGTGATGGTGCACTTGTGTTACGGTGATGGGGACTACATAGGGATTACAATTGATGTCAAATATATGTAAATTAAAAAATTATAAATAAAAAAAGAACTATCTGTTGATATATGGAAAAAATTTTATCAAAACAATCTGTATTTCTAATAAGTCATGTTTCTTTTTTTTAAACAGATGAAAATCGGATCCCAAAACTCAGCAAGATTTATGTGATTATGATTATTAATTACAGTAACATTAAGTTTATTATTAAAATATTATTCATAAAATTTTACATCACAACAATACATGTATCTAACATGTATATTTTATGCTTTATATGCTAGCGAGCAACCATGTTGGGCATTCTAGTATAAAATTAAAGGAATAATCCATCACAAAAGTTCACCTTAATTTAAACTGTTTGTAGAGATAATTAAAATACTGGCTCTGTTCATTAACATTTAAGATCTCATTTAAATGTAAATTGTAATATTCTCTTTTTCTGTAACTCTAGGTAGTTAGTGGCTTTCATGAGTAATAAATAATTTGTTCCCCATTAGCAACAAGCATAGATAAAGAGATAAATCAAAATCTAATAAGAGTCACGGTTAAAATGGTAAACTGTGGAAGGGACAGTATAAAAACTATCATTTTCAATATTATTGCATTATTTATAATGTAACCAATTCATACTTCAATAACTTTGGTATTAACATGTGCTTGTTACAGTACCTTGAACAAATGTATGTAACTATGAAATTATTTTATAAATTATATGAAATAAGATCAATTTTACAACATCATTACCATGGCAATTCAGACCAAATCATCTGAAATGAAACCCATTTTTTTTTGTAAGGGGAAGAAAAATCATTAAACAATTAATGATTAAGCTTTTTTTTTCAAGTGAAGATATACAGGTGGCCAATAAGTACCTGAAAAGATGTTCATTATCATTAAATATCAGGAAAATGCAAATCAAAACCACAAGGAATTGTCTTCACACCTATTAGAATAGCTATTTTGACAAGAGATAACAAGTGTTGGCAAAGATGTGGAAAAAAGGGAAATTTTGTGAACTGATTGTGGGAACATAAGTTGCTATAGCCACTGTAGAAAATAGTATGAATGGACAACAAAAAGTTAAAAATGTAATTACTGTGTAATCTATTAATTACATTTTTGTGTATTTACCCAAAGAAAATAAAAACAGTAACTTGAAAAGATGTATGTACCCTCATATTCATAACAGCTTTATTCACAATAGCCAAAATATGAAAATATGGAAAGAATTTAAGATACCCACAAAAAATAAATGGATGAAAATTGTGATATATACATACTACTACCTACTCTTCCATTTTGTAACATAACTAATAATTAGTTCTTTATAATGATCTTTTAAAAAGAATGCTTTCTTAATGAATTAAAAATATATATCTGCCAATTATTCATAAAACTATTTTTATCATCTATTAAGATTTAGAAACCATTAAAGAAAACATAACAGCATGAATTTATTTTTTGTTATCTTCTGCAATATACTTACAGAAATAATTTTATATTGAAAATACTTGATGGAAAAATGATAACTCGCAGAGATCAGGCTGAGAACCTGAGAAATTGCCTTCTTATACTGCAAAAACCCTGTCTCTGTAACTAAAAATATCTTACTATCCTTCTGCAATACTGCTCGGTAAAATTTTTAAATTAAAAGTAAAAGGGAGGTGCCTTCCTATTGGCACAAGAGGATAAGGCACAGCACTATGAAGCTCTCCACAGCTACTGCAGCATGAGTTTGATCCAGGCCAGGGGATACACATGGTGCAACAGACCTCTCCTGTCTCAACTGCTGCTCCCCTCAGCAGTGTATTTCAGTCAATCTGCCTGTTTTGTTCCCCACTCTGTCTCTAGTGAATCCTCTTACCCCTCCCCCATATTTGGCCTGTACTTCAGTTCTTGTATGCATAAATAAACTTTTTTTTTTTTTTTAAAGGAACATTTGGGCCCTCCCTGGTGGTGAGATGGGTTAAGCAACGCATTATGAGACAAAGGGCCAGTCACTGCAGCACCAGTTTAATCCCCACTGAAGTCCGGGAAAGTGACCCACATGGCACAGCAGACCTCCCTTTTCTCGCCTGTTGCTTCCTTCAGCAGTGTATTTCCATTAATCTGCCTGTTCTGTTCCCTGCTCTGTCTCTGGTGAATCCTCTCAGCTCCCACACCTCTGGCCTGTAACCCAGTTGTTGTATGCATAAATAAATAAATAAATAAATAAATAAATAAATAAATAAATCTTAAAAAGAATATAGGAACAGTCACAACCTGCTTGGTTATTGGAATTGATAAATTGGAATCCTCTTATCAGTGATGTGAAACTCTATAAGGAAGAGTGTGCCTTGGTAGGTACAGTCAGATGGACTATATAGCAAATATACATGGAGGTTACACTGTTTTGTTTGTTTGCATTTTTTTCCACATGAGCCCCTCAACTTATCCATGTTCATTGAAATATCTAAGTAAAAAAGGCAATAAGGAGGCTTCAAGCAAGATAATGATATCAATTTTCTAGAACTTATTCAAATTGTGACATTCCATCATCTTTGCCATATTGTATATTTGAATTAAATCGCTGAAGGCAGTGCCCATGCCAGGAAAAATGACTGGAAGTGTAACAAGGTGGTCCCCAGGAAAGGGGGTAGTTCCAGAATCCTTGTCCCACCCTAAGTGGTGTGGAGCTGAGCAGGATAAGAAGATGCTGGAGAAAAGATCGATGACAGAGGAAGAGAGGAAGAAGGAAGCAGGATGGAGAGCAACAAGGAGACCTGGAGGAGGCACCTGGAGCAGAGGGGCATGTGAAGAAACTGTGCTGGCTTTTTGGTCTTGGACTGGTTGGAACAGATGCAGATGAGAGACCCGTGGGGAGGTTAATAAGGGAAGCTTTCATCTTGATTTTGATTTTGCTCTTTTCCTCCCAGATTTATCTGACTCTTTCTGACCCTTTTCTGTGGGTCTCCATTGAAACGTCCTTTAGATAACTTTGGATGCTTGATTTAATAACTATATTCTTTGTCTTTTCTGTATTGTTCCCTAATTGTATTAAAGTTCCTTTCTATTAAGGCCTTATATGTTTGTCTTGATGGGGTGGATGGCAGAACCCATTCAGAGAGAGCAGGTTTGGGGATTCTGGGATGACCCGCTCCATGCTCTATAACAGAAGGAGTGTGAAGGACATGGGAATAATTTAGAGTCATCTTAGACACTACCTGCCCATGTAATGACCTAAATACGACAACTTTTTCTCTTCTATTAAGTGAATTAACAAGTCCATAAAGAAAAGGGAAATTGTGACTTTTCTTCTACCATAACAGAATCTGCTTGGTTATATGTTTAGAAATTTTGTAGACTTCAGTTGCAGTAGATATTTTTTTTTTAAAGATTTATTTATTTATGCATACAAGCGCTGGGGTACAGGCCAGAGGTGTAGGGGGGTGAGAGGATTCACCACAGAGAGCGGGAGCAGAACAGGCAGATCAACAGAAGTACACTGCTGAGGGGAGC
Source organism: Galemys pyrenaicus (assembly GCA_019455555.1). Lineage (NCBI taxonomy): Eukaryota > Metazoa > Chordata > Mammalia > Eulipotyphla > Talpidae > Galemys > Galemys pyrenaicus. The sequence continues at coordinate 9,183,771 of JAGFMF010011791.1, forward strand.
AGCGGGCACAGCAGGAGAGGTCTGCCACACCATGTGGGTTCTCTCCCTGGCCGGCAGCAGGGATCGAACTCATGCTGCAGTGGCTGCGGTTTGCTTCGTAGTGCGCTGCTTAACCCACTGCGCCACAAGGGGAGGCCCTGCAGTAGATATTTTTAAAATAATAATTGAAACCACTACTTATCAAACCATATGTCACTTAGTAAAAACAGTGCATGACCAAGACAAGTCTTTGACTTAATGCTCCTATTGTGGCTTTCTTTCTGGGTAGAAGGAGCAAAAGATTACACAGGTAACAGTGGTGCATGTCATTCTCAATTTTTTCACATTGAGTATGTGGAAAAATATTGAATACTAAGAAAAAAAAGCAAGGTAAGAAAATCAGAGCTCATTGGGCTTTGCAAATAGTGGGAAAAGAAACCAAAATTAAATAAAAATTTTCTGCCCCTGGGGAACAAGCATAGGAAGTTTGGGAGTAGACATATGGTCCCCAAACACTAGTCACATTTGGATTCTTAGCCCTTGGGGTGTCTGCATTCACCCCACTAGTATATCTCTGCAGTCAAAGATCTTTCACATTAAGATTCTGCTTTCTTTGTCTTTTGGTGTTTGGTGGCTGGCCTTTTAGAACATATATCCCTTAACAGTTTGAGGTTCCTTGGGGTTACATGCTAACATCGTCATTGTCTTTTTGAAGCAATCTATCTTATATGTATATAAAAATGTCAACATATACAGTAAAATGTAACAAATTGAAATATTGCCACTTTTTTTTATATTTTACGCAAATGAATGTTTATCTATTAAAAGAGGCTGGTCACTTTGCACTTCTTTTAAAAATTCACTTTCATGGTTGACAAAAGCCAATGTTTAACCATGGGAAGATACCATTATCTGTTCTGCCATCTGGTAGGAACTATAGTGTAAGTATAACACAGGTTATTGCTGCAAACACCAGTGTGCAATCACACCTGTGAGTTTGTAATATGTCACAGTTATTAAAGTATACTGATTCTTCGATATTTCATTCAGAAATTATCACAGAAAATGTTGGTTTTGCCTTTGGAGAGAAAATTTCCATACCTAAACTCAATATTACTTCTTTTAAGCTCAAAAAACGTAGAAATTTTTCCAATGAGTAAAGCATCACCATATATCAATATAATAATAGCTGAGCTATATTTATAAGAGTGTTGTTGCAAATTTGCCATGGTTGTGTTATCAAATATAAATTTTAGCTTTTCAAGGAATAACCATTTTTCAATTACTATTCACATCCACAGAAGTATAATGTAGGCATGCGATGTGACCAAGGGGAAAAAAGGTTTACACATTTGCCCCTGAAAGATCTGTAAATTGAGCATAGAAGAATCTCAGAACTAATATTTTCATATAAGGGAAGTTTTATTTTTTATCATTTTATTAAATATACTCACTGGTGAAAGATATTAATTCTCTGGCAAAAGCATGTTTTCATAAGCAAGTTTTTCTAGATCAGCGCTTTTTGTTTAGCTCTCCAAACTGGTATACTGTTTCTTAAATTCTGTATCCATTAAAATCTACATTTGTTCCAAATACTAATATAGTCTAGCCACTTCAGTGAACTTTGCTCTCACTATCTGCCAGGAGTTTTATTCTGAACTTTCCAAAAATATTGTGAAGTATCCAATCTATTGTCTTTGAACTTGCTCTTATCATAGTACCCTTTGAATTAAACAGGGAACCATCTATACTTCAGAAACATGGCACAAAAAGTGAATGATTCAAATCTACCTTTGTTTTGCCATCATAATGTTTATGTTAGGTTTCAGGTTTTGTATGTTCTGAATTAAAACTTCCAGAATGTGTTGCTATTTCTTTTTCTATTCATGTTTCATTAACAGATACAGTTAAACATCTGCTTCTTTCTTGGCAAAGTGCCACTAGTTGCTAAATTTCTTTCCCCAAAATGGTACTTTTATTTATTTTTTTTTGCCTGATTCCCTTGCACATTAATAGTCTTTTGGTAGCCAAATTCAATCCACATATGTGAAGATACTCAGAACAGACTTTTCAAGGATTCTCAGAGAGGACTTCCTCAGAACTTCCCATGCAAGCATGCAGATTATTTTGAACTGAGTTTTGGGAGGTTAAGGAGAAGTTCTTGCCCTTCTCTTAAAGAGAGGAATGATGGAAATTCTTTAACTACCTAGAAAAATTAAGATTGGGGATACTATCAAGATTTGGTATTATCTGTAGAAAAATCCTTTCTGAGGAACCATCTATCTCTATTCACAGAATCACACAAATCAACTCTTCTTTGCAAGTGAGTTTCCTCTATATGTGTTCAAACCCCAGTTTCATGCCCCATCCTTTAACCTCAATCCTGAATCCTCATCATCTATTCATCTTTTCAGTGTGCATATTATCAATTTGATCTTTTTCTTCTGAACCAGTCCAAGAATAATCCAAAGTGACAGAAGAAATTAATTCTGCACCCAAACAGTGTAATAATTTTAGGTGCCAAAGTAATAGTAATTTGTGCCAATGGAAGAAAATTCCAAGATTTTTTGAAGTTATTTGAGATGTTAGTTGATAAATGGGTATATTATGATTTAATCAACTATCACTGATTATATCTTTATTAATATATATTAATCTTAATATCTGAAAGAATCAAATGGACCAATAAAATGTTTATATTAACAGTATTTAACAAATGGTCTATTTGTGAGTGTGTGAATCTTTTATTTATTTATTTATTTATTTTTCTGAATCTTATCAACACCTGTGCTCTATAACCACCAGAGATTTGAAAGGATAAAAGGGCAGAGTAGAAGTATTGGCAAAAAAAAAACAAAGGAAGAAATGCACAAAGAGAACATTTTATGTATGCTGTAATCTCCACTAAGAAGGTAACACAGAATTCAACAAAATTTCAATAAATATTTAAGACAATAAATATTTTAACCTAACTTACTTTCTTCCCTTTATTGTGTTGATCTCAAAGCTCTTTAATAAACAGCAAATATGTATCAGTGTAATTTCAATGAAAAGGAGAGGTACCATGTCTTACCCAATTTCATAGAACCGCTTCATTAGAACTGCCATAAATCACAAGTCCCAGGTAATTACATTGTATTTCCTGAGCAGGGGAGCTAGGGAATTGAGTCAAGCAGACATGTTTGATACATAAGTGAATTAATTGACATTTTATACTGTCTCATTTCTTCAATTGCTCATGAGCCTACCAACCTTTTCATAACTTCATTACTTCACCAATGCTATATTTAACAGTATTCTTTGTCTTGTGGAGTGAGTCCATCTTTATACCTTTAATCTTACAGAAGCTGAGTCCCTAATGATCTGGTCTTTATTGCATGTTATACACTGACCAAAATCTTTGGCCTATAAAAGTACTCTTCGAAAGCACTAATGTCATTCAGATGAGATGTAGTATTCAAATGAATAGCGTCTTTGGGTTTGACTGAGAAAATATTCAGCAAAGTTCCCCTTTTAGCAGCACATGGTGAGTTTCCCAAAGACATGAAGATATTTGGTTATATCTAAAAAAGAAAAAAAAGGAAGATGCTTACAAGAATACAAGTTGCCAGAAAGAACTGTTCTTTACCAGTGCAGAAATTATTCTGATTTAGAGTTCTTCTTTTGGGGAGTGGTTCATTCTTTTGTGTTATTATTATCTATTGTTAATCACTTCTGAGGCATGATTGTGTTAATTTGTAAGGCAACTGATTCTCAGTAAATGGCCCTACATATACATATCCCCACCTCTGGTTCTTGCCAGCATATTTTCTATAGCAGCCCCACTTAAGCAATTCTTGAGCCTAAGAATGTTTCATTTCCAAAGCTGGTTTAATGACTATGTTAATTATCTCTACCCCCACAGTCAGTTTGTTGTCTTGTGAAGCCTCCATCCCAAATTTTTATACTAAACCTGCATGAGCAATTCCAGTGATTCCTCTAGATTTTGCACAAAGTTCTCCATTCCTCCAATGTCAAGCAACAATTCAATTTATCTCTGGTAATTAATTTCACTCATATCTGTTTGAAAACCAATTTCTTTGGGATAGTCTTGATTTCAAGTTCAATGGAACAATTACTCTTTCCCATTTTTTACTTTCAATTACTGTGCAGCATTCTTTTAGGGAACTGGTATTTCCAAACCAAATGAGCTCAAAGTTGTACAGTAAGAAGGAATATATTTTCCAAGGTAATGTATTGATATTGTTGATGGAAGTTCTGTTAGTTATATCCTTTGTATCCTTTGTACTGAGGCAAAGATTCTGTTACCCAGAAATCTCCAAAAGAGGGGATAGGACCATACTCCCCATCTCACTTAATAATGGACACTGCTGAGCATCCATGATGATATTATATAACATAGAAGACAGGGATGAAGAAGAAGAAAAGAGAGCACTGGTTCTTGTGACCTGAGTCGCACTTTGGTGTTTATTCTGCCTTCTGAAATATCAGGGGTGTGTTCATATAAGAAAAAGAGTCTCTGAAGACCAATTGAAAAGAGAGCAATCTGGATGTTGAGGAAAGAGACCTTGAAATCAAACAAATAAACAATGATGATCTTGGACTTTTAGCATCCAGAATTGTGAGAAAACAGATTTCTGTTGTTTAAGCCACCTGGTGTGTGGTATTTTGTTATGTCATCCCTAGAAAAATAATGTAAGAGGAATAAGAGTGAAGGACCTATTCATACCTTCTGAACATTTTCATTACATAACCTATTTAATATTTCCTTTTTGGAATTAATTTTTAATGAACATCCTATTTAATGGGTCAATAAAACAATTAACCCCCAGTTTATAATAGACTGTTCAGGTCAAATATTAATTTGGTGCAACTGTACTTACGGTTAGGTGATCAAACTCAATTAAAATGCAGAATCAAGGCAAACTCTTTATCAAACAGAATAAAGTAGCAGTCTCTTGTATTTCACAATGTATGTTATTGTTATTAGATTCTTCTTTTTAATAACATGTTTTATCATGTTATTGTGTGCACCTATAGTTTATCTACATTGATATATAATTTATTATATTAGTAAGTCCCAATTATTTAACAGCTGATAGGCATTGACTAAGTTTTCAGCTAGTATTGTTAGATGTTCTATATGTCTTCTCATTCACTTGTGCATGTGTCCGCACTGGGTGTATATCTAAAAGTGGAAATATTAATCTCAGAATGTAATAATTTTCATCTCTGATCTAAGGCAAACATTTTTCCCAGAACAAACACACCAATGTAAAAATTCTACCAGCATGTCATGTGAAGTACCCCCATTACCATGTCCCATCTCTTAACACATTATTTATATACCAGTTCTCATCAATTTACCTAAGAATCTGTAACCCTGTAAATCATTTGCTCACCTACTGAATCTTAGTGTTTTTGTCCTACTCTTGTTAATTCAGCCTCAAAAGAACGCAGGTGAGGTAGAAGAATTCCCCAATACCCTGACAACATCTAGCTCTCTTAAGTTCATCAATTACAAAGGTTAGAAACTGAGAAATTCCAATACTTTAATCACTACTAAACTACATATATTTCAACAATGTGTATACTAGCAGTAAGTTGTATACAAAAACTTTCAGTAATTTCAGATGTTCTGAAGATCATTGAAACTATGTAGGATGATATTCAAGGTTGAAAACATAAGGTACAATACTATCTTCTACAACACTATTTTAACAAACACTTTTGACTGGCTGATTACGTAAAGTTTAGATCAAATAAATGTGAGTAACACTGTTAGAGACTGGACTTTAAGTATATGGCCATGTTCATGGTTATCATAGTATCAAAGCAATCAGAAAACCACTTGTTTCATGATAGTGAACTGTTACTTTAATTTTAGTCAACATCTGTGATTTTTACACTAGAAACTAACCTGGCAATAAAAATAGCAATGGTACATACTAAGAATGCTGGATTCCTTTTTATTTTAAATTTTCTCACAGCATATTTAAAATAAAGCAAGATGATCACATTTTTATTAATGTGACAGGCTGATAATGTACTCTTCATGGCTCTTATCTATGGTTATGGTATTTCCAAGTACCTAATTATCTTTTACTGCATATGGGATTGAAAGGTAACTATTGTGTTTCATAGGGAAATGAAACATACTAACAGTGAATAAAGGTGCCATCTAATGAATGTTAGTGAATGTTAATATGTTCCCTTCCAGTCTTCAAGAATTTATAAAATTATATGTTCAAATAATCATATTCACACTTCAGCATAATACAGTTATTATTTAGTGCCATCTAATGAATGTTAGTGAATGTTAATATGTTCCCTTCCAGTCTTCAAGAATTTATAAAATTATATGTTCAAATAATCATATTCACACTTCAGCATAATACAGTTATTATTTAATGGGAACAGAGATAGACAAATACAACTTACAGAAAATTGGAAGTGACCTCACAAACTCATTTAATAATTTTTCAATATATTTTTTATTTCTTATTTTCTAACATGCACTGAACTTTCTTGTTAAATTCTCTGGAATTCAGTTAGGTCATATCCATGCTTTATTACCTATTGCACATTTGGAAAATTGCCTCTTGCTCTGAGTTTCTGTAAAATTCCATAGAAAATTTTATTTTTGCACTTAAATAGTATTAAATATCTATATGCTCATCTTTCCTGCCATAATGTAAAGTCTTTGGTGTTAGGAATTATATTTGCTCATATTCATGAAAGTAGACTTTGGTTTTTAGAGCAAGTATTCTTGAGTCAAATAACCTTCACTTGAATTTTCAAACTATGAGTTACATGACTTAAAAAAAAAATGACTACTTTCTTCTTCTGTTTTCCATTTCTACAAAAAGACTAGAGACCCTAAATTATTGGTTCAAGGTAGTAATTAAATTGCTTACTCTATTTAATTTCTTAATTTATATCTTATTTTTCCATAGAGTGTCTGATATTTAATTAAGTGAATTTTTTGTAACTTTATTACAGCAAATACATGGTCATTTTCAATCTTATAAAACCCTACTGCTTGGCATAAATTTATAACTTAATAAATATTTTATTATGTAAAGAAAGCATTAAAAATATGTAGTAAAGTAATACCTTTCTCTCTATTTAAAAAAATCTATATTAAGAAAAAATCCATTGTGGATTATTCTAGATTAAAAATGGAACTGATAATAACAAATTCTCCATATGGTTCATACCATTCTTCATATAAAATTTGTCTTTGTCATAAAGACATCTCTTGGATAGCCCACTAATTTTCTGAGCAGAGGTCCAAATAATCAAAATGTACATTATCTAAGTGAAATCCTTATTACATATTAAACTTCATGAACTATTTATTATTGAGTATTTCTCTTAATCCTGTTGAAACATAATGTGTTAATGAATAGTCGCTTTAAATGTTTCAATAGTCCAACAGATGCTGGAAAAATCTAAAATCTTTCCTCTAAGAAGCAATGATTTATCAAAACTCCTTTTTTTATGGTACCCCTCTCCCAAAGGTCAATCAGTATTCTCTGACATATGTCCCTTTTTGTGGCAGTTAGTTCTCCATAATTAAGTGTGAGTATGTGTGTGTGTGTGTGTGTATGAAGGCCAGATAAGACAGAATAGACATAAGTCAAGTGAGAAAGACATTATTGCAATGGACAAATAAAAGTGGAAGTAAACCAAACGTCTAAAGTCATTGTTAAAGAATATTTACTTATTTTATAAATATTTGTTGAGTTATATTTATGCACTAGGCACTATTCTAAGTACTAAAGATAGCTTATAAGATGTCAAATGCAAGGGGAGGAAATAAGAATCCTGTTGACATTTCCCTGAAAATCAGCATTTGAATAGAGATGAAGGATAATATCTCAATATAAGGAGAAGCAAGTTTTTGAAAAGAGGTATGAGGGGAACATGAGGTGACTTAGTACCAGAATGAGGGATAAAGAGTAAGGAATCCTGAGTGTCTGAAATGGAGAGCGTTGCCAGATAAGATTAGAAACAAGTGTGGGAGGAAAAATTCTGAGGGCCTTTCAGGACATCACTAGGATTTTGATTTAATTCTGTGTGAATTCAGAATAAATTAAACTGTTCTGAATAGTGAAATGACATGAACTAATTCAAGTTTTAGCACAATAATATGATATGCTGTGTTGAGAATAGACAGTAAGGTAGAGGGAGGGAGTTATACCAGTGGCAATGAATACAGAGAAACAGATACGTGTTCCAGAAAGACAACAAGGACAAACACCAATGCCTGTGCAGAAGGCACTGATGTGACATCTAGTGTGATATACTTTGACCAGTGCCTGAAGGGACACAGAACACTGGGAAAAGGGACACCTACCAATACACTGGTGTTGGTGCTTATATGAGATTTTCATTTAGTTTTCTCTCTTACTATTTTTATCATCTTCATTGTTTGGATTATACAATTGTGAGACAAAGGAAGAATTTATTCCTTTATCCTATCCTCCTGTTAATGGCAATATACTATAATGCTTAAGTTCACGGATGCTGTTGTCAGACAATATATAAGGAACTACAGGAGGCTTAATTTGATTGCGTTGAAGTGGAGGTGGGATAGATAAGGGTTTTTTTTTTTTTTTGTTGTTTTGTTTTTAAAGATTTATTTATTTATGCATACAAGAACTGGGAGTACAAAATTCACCAGAAACAGAGTTGGTAGCAGAACAGGCAGATCTACTGAAATACACCGCTGAGGGAAGCAGCAGGTGAGACAGGAGAAGAGTGCTTTTCCATGTTGGTGACAACCCTGGCCAGGGATAGAACGTATGCTGCAGTAGCTGTAGATAGCTTCATAGTGCTGCAACTTAACTCCTTGCACAACCCTGGTATAGATAAATTTTGATAGGGAAGATGATTTGGGAATAGGCAAATCACACTGGTGTTTTGGGTCATGATGATGTCTTTTACTTTAAATGACATAAGATGCCATTTGAGTGTTTTAACAGTGAAGAAATCTAAGAGTTTCCTGGAACTCATAGTCACTGTTATATTAAGATGAGACTATTTACAGAGAGGGGAAGATATAAAAGCTCTTGCAATGATCTTGATCAGATTTGATCAAGTTTGCATGAAGTGTTAGAAAAGGAAGTGGTGAAGTTTGTTTTTAATATTATATTGACATTGATTCCTTCATCTGTCATTTATTGTTGGCCATTTTAATATGTTTAATTCTCTCATATTTTGCTATTATAATGCTGTTGTTTCTAAAAATAGGTATGACCCCCTTGGTATTTCAATGATTGCAGTAACTACAATGCAATGATGAAATAGCACATATAGGTTTATTTAAAAATTCTTCTAATAATTAATTTATAATGTATTCCTGCCTCTATGTGTATTTATGTATTCATACATTTTTATAAGTAATGGGAGTTATGATGTATGTAGAAGATGGAGTAGGGGATCCACTTTGTATTGTTCACAAGGAAGACACACAAAATAAAGTGCAATTTGACCATATATCTGCAATTTTGAGAAAATAAGATATCTAGAGGATATCTCGTATTATTACCATTTCAAACATACACACCAACACCTAATAAAAAGAAAAATAATGGGATTTTATAGATAGAAAATTAGATAGACAGACAAACCAATAGAATACCCAAGTAACGATTTTCCACCCTGTCTAAGAAATTTTGTTTTTGGAAATGAATGTGCACAATATTATATTTATTTTAAAACATAGCTTATTTCATTACTTAAAAGGTCTAATTATATTTTTTCAACATAGTATCTTTTTGTTATATTTTTTCTAAGTAGGAATATTAGACTATAAATATCTCTGATTCCTCAATTTGACCCAGTCATTTCCTCTTCACGGTATCACTCAAATAAAGTTATACGTTATTTAAAATTAAAGTATGCACACACACATGTACACTCATGAACACATATAGGCCAGTTCCCAAAATATAAAAAGAGATGAAATTTATATTAATATTAATAAAATTTCTTCACGAATGATGAGGTTTTTGGTTGATCGTCTATATTTCTTATGCAGCTGATTAAAATGTGATCCACTTGAAATATTGCCATCATTTTAGTCATTTAGATTATTAGGATTCCAGCTATAACATTCTCAAAGCCCGCTTAGCAATTGCAATAGATGCTTACTCTTTTATAGATGAGAAAATGACCCAATGATTTCCTGTCTCAAATGGTTGCAAATCTGTCAGGAATTCAAGGCCTTACCCATAAATACAATGCTTCACTATCCTTGGAAAATATTTGTTTTTTACTGAGCCATATAAAATATCATTGACAGTGGTAGAGACTTTTATATTCCTGTAAAGCCTTAGGGAAAAAAAGCAGTTTATTTTTCTAAATTATGCTGTTGGTGCATAGCCTTTAAATCCATTTATATAGCATATGATTTGATGTTGCTATAACCAGTACTTTCAAAGGTTATGTTTAGTTTTAAGTTAAATCAAATCATGACATAATTTTGAATAATTTTATTAGAAAAAATATTTCTCTTTCTTTACCAAAAATTCTCCTAAAGCATTTACACATTTCATAATAGATTGATTTTTGTATTTATCACAAACCCATATAAATGGCAAAATAATCATCTCCTGTCTATAGAGTTTAAGCTCCTGGAATATTGGGGAATTCTATAAGGCAAATAATTATCCCAATATTGATATTTTCATTACCTCTAACAGTTATGAATGACTTCAGTGAACAATAGGTGTCCACTTATAGGTGTAAGCTGAAATGAAAATACTTGGATATAAATGGTTTACTAGATTGAGCCTAAATACTCAATGGACAGAGAAGGAAAAAAATCTTGCCCAACCCTTGGAGGTAAACGTGCATGTTAAATAATACATGATTTTTAGACATTTATATTATCGTGACATTCTAGCTTAATTTGGAAAAAAATATAGAGACCAAATATAGAGATTGTTAGGATACATATAAAGATCAGCTCTGCATTCTGGATAGTCTGATGATTTTTTAATTTTTTTTCTTGTTTGACAGTATGTTTTATGTTTTTATTCTGCTGTCCCAAACTTTTGGTTTAAAGGTTTTCATGAAACTAGAGATTTTATAATCCACACATATATTACAAGGTAATAGGCCCCAATTATTAAATTTTATTTAGAAATCATATATTCCCCAAAGTTTTATATTGAAAGCTAGTTTTCTCAGAATCCTTGATAGCTGCACAAATAATGAAACCAATTAGATATTTCAGTTAGTGAAAAAAAATATATAGTTTAGAAATTTTATGGTGATGATTTTAGTTTATTGTTTTGTATCTAATATGAAATGTGTAAGAACAGCAAGTACTTTTTCTGCCCACAAATAACAGCTGTTTATTAGCCTTGATCAGAATTCTTTTTACTCAAATATGTCCTCCTGGTTTATAAAATGCTGAATTTTAATCTGTCTCTTCACTGTGTGCTTTTGTTCCTAAAGCAGAATTTCTTTCTCTTTTTCTATAATTATAGTTTGGATGGTTTTTAATGCACAATGCCATTATTTTAGGACTATGATCTATACCTTTGGTTTTGAAATTAATGTTGTGCTCATTCTGTATAGACCTATCATCCCTGTTCTTTCATCAGAGCATAAGCTCCATAAAAATTATATTATTTGGGATCCTAATGTGTTCCAAGACTTTAAAAGCTTCTTGCCAGGTAAAAGATTCAGGCAAAGTAGCTATCCTAAAAGCATTCTACAGGGAATGAAGAATATACCATATATACTCTATTTGATGATAATTTCCACTCCTTAAGCAAACTTCTTTCTTTTAACCACCAAGGCAGGATCTTGAGTATACAGATTTTATGGAATGACATGACTTGGTCAACAGAAATTGTGTTCCACAATTTTCTTTCTGTATATTTTTTATATTCTTCCAACTAGTGATAAACATTATTTTGGATTACTTCTGGGACTGACACCTATTGCTAATCTAATACACATTTTGATACAGAACATTATTGAGTATGTCAGCTGTCGTTTATTTTAGCAGTCATTTAGAAGTTACTGCAACATAATTTCTTACAACAGTTTGAAACATATATGTATGTCAAATTAGAATGTCTAGTGAAAAGTTTATTCAGTAAGAGAATCTGCATAATGACTTTAAACTTATGTACTATTTCACCAGGGAAGATATATTTAATGTAACTTTCCGAAGACAGAGGTGCTTGACATGTTCCATGGGGTATTCCCAGTATTAAACAAACACTGCTCAAAACTGAATCTCTCAAGATGTTTGTTAAAGAACGAATGAATGCCTTATTATGAAAATCATTTTCTCATATTTGTCATTTTTTGCTCACTGAAAATTCCTTTTTTAGTTTTTCTAAACTAATTTTTTTTTTTTAATTTCGGTCAAACACTGTTTTGCGTTACTGGCTATGATTCAGAAGTATCGGCTAGCACTTTTAAGATGTACGTATGATCCAGCAATCCCACTCCTAGGAATATACCCAAAAGACACAAATACACTGATTCAAAAGAATACCTGGGCCTCCCCTGGTGGCGCAGTGGGTTAAGCAACGCACTATGAAGCAAACCACAGACACTGCAGCACGAGTTCGATCCCTGCTGCCGGCCAGGGGGGGACCCACATGGTGCAGTAGACCTCTCCTGCTGTGCCCGCTGCTCCCCTCAGCAGTGTACTTCTGTTGATCTGCCTGTTCTGCTCCCCGCTCTC
>JAGFMF010011791.1:9196698-9249626 GCA_019455555.1 Galemys pyrenaicus
AGGTGATGGTGCACTGGTGAGATGGTGATGGGGAATACATGGGGATTACAATTGATGGCAAGTATATGTAAATTTTAAAATATTTTAATAAAAAAATTTAAAAAAATTAAAAAAAAAAGATGTACGTTACCAACCACACCCACCACCAAGGCACACACTGTCCCTCACCTTCGTCCACTGTGCCCCCTCCTCACTTTCCTCACCATCCTCTGCCTTCCACACTGATAGCCTCATATTTACAGTTTTGGAATCTATTTTTGATTTGACTTTGTGTGATTTGTTGTTCTATTCCTCTATATTGCACATATAGTGAAATCATCCAGTATTTTTTATTTCTCCTGTTTATTTTGTGTAACAAACTCTATTCCAGTTCCACTCAGGTTGTTATAAACAACAAGAGTGCATCTTTTTGTTTGTTTTTTTGTTTATAGCTTAGTGGTAGTTCAGTGAGTGTGTGTGCGTGTGTGTGTAACCTTTTTTTTGAAAGTTATCTGTGACTGGGTATTTCGTTTGCTTTCATACATTGGTTATTGTAAATAGTGTTGCAGTGAACATAGGAACAATGAACATATCCCTTGTAAAATGACTAAGGGTCAAATTACTTTCTTTCCTTGCAGCTTCTAAACAAATCTCTTTCAAGAAGTAAAAAGAGATGATCTTGTCCTCAAAGTTTGATATATTTTCTTGCCGTGGAACACTTTGTTCACCATTTTTTGGGGAATATAACTTACATATAACATTGTATCTAAACTTTTGTATAGAAAAGTGAGGGAGAGAATCCTAGCTCATTAATAACAAGCCAGTGTGCCAGAATAAGTAGTTTCCAGTGATATTAAAAAAAAAGGACACTTTTCAGAAAACTCAAGGGAGGAAAATAAAATATGTACATTAAATGTGACTAATAGATAATACACAATGAGGGCAAAGGGATAGTGACTGTGGAGTTAGTGAATTGGTGACATTTCTAATGAGTTCAGTAGGGTGATATATGCCATCCTAGAATAAATAGAATATCACCTGATGATAAACAGCTTCCTCACTTGCTTTTGAATTTGTACATAATTACTATTTATGTTAAGGTAATTCTTTATTACTTTATTCTATTAATTTGAAACCTCTTGTTTTAAAAATGTTTTTACTCTATTTTTAGTGTCTACTTTAGTAAATTAGTAAGATCTAAATATATTTATTGGAAAGTGAAGAATGAAATTTGCCATAGCAAAAACATAAAAATTAGTAAAACTATGCCAAGTGTCTTTCCCTGAAACAATGATCATACAAAGAAAACTAAAATGTTAATGTCTGCATTGGTTTATATAAGCTTGATTCCTACATCATCTGCTTGTAGGGGTGTAATATTAATTAGAACTAACTGTGGACTGTTCCCAAGGAGATAAACTCTCCAAACTGCTTTACTCTAGAACCAAAGGGAAAAGGTGAAATATATATTAGGAATTTATTCACAATATCTGTTATTTAAAGCTACAGGAGCTCCAAAACAGAGAACCAAAGCAGAAATGATAAATACATAAATGCATTATATTATGTAATTTAAAATGGTAAAGTTACACTAAATGAATGGAAATACAGGGATTTTAGAGAAGCCACAGTCAGTTATGAACAATTAACATTATATTGCTGAAGGAAAAATAACCTCATTTAATACAGGAAACATTAGGATAGAATTACTGGGGTAGGGGGGTGGAACAGCAATAATTATTTCATATTATATTGTGTTCCTTGTAAAGTGAGAACAGATGCTCTTACTCCATGAAAAGTTTAAAAATTATTAAATATTTCAGGTTTAATTATGAAAGTAATAAACTTGTGATATTATTATCAATATTTTGGACATGCTATTTTCATATACTTGGGAATTGAATATACCATTTAGGATGGACAGAGTACATTATCATAATGCCATTTGTCATCCTATACTCAGTTGCTTCCAACTTCCTCCCACTGAATCACTTTGCTTTGCTATTTACAGCAGCTAATAAGGCAGTCAATAAGATCAGGATTAATTCTGGGAATTAAAGTTGGGGAGTAATATAAGGGATTTTGCAGCTGCCACTGTGTAGTCTTTTGTATAATTATAACTTTAATTTTGTTCTGTATTTCAGAACGAGGACTTTACATTTTTCCTAAATTATAAGAACTAAAAACAAGTCCAGTTTTGACAAGTCATGTTATTATATTCTTACAAACTCTTTCTGGAATCTATTCTTTAACATTAGGGAGAATTGAGAACACTAGTCCTCTGGGAGGCCTTTTTATGATTCTTTTGTGTCTAAAAGAAATTATGAATAGCGGTTTCCTCGTTTCTTTCATTTTAAACTACATTTCATAAGGCTGGATAAGCATAATTTTTTTCCAGCTGTTTCTATGGCTGCTTATTTTTTTTAAGCAGTCTTTGCAAAACTGATTTCTAATTCATAGAACATTCAGTGCACATTGTTCTTACTCAGTATGCATATTACTAAGAGTCTAAATTGGTTTTAGAAAGTTTAGGTACTTAAAACTATGGTGATGTATATAAACCCAATAGTAATCATTAAGATACAGGAAAATGCAATTTTGCAAATGTTTTCTTTTAATTTTCTAGATTAATCACCCTTTAAAAAGTGTCATGGATAAAGATATTTAGTTTACCTATTTACTTAAATCAGCAAAAACAAAATACTCTTAAACAGTAGCAAACAGTTTTTTACTGAGCAACAGTAAGAAGACTTTTTTTTTTATAAAGTACAGTGTTATAATGCAAGTAGTCATATATTAAAATATTAATTATTAGGCTACTAATAGCAGGGATGATGACAATGATAAAGTTTGTGATTTTATTGACATAAACTTTTAATTTTATTATTCTGTTCAAAATATATTTCTATTTGGATTAAGCAGTAAAAAAAATTGAAATTTCATTTTATTTTTCTTCAGAAAGTATTATACACAATCTATAAGATCTACAAATCACAAATGTTTTAACTGAAGCCTTACCAATATTTCACCAGTATAACACTCCTCCACATTGGTTTAGCATCACATTCCTTCTTAATGTGAACATGTCATGTTTCTTATCTTTACTTTTCATTTTAAAATGAACTTTATTTAAGGATATTATTAAATATAATTTATTGTGAGGATGAAATCATGTAATGTATACAAATCAAATGGTATAACAGAGTATATTAAGCATTATATGCAATTTTGCCAATATTATCTTGAAAGTTCTATTGCTATTTATGTTTCTAATTCTCTATGATGCCTCATAAGCTATATTCTAATAACAAAATGGAATTCTCTAGCTAATTTTATTTTAGAGATCATATCCGATAAAAATAATGGATTCTACAATGTATTTCTAGATTATCAAATACTCAGACAGGGGCTCTGAGGATTCCCACAATTATACTTGTGAGGACTTTGTTCTTAAATATTATATCAAACTCATAATCTCAGTACATACATGTTTTGTCAAAAAAATAATGTGAGGAAGATCTAACTAGAAGAATGGGAGAATTTGACATGATATAGAAAAGGTAATACAAAATTTAGTAATGATAAACTATAGATTATTTGGAATATTTGGCAAACAGTTGAATAGAAGTTGGGCTATTTTCAGTCTAACAATTGGAAAAAAATAGTTCTCCCTATTTTTCATCTACAAAATAATTTAATTTCAATCAGATTACTTCTATTTCTATAAACACAGCATTGATGAAAAGGGAATTAAAGAGCTGCTGATTATAGGACAGTGCTTTAAACAGAAAAAACAAATAATAGGATTATTGAGATTGGCTCATTGTCAATATACTTTATGACTCCACATATCTATATTCCCTGCTGTGTAACTTCTACTAGCATAACCAGGATTTCCTGGTTCAAAAATGGAGACAAAACAAAGCTAAATTCATCTAGGATTTGAAATGTGTTCAAATTGTGAAGCAAAATAACAGCTTTAAAGAGCTTGGATTCATGGAAAGCTACTTTTGAAGTGATGGACCAAAAAATCTGAGATTAATAATACAGGGCATAAAGAAAATGAATGGATAAAGTGAAAGCAAGCTACTCCAAGCAAGCATGGCAAACTAAAGAAACTGAAAATATGTTGTAAGGATAAGAGTTTGTATGTAGTGATCAGGATGCTTACATCAACTGTTTTGAAAATGGAAGTAAGAGAAATGATAAAGTTCAAGTTATGACTTTTGTTGTGTTTCATTGTAATCAATAAAATAATCATGTAAAATCTGAATTACTAAAAACACAGAAGTTTGACAGATTTTATACCATGAGAATTTAAGCTAGCAGGAGGGTTATAAAGCACGGAGAAGAGAGAAGAGCACAATTGTTAACTGACAATCTTTCTCTCCCTCTGTTCTTTCTTTTCTTTTCCTCTCATCTTTTCTTGTCTATTATTCTTCTTCAGTAAATAATAAGAAGTGACCCATATGTTGGTAAAGAATAACTATGAAGAGACTGAGAGATTCATTTGGCTTTATTGCTTAATGGCAGAATCTTGAACATAATAGAAGCTCTTATGAGAAATAATAGAGGTCAAACATCTACTTGGATAAATGTAGATCAAATAGTATATTAATCTCACTTATTGGACTAAAGATTAGAGAAAATAAATAGCCACCATGAAAACACTCAGTAGAACTAGTTTCCTTCAAGGTTAAGGATTAATTTGCAAGTAAATAAAAGGAAGATATAAGATGTGCTCAGAGAACAGCACAAGGTTGCTCACCTGGAGTTCATTTGAAAATGTTTTTGAGGTGAAACGATGTGAAAAGATGAGTGGTGGAAATGTCTGGCTCTGGGGTTTTGCTATGTAAACAGGGATATTAAGAGAGCTCTGAACCCATGGAGATTCTCCATGGACTAAAGTCACTGCAGATTTATGAACAGGATCCACAGGCAGAACAGAATATAGCAGTCAGGTGATCGATTTCTATTATTTCTCCATTATCCAGGATATATCTTTTGAAAGAACATAGAGTTTGACATTCTATTAACTTGATTAATATCTCTGTTCTGGCATATATTATGTGAATGTGCTTAAAGTTCACTGAGAGGATTAGAATCAGTGTAAATAGTGTTGGTTCTTAGAGATGTAATTTTTCCATTCCTTTTTGTAGATTTTGAGAAAACTGTCACCTGTGGTTCTAGAAACCAGAGTCTCAGTTTTAGACTAACCTGAAACCATTGCCTCTGGCAATCATGAGCCAGTGATTAAATCTAGCTTGGAACTTATGTCTAAAACTTGGCATTTTTCCATTTCTTAATTATAGGGACTTTTTCCAATTGTATCTCCAGAACCTCTGAAGTGCTCTCTCTGTCCTTCATCCAAAGCTGGAGAAATATTTTTCAATTATTTCTCCTATGTACCCTGAATCCATGAAGATCAGAACTTTTACTTCTATAAATTGTAAAAGCTACACTTATGACATTTTTTCAAATGCTGAAATCATTACAAGAATTTTATCTCATCTAAAAAAGATACTAAGAAATCAATTTTATGCAAATATTCTGAACCTAGAATTTTTTGTAATTTTCTTCAATGCTGTGATCTCTAAACTTTAATGTGGGGCAAACACCTGAGTGTGTTCTTTGTAATACAAATCTCATGAACAAAATATGAAAGTGGGGGATTGCTGGTGGCACAAGGGGTTACATCACAACGCATGAAGCTATCTGCAGCAACTGCAGCAAGAGTTCAATCCCCCGCTGGGAGGTGACCTACATGACACAGAAGACCTCTCCTGTCTCTCCCGCAGCTCGCTGCTCCCCTCGGCAATGTATTTCAATCAATCTGCCTGTTCTGTTTCCCACTCTGTCTCTGGTGAATCCTCTCACCACCTGCATACCCAGCCTGAACCCCATTTCTTGTATACATAAATAAATAAATCTTTTTTAAAAATCTGAATTTTGTGCCTAAAATCTTCTACTTTTACAACATTACAGGTGCTTAAGATAAAGATTTCTAATTCAGTGTATTTTGAGAAACAAGAGCCTCAACTCACTGTGAGTCTTAAAATAAATTTTGATGCTTACACTTCTCCCTGATTTTTGAAGAAACAGATATGAACGATTCAACATATTCTCTTAAAGTTAAAAAAAAGGTAGCTGTGAAAAGAAGATATGGTAACTAGCTTGGCTGTAATAATCAACTAGCCAAGCTAGTTACCATATCTTCTCTTCACACAGTTACCTTTTCTTTTCTTTTGTAAAACAAAGCATCATTTTGTACACCTTAAATATCCACTTATATTTTACTACTAATAATAATTTAAAAATTATTTATATCATTAAACCACCTCCTGGGGGAGAAAAAACAACTTTATGTTCCTTAATTTCTGTAAACCTTTACTGGTTTTCAATTTTTCAAGTGCGTGGGTCAGTGAACATGAAAAACAGAATTCATAAAAACTCATAAGATCCTGTGTTATCTTATGATGAGCTAGATATTCTCAGGAAAAATATCCAAGAGCTATAGTATAAAGGATAATACTTGAGTCCAAAAAAGTTAAAATATTACAACCAAGACAAAACTGATCATGTGAGAGATGTGTCTGATGAGGGCAGTTCCATAGCTCTCATTTACCAAAGTAGGGGATACTTCTTTCAATCTAAAATCTCCAGAATTATCAAGGTAAAGCTAATTCTTCAGGAAATTAAAATGTATACATAAATAGACATCTTGTGTGTATGCATACCTGGAAATTAAGTTAAATGAAATCCTACATTATCCAGTGCATAATTAAGACTACAGAGAACAATGAGTTCAAGGGACCAATGAAAATTTACAAAAATATTTGCTTTCCAGCAGGATTGTAGATGCCATATTAGAACCAACATGGTAGTATTGGACTGGTTTTTTCTGAAGGAATAATATGAACCATGTTGCTTTGGTCAAAGTCCTTGACTGTCTCCTGTGACCCAGTCGCCTCCCAGTCTTAACCTCTCTTCTTAAATTACTATAGGAAATAAAATTAAAGATGAAAGCAAGGTTAATGTTTGTATGAGGGGACATGAGGAAAAGAGTGAATGTTTCATTCTGGATCTTGAGAGTTGTTCTCCTCTGAGTCGCTAATATTAAGGTCTAGGGGATGGGAATTTATACAATTATCTTATTTTAAAAGACAGAGTTTTGTATTGTCATTTGTTTATTTCCCTTTATGCTTGATGTAAGGGACAGTCAAGTTAAATCTGCATGAAAATGATATAATTCCCAATAGCAATCCTCAACAAAGCAACAGTCTTACATAGTCTCCTTGCTTTTTACGGTTTTTCTGTGAGAAAAAAATGTAAACTTCAAATAACTTTTGATTTTTTTTAAACATTTACTTTTACTTACATGAAATGCAATTATCTTCATGTACAACCACTTTTATTACAAGGTTTTGAAAATTTTCTAAGTCATATGTAATATTTCCCCAATATGCACTTGCATATTAAAGTTATCAATTTAGCATTATCAAGTGAAATAAAGTACAGGGATGTCTCAAACTATTGCTCAGAGAGAAACATGACAGAATGTTTAACTAGGAAAGTAGCTTAATGAAAAGGAGAATATAAATTGATTTAAATATTAGAGAATTTATCTTAAAGATAAATGTTAACTATGTAAATTGAAGGAATTGCAAACATAACAGCTGACTTTTAGTCCTTTGATTTGACTTTCTAAACTAGAATCTACAAAAGGAATAGTAAAAAATAAATGTCTGCTATTTTCAATTACTATTTTTAAAATTTAATTACAAAATAGTTGACATCATTCTCAGTTATGAAAATATAGAATGTGTCACTGATTGCCAGTTGCTGTTCAGACCCAGTCTTAGATTTATCTGAAGAGAAAGATTATGATTTTATCAGAGTTGGATGCCTTTCCAAGGACTTTTTTCACTAATTATTTTTGGAATTTCAGGGATTCAGAGCATTTGAATTGACTTATGAAGGGATTAGCATGAGATGGAAACATCTGCTCCTGTCAGCATTGTTTTTCATGAACATCAATTTTATAGGGGGTATTCTTTGGTTTGTGTTTTAAAAGAATGCCCAAGCTAATTAAAATATGCTCATTAACAATTGACAGATAAACTATAGATGTATCAATAACTAACTTTATGTCTAGGTAGAGGTCAACAATGATGGTAAAAAAGTAAGTCTGTTCCCAAGAAAAGGTGGATAAGTAGGTATCAGCATGATAAATGCATGTGTTTCCCCTTTAAATTGAAAGTTTCATCCAAGTACAAAATTGCTTTTATTTTTCCTGAGATAATGTTTACAAAGTGTTTCAGAAGTGCTAGATTGATAATTAGCTTCCATTTTTATGTGTACTATTTTAGAAATAAACAGTTGCTATGTTCTGATGATTCAAAGTTGTGTTTTTTTTTAAATCACCAATAGAATGATGTGGAGAATGTGATGTTTAGATCTTGAGTCAGGTGGTTAAAGTTCCAATTCCATCTCATAACTGTGACCTCAAGCATGTTACTTATCATCTCAGTTACTCATTTTATTCATGTGAAAAATGAAATTATAGTTGTATGAATTGCATAGAACTGTTGTAAATATTTAACAAGTGTAAAACATAAGAAAAGCAATGGATTTACTTATGAAACATTCATATTTCCATCTATCTATCTATCTATCTGTCTGTCTGTCTGTCTGTCTGTCTGTCTGTCTGTCTGTCTATCTATCTCTATAATATCCCTGTCTACATCCTGATATTTAGGTTCTCTTTTTCCTCTAAATTATAATTTATGACCGCCAAACAATAGGTCTGTACTCAAATAAGGAGAGATTTTGTTCAAAAAGACTATTGCAATAGAGAGACCGCATCAGTCACAGGAGCTGCAAAAATCTCAAAACTCAACCCAAAAATTACATTTCTTATGTAAGGAGGGGTATGCAGGAATAGCAGGAACTTTATGGGGGAATCTTCATAGCAAGTGGGGTGGCAGATTATATTATCAAGAATGCATAACAGTTTCCCCCCCTTAGGGAATTTTCTTCAGAATGGTCTGCAAGGGGAGAATGCTCTGTATTTTAGTTCTTGCTTAAACTCAGGGGCAAATTTAAGACAAGGTCATGTGGGAGAAGAAAAGCCCAATTAAATTTAGGTCAAGCCAGGTCCCAGGATGAGTAATGGGAATTTGAGAGCAACTGGCCATGACCTAGACTTTTTCTGCTATTCACTAGTAACATACACACAGTAGGTACAAAATTCAATATAAAAACATGGAGATAATGAATAGTTGCAGTTCACTGTAGAATCAAAGTAAAAATAAAGAAATGATCAGATGAGCTATAGATTATCAGAGACAAGCTTTTGTCAGATCATAAAGATTCTAAATCCGTCAAGGGCAATTCATCTTCAGAATTTGAAAAAGAATACAGGAAGTAGTGGAATATCAACAGAATACCAATAATCACCAATACTACATTTTTAATTACAGTTGTTACTATAATATGCTGATAAAAGCTATTTTCCTAGGACTATTTCTATCTTAGAATAAGAATATGAGTAGCATTAGTTTTTTTGTTTGTTTCACAACAGCTGAATTTTTTTTCTCAAAAGAGGAACAATTTAAAATTATGAAAATGTCTCTTTTTAAATTTTGTTAATACAACAAATATATTTACTGCATGTCAGTACACTTCACCATGATCAAATCCAACATTTCTTTCAGATAAAGGTAGGATAATGTCTGGTATATGTTAACAAATATGGCTTATATGATAGTGAAGTGAATTTGATTATAATTAACATATAAATGAATATAATCAAAATACCAAAATCACACATATATAAGTGGGCTTTAGAATTTGTATGCATCTAATCTATGTTATAAAGGGCCATCGTAATTAATTGAAAAGCAAGAATTTGCTCAATGATTCTGTGGAAATTTCCTAACTTGGCCAGAAAATTAAATTAGTATGTAAAAACACATATGCAAAAAAACTTGTTTGAAACTAAAATGTTAGCAGTTTTTTTTTTTTTTATCTGAGTTGTGGAATTAAGCTAATTTTGTCATCTTTTTTGAATATGTATGCAATGAATTTGTCTTTTGTTACAGAAAGAAAGAAAAAGGCACAATTCTTTAATTTTCTTTAGAAATCATGAACTATATACAATATATGGAATTCTGAAATTTTCTTGTCTGGTAATTATATCAACAGTAGGGCATTCATGATCAGAAAGCTCTAACATAGGTGGTAGGTAAAAGATGATCAGCAAGATTTGCATGGCAACCTGATTGTCTAGGCATGGTTCTATATTCAATCTCCACTACGGACTAGTAACAGACTTGAGATTTTTTTTTACACCCCCCCCCTCAAAAGGAGAGTAGCTATCTTCACAAGATAGCACACTCAGAATCAAAATTTTAATGCTCTGAGCCATTATGAGCCATAGGGACCTTCCAAAAACACCAAATTTCATCCCTATCCATAACCAACATTTTCAAGGACCTTTGGATCTGCTGCTTCATGCAACCCAGTGGCAGAGCAGTTTGTTAAGCAGCCTGTAGCTCCTGCAGATTCCTCTCTGTTCCAGGACCCACCACATCTAAATCCTATAATGTAGCACATTGCAATAAAAACCAAACAACCACCAAATAAACCTAGTATTTTTTTCTGGTCGCTCAATAAATAAACCAAGTAACAAACCCAAATGAGGATGATGTTACCTGGAAAATCCAGAGGTTTTTTTGTTGTTGTTGTTTGTTTGTTTGTTTTTATTGTAGGATAAAACTGCCTCATCTCAGAAGAGATATCTCAACATACCCCGTGTTGCTATACATCTTGCAATGTCAATTTTTTTTTTTAATTTCTAAAATATGTGGCTATATCAGTCAGGAAGTAAAAGAAATAAATTCTTTTCTCAACATTTTGTTTTGGTCAGTCTCAGTGGATTGAATGTTCCACACCCACAATGAAGACTTTCAGCTCACTGATTGAATCACAAATTTCAAATCATAGGAAACACTTTTACAGACAAGGTCCAGAAATAATATTTAACCAAATATCTGAGAAAACCATGAATCAGTCAAATTGACACATAAAATTAATCATCACAGGTATTTTTTAAGTTCATAGTGAATGAAAGTATAAAATGGTCTCTAAGCTATTTTTTTAGTTTATCCTTTGATAATTATATTATAATTTAGAAGAAATATAATTTAATCCAGCATTTCTTTATAATTATTTTTAAAGATGTTTATTTATAAACAGTTTTGTGCTAAAGTAAGTACCTCAAGTTTATTTTCAACTGCATAGCCATACTTTAAGAGGTTAAATTTTATTATATCAATTTTAGATAGTATGTAAGTTAAATGGCTCAAGTTACTTACTTACTGGAAGATTAGTAACTATTAAATGACTGAGATAGCATTCCTATCCAGATTTTACTGTAATCTCAATTTTATAGGACCCTCAAATTAATACTTGCTATGAAGCAAATTGAAAGTTAAATGAAAGAAAAAAATATTAATGAGGTCATTTAGAATCAAACTGAGAACCTAGATCCTAGAGATGAACATCACATTTTTCTGAATGTCTTGGAGTTTTTGATCTCCTTTTGTATCTGTAAGTTACATTCACAGAAAGAATGCATATTGTTTTTTTGTTAACAAAGAGGAAAAATTCTAATTATTTTCTAACATTTGTAGTTAATTAAAGGATTTTTTTAAACACAATCGATAAAGAAGAAGCCCAGTTCATAAAACCAAAGAAATCTTTTGATCTTAGGTAAATAAATTAGAACTATCTATTTAGTGAAAATGTAAAGACTCAAAGGTTCTTTGAATCTTTTAATCTTGAAGTATCTTTATATTCATGAGGGTAGAGCCCAGTTGTTATCTCCTGTTTATTCTTCTAGCAAATATAAACATGAGAGTTTGCGGGCATACCCACTTGCAAACATAAATCTGTGGATAAATAAGTTATAGATGATGCATGAACAGAAAGGCAGATAGATAATCTTATACTTTTGATATGTTTTCCCCATAAATTGTGTACTTTTATGTTTTTTAGTCAATGAAACCTACCAGAAAGTTTAAGTGTTAAGTGATGCTTAACACACTGTATTAAGTCATCTGGCCATTTCTAGGAATTCATGATGACAATGGTATATTTTGTTAATAATTTGTGGTTTCTTGGCTACTTGTTTTGATTATATCCAATAATTTTTAGTAACAGTGAATGGCATAATTGCACTTACTAATGATGATATTAACAATGTCTTCTGCGATGTCATTTCACATCCCAGAGAATTGAACACAGAAAACATTTCACATGCTGTTTAAATAAAAGGAAATATTTAAGAGAAAGAAAAGTAAAAATTGCCATACAATCTGTGGATTTATTTGCTATTGTGGTCAGTTCCCAAAACATCACTGTAACCTGGGAGGATTAGTCAATAAATATGAGTATGAGATAAAAGAAAAAATATTGATGCATGTGCTGACTTTGGACTAATTAATTAGAATAGAAAATCTATACAAATAAAATGCTAGTACTTCACTTAGATAAAAATTACACAACATAATTTCCAGGAATTCCTTTCCAACTTCCACTCTCAAAATTATTACACATATATATTTTTGAATAGACAATATTTTAAAAGTAAACTTAATCTTAATATAAGACATAAATGTACAAATATATATTATAATAATATTTTCATATATACATTTATGTTCAAGATTCTTTGTATTTTTGCACCTATTTTATATATGAATAAGAGGTTAACATCCAAAGTATATAGAAAACTCATTTAATCTAACAACAAAACAAACAAATCAATTTTAAATGCTAAGATCTGAATAGACACAAAGAGGATATACGAATGTCCAAAAGACACATGAAAAAAGGTTCATCACATCATATTAGGGAAATCAAAGCCATAATGAGATGTCATTTCATATCCCAGCTAATTGCTTACATCAAAATGGTTGCTAACAATAATATTGACAATAAAGTGGAGAACTAAGATCCTCTATATATTGTTGGTGAGAATGTAAATTGGTGAAGTATTGAGATTACTAAAAAAAAAAACCTAAAAATTGAACTACTACTTGATTCAATAATCGCACTTCAGGGTATCTATCTGAAGAAAATGAAATCATCAAATCAAATAGTTAAATGAACTACAATTTTTATTGCAGCATTATTTATAATAGCTATTATGCTGGAACAAACTAAATGCCCACTGATAAATGATTGCATAAAAAAGACATGGTGTATATACACAATCAAACACTGTTCTGTTGTAAAAAGTGAAATTCAGTCATTTGCAGCAAAATAGAAAGAACTTGAAGGTATTATGTAAGCAAAATTTGTCAGAAAGCTAAGATATATATTGGATGACTTAATGTATATATGCAAGATAAGAATACTAAGAGGACAAGGAGACAAACAAAATAAAAATAAACCAGTGGACACTGAAAAAAGAAGTGAAGTTAACAGCATTGAAGAGGTGGATTGGGAACAAGGGTATATGAGATTAATGGATGGTAGAATGAATTTTGTTTTGTTCAATTTGAAATAAAAGTAAAGGGAAATAAATCAGTAACTAGAAAAAACCTTACCAATTATTTATTCAATTAATAAATCAATATTGGCATATGATTTTTTTTAAACTAAAAGTCAAATCCTTTGGCATAACCTAGTAAAGTTGCTCTCTGTTTTTTTTTTTTTTTTTTTTTTGAGTATGTCTTTGATTTCTAGAACTATAAAATGTTCCATGCTTATGTGGTACATNCTCTCTTTTTTTTTTTTTTTTTTTTTTTTGAGTATGTCTTTGATTTCTAGAACTATAAAATGTTCCATGCTTATGTGGTACATTTCCTGAACCAAGCTGCAACTTGATATTTGGTGACTTTTTCTGTTTCAAATTCTTCACTGTACATCATGGTTGCATATGAGACTATTTGAATGTAATTGATTTTCAAAATTTCATTGAAAGTTTACTAGGTTAGTAAATCTTTGGTATTTTTAAATTTTGAAAATCTGACCAAAAAACTTACATGAATTAAAATGAAACCATGAAGAGTTACCCACATTTAAAATAGATGCTTCACCATGGAGGGAAAGGAAGCTTTTACCAGTAAAGAAGCTTACTCACATTTTATCAATCTACCCTTGTAGAAAAACTGCTTTAAGAAAACAAAGCTTGGGTTACTTACTCATAAAGTAAGGTTAACTGAGGAAATTTGCTATAAAGTATACAAAAATACTGGTATAAAAACCAGTTAACCATATCTTTGCTAAAGAAACATGAGAACCCCAAAATCATCTGATAAAAATTATATTAATGGTAAAAGGTGTGGCTTCTGTCTATTCTAGTCCACTGGTAAAAGACAAACATATTAAAAACTTAGGAGAGAGACCTGAATTTATCCTGGAAGAACTAACAAGGTTGCAACAGCTTCACTCTGAGGAAATCATAATTTTGTGTGACTCTTTATCTGAAATATCTGAATTTAAAGGGAAAAAATGTTATTTTTGAAAAGTGTGAGTCCTACAATGTCAAAAAACTTTCTCTCTATGCTTACCTTCATTATGAAATGCTGACAGGCTCAGGTTGTGTTAACTTTTCTATGAGGCACTTAATCTCTACTTAGTCCCCTTAGGAAGATGTAATAGCAATCAGTAAATAACAGTGCAGAGATTGTTGATTACTATTGAATAAACCAAAAAGCTTTCCATACATTGCACACTAAAAATGGATCACTCTCATCACTTATCATTTTTTTAATGACATTTTAAAGTCTAAGGGCCTAATTAATCAATGCTTTATATGATGTTTTCCAAAGATGTGCTTGTACATTGCTTAGAAAACAGAAGAGAGACAGATATAATGAGACACTTCTGAGGAAATTAAATTAAATCAGTATTCACAAACATTAGACACTTGATAGAGAACAAGGAAAAATGGTAGGATGTTACAAAGAGAGGTACAAGAAAAAAGAAAGAGTAAAAGAAAAAGAAACTACTCTTAACAAAAGATAATTAGTTCTTCAAAACTGATTTTTTTTGTAAAAGGGATTTTGTATTTTCATTTAAAAAGAAGGAAAATTGTGAGAAAAATCCTTTATTCAGTTTCTCAAAGAGTATGGCTGAAGCCAAATGTTAAAATGATACCTATTTAACATCAGAATTTGTGCTTAGCTCCCTGCACATAAAAACCTGACATATTGGCAATTTAATAACATTTAAGACATAATGATGGTACTTAGCTGTTATTTACAAAGGGGGGAAGATTATTCTTCACTTGTAGTTTATATTCCATATGACTTCATCAAAATAATCAGTGTATTTACAGAAAAGTTTGAAAAGTAATTTTAATATGTTGGATAAATTAAATAATGAATATTTTTGAAAATATTTTCTCTACCACATTTAGACTTTTAAACAGTTTTATGGATAAATAATTGAACAATTAAATAACATGTATTCAAATTACAGAACCTGAGAAATTTTGATCTTTGAATACATTCAAGAGATCATGGTCACATTAAAGATGTTGAGCATATCTACCACCTTTGCATTAGTTTTCAAGGGCTATCATAACAAAGGACCAAAAACTGGGTGTTTTAAATAACAAAATTCATTTTCTCACAACTCTAGAGGCTAGAAGTCTTAGGTCAAGCTCTCATCAGTACTAGTTTCTTCTGAGGATGCTCTCTTTTTACATTACTTTTCTTCGAGTCCCAATTTGGTCTTTCCATTCTATGAGTCTGTGTTCTCATCTCTTTGAATAAGGAAAATAGTCATAAAGAATTAGGGCCCACACTAATTTTAATTTCATTACCTACACAAATACTCCATTTCCAAAACAATCACTTTCTGAGGTGCTGGGGCTTAGTCCTCTAACATACTATTTTTCAGGGCATCATTCAGTCCATAACAGCCTTCAAGCTCCTTGTGTAATCTCTCTTTCCATTCCCCTCCCAACCTCCAGGTAATTAAAAATCTGTTTTCTATAATTAAAGATGAGTTTTCATTATTTTAGAAATTCATGTTAATTAACTCATGCAATCTGTACTCTGTGATGTATGACTTCTTTCATAGCCATATATATTTGAGAATCTTCCGTGGTTTTGTGTCTATCAAGAGTCATTATTTTTAACTGCTTTGAGTACTGTTAGTTTGCATATCTGTCCATTTGTTAATGGGTATTGTCTCCCCCCCACCATATTTGGGTTTTTAAAAACAAAGCTGTGAAGACTCTTCACAAAAACTTTATTTTTTTTTTAAGATTTATTTCTTTATTCACATAGGAACTGGGGTACAGCCCAGAAGTGCAGGGGGTGAGAAGATCCACCAGAGACAGAGCGGGGAACAGAACAGGCAGATCAACCAAAACACACTGCTGAGGGGAACAGAAGGCAAGGTAGGAGAGGTCTGCTGGGCCATGTGGGTCACCTCCCTGGCCTGCGGCAGGGATCGAACTTGTGCTGCAGTGGCTATGCTTTGCCTCACAGTGTGTTGCTTAACCCACTGCACCACCAGGGAGGACCCCTTCACAAGAATTTTATATGGATATATAGTTTCATTTCTCTTAGGAAAATACATAATATCAGAAGCCTATAACAAATATCAGTTATATGTTTAGTTTTTAAGAAACATCTAAAAGGCTATTCAAACTGTTTGTACCAATTTGCATTTCCACCAGCAATATATGTTTCAATTTCTTTACATTTTCATCAGTAAGATATTCTGTCAAATTTTAGATGCTGTATTTTTAAATTAACATTGATTTACAACATTGTGCATGGTTCAAAGGTGCATAGTCTTATGTTTTCAAACATGTGTTCCCAAACCACACCCATCACCAAGGCACTCATTTGTACTCCAACATAGTCTGTTAGGCTCCTTTCCTCCTTTCATCTCAACTTTTCCATCCCCTTCTGGTAGCATCAATTTTACAGTCAGATTTCTAGGATTATCTTATGAACTACAGAAATATTATGTTTTCCTATAAATTAATGATTTTGAGTATCTTTTCATTTTCAGTTTATGACCATATATCTTGTTTGTAAAATTTGCTCTTAAAACAATTTCTCCATTTCATCCTTGGGTTGTCTAGTCACTCTTAATGACTTATGTGAGTTTCTAATATATTCTGAATACAGGTAATTTTTCAGAAGTTCCTTGCAAATACCTTATATTTGTAGGTCCCTTATCCTTTTGTTTTCTGAAAAAATATATATATCTTTCAAATATAGTTTTAATTTCAATGAAGTCATTTTTTTTAAATTCTTAGCCAGATTGTACTTTTCATTCCATGAAATTAACCCAAACTCATGCCATTTTCTTAACTCAAACTTACAAAGATTCCCTACTATACATTTTTTTTATTTATAGTTTTATGCATTATTTGTAGGTCTGTTATATAATGTGAGTTAGTTTTTGCTTATCATTGAAATATGACTCAAAGTTGATTTGTTTAATTTTGATGGTGAGTACCTTTTTCCTTGGCTAAATCTTCAGTTTTCACTCTTTTGTATCTTACAAGTGATATATTTTCTAGTTGGGAAACATCAATTTTTCTTCCACTAGAAATTATGTATCTCATCATCATTTTCTTAGTTGATATCTATAGATTATGTTTTGTCTCCTTTATAAAATACAAAGAGATTTTCTGGGTAGAGATAATTTTGAGTTTTAGACTCAGTTTGGAAATATAAACCAGAATTAAATGATTAGGTTTATATGTCTCCTGACCATCAATTCACCATATATATAGTATCCCATAGTTGCCATAAGAATTACCACAAATTTCGTGGATTAGAACAACACAAACATGTTTTCACACTTCTGCAGTTCAAAAGTCTAGGTTGGCTCAGCAGGTTATTTTGCTTCCAGTTTCACAATGCTGAAAGGTGCCAGCTGGCTGGACTTGTATTATCTAACTCTGAAAAGAATTCAATTCCAAACACATTCAGGTTGTTGGCAAATACAGTTGCTTTTGGAAGTTAACTGAGATGCCGATTTCCCTGCTGGCTTTCTGTTAGCCATTATCCTTATTCAGTAAATTGTTCTCAGGTCCTTCCATCTAGGATCCTACATCACAGAGTCATGTAACAGTAAATTCCTTCTCACATGTGGAATTTATTCAACATCTTTTGATGACCCTTTAAAAGTTCATGTGATTACATAGGACCCACTCTATAGTCAAATATGATCTATCTATAAAACCAGTTTATAAGGAACCTTAATTACATATGAAAATTTTCTTCAAAACAGTGCATAAATTATCCTTAAATTATATAATAATAGAACATTTCAGGAGAAACATCTCTAGAATTCTGGCTACTCCACCAGTCTATTGATATTCTTTGTGTCCATTTTACAAGTTTACAATTCTAGACCCAAACACTGATGTACAGAAATAATGAGAAATGAGATGTGAACTCTAGAACTGTGAAAGTCTGATAAATAAATTTAAGTGTTTGTGCTCTAATAAAAATATTGTTTAGAGTTATAATTTGTGTGTTTTTTAAGAAACCTAATTTTTTATATATTTTTAGATTACAGGTTGCTATATTGATACTATCTATTCTTGATCCCACCACCTCCTAGTAGAGTATATCATATAACTACATTATACACTCTCTTCTTTGTAGACTGGCCATCCTCTCCCCCCAAACCTTACAGTCTTTTGATCACTTTGCTATTGTTAGTTGATATTTGGAATTTAGTCCAAACTCCAAAATCTTTTGTCAAGGGACATAATAATCCTAATTCTTTCTCCCCAAACTTCTTTCTGTTTTTCATAGAATAGGGCATATTGCTCTTGGTATTAACTTTTGTTTGGTTGTGTATGTATGCGTGTGTGTGTGTGTGTATTAATTCTAGTTTTATAAATTAATTTCTGAGTGCCACAACAGGATTAACATGTTACTTAACTTCCTTTTATTTAAATGCAAATACATGTATACAACTATTTGAATAATGTTGGATATAAGAAAATACCTTCTAAAAAATAGTTTGTATGAATTAATCTATTTAAAAATCACATCTTGACCATTAGGAAATATAATTTAAGTTAAAATAATTAAAAAACTCAGAAGTTTAAGAAAGGATTCATTATTTACAGCAATGGAAATATAATTAAAATCATTAATAGTTTAATGAAGTAAGGAGCAAAAGGTATTAAAGGCAGATTTACAGAAGGAGTTGAAAGATTTATACATTTCCCAAGTTAGGTGCTTTATAAATCTACTGTGATTTTTCTATAAGTCACAATAAATTAATTATTTTAGATATATTTGCCATAGTGAATGTTTCTAAGTTGCTCCTTTAAAGAAGAAAATGGGTAGTGGTATGCTTTCAATTTCCAAAGTCCAAAAGAAATGCATAGTACATTTTTTAGTGTCTAATCATAAAGTTATCTAAAACAGACAAATAGAATAAAACAAATATGGTTTTCATTTAGACAGCCACAGAGAACCCATTATTTATATATTGCTATATAACAAATTATCATAAAATATAGTGGCATAAGTTAAGCATATAATTATTATCTCATAATTACTGAATGTTCTCAGTATTCTGGTCAAAAATTTTTTTTGCCACTGTATCTAACCTACATGGTATACCTAACAAGGCAATACAGAGAGTTTGAAGCTAAGGTGGAAGTCTCAATCTTTTATAACCTAGTCATGGAAATGTCATCACTTTTTTTGAATCCTATTGGTGAGAAGAAAATTATTAATTCAATTCAGGTGGAAGGGTAAATAATCAAGATAGAAGAGACATGGATCTCTAGGAACCTATTTACTACAATGAAATTCAAAATATTAGAGAACTAAAAATCAAAAGAATGCAATAGAATATGACAATAGAAAAAGTCTTGAACATTTCTATTAGGTACAGCATGTTCATTGTTGGCTTTTATTTAATTTTCAGTTTGTGATTCTATGAAAAAAAATATAATTGGAAAGGAACACATAATTAACAAAAATTAAGTAAATTAACCTGAACTTTGAAGATGATTTTCTTCTATCTCATAATGAAGTAAACCGCTATATTTTTCACTTATTGAAACTTTATCAGCAGATAAATGTCTTGCTTATGATTGTGATTTTCATGTACTAGATGACAGGGTCACAGGATGCCCAGCTATGTTTAAATAGTATGTGTGTTTGAGATAATTTCTCTGAGAATATTTAAGTTGGTAGAGTTAGTGAAGTGAATTACTCTCCCAAATTATACTGGGCATCATTCAATCCAGTTCATTGGTTTGAACAAAAATGTAGAGTAAGAGAGGATTGTCTATATATATTGAGTTGGAGATAAGCCTTCTACTTCCCTCTGACTTATACTTAATGCTATCAGTACTCCCAGTTCATTCACAGACCTTTGGACTTAGATTGAAACTTAGGAAATTAAAAATGCAACACTGACCTTCCAAGGTTTTCAGTCAGTTTGGGGTTGTGAGATCATGGGTCTTCTCAATGTCCTTAAATAATTGAGACAGGGCCACCCTGGTGGCACAAGGGCTTGAGTGCAACACTGTGAGGCTTCTGCAGTTTCTGCAGCACAAGTTCAATCCCCGGCATGGATGGGACCCACATGGTGCAGCAGACCTCTCCTGCTTTGCCCGTGATTGCCTCAGCAGTGTATTTCAGTAGATCTGTCTGTTATGCTCTCCACTCTGTCTCTGGTGAATCTTCTCAGCCCCCAGCACCTCTGGCCTGTAGCCCAGTTCTTGTATGCATAAATAAATAAAATCTTTTAAAAAATAATTGAGGCACTACATAATCTCTCTCTCTCTCTCTCTCTCTCTCTCTCTCTCACACACACACACACACACCCATACCTCTTATGTCTTTCTCACAAAGAACATCTACGTAGGTGTCCATAACATTTTAGATACATGACCATGAAAGAAAACAATTGATAACTTGAATTTCATTAAAACATAAAAAAATTGTTCTGTGAAATATACTATATAAAAGAATGAAAAGACAGTCTAAACTTAGGAGATAATTCTTATAGCACATATATCTGGTAAATGACAGACATCTAAAATATACAAAAACAGTTAAATTTCAAGATTGAGAAAACATACAACCCAGTTTCAAAAATGAACAAAACACCTGAAAAGAAGATTCAACAAAGAAAATATACAGATGGGAAAATGGCATATTAAACGAACTCCACAACATATGTCACTAGGTAGATGCAAATTAAGACCACAAATGCAACACCACTGCACACTAGTATTTCTTAAATTTGAAAAACTGACAGCACCAACTGCTGACAAGGATGTGGAGCAATAAGATTTGTGTGTGTGTGTGTGTGTGGGGGGGTAATGCAAAATGGTACTGATAGTTTGGAAGACAGTTTGGCAGCTTATTATAAAACTAAACATATTTTTACCATATGATTACCAATTACACTGATTGATATTTACCAAAATAAGTTGAAAACTCATGCCTATACTCATGTAACACACACAAATATTTATAGTAGTTTTATTTCATCAATATTATATGGTTCTTAATGTGCCTATATTTTACTGCAGTTAAGGTGATGCCTATGTACATGAATATATGCAGGAATTAAAAGAATTATAATAATTAGCTTACTTTTGGTGATAAGAACTGTAGCATAAGATTCAAGGCTTGACTGATCCTTCAACTGCAAATACATGAGAATAAACCTTCCAGTTTAGTTCATAATATACATATTTATATTCTCTTTATAGTAATTTGATTTAAATGTGATGGACATCATAAAATCATCAATTATAAATAATTAGTTCTACTAAGAAATAATATAAGAAACAATGGGGAGCTAGAATTATGAAAAATATTTACTTAGGAAGAAGTTAGGGATAACTCAAATGTTAGTTAACACACACTGCAAGGTAATATAGTTAATGTGATTTAAAGTATGTTGACATGCTCAATTTACGAAAAAACCCTTAGTCCACTAACCATTACAGTTTCTGAATCATTTTGTTGCACTTATCTAGAAAATAACAGTGCAAAATTAATAAAGGGAGAACAATGTGATTGATATTTAGACTAGCTACCTTATATACCTTCAGGGCTGTGATTCCCTGAAACAAAGTTATGTATCAAACTTTATGGGAGAAAATATATTTTCTTTAATGTCAGGAGTTTGAACTATTATCTATCAAACATCAAAAATGACAGAAGAGTAAATATGAAACCCTGGTACATGGGAAAGTTCAGAAGGAAATGTTGCAAGGTGGAGTGAGGGATACCATGTACAAACTGCAATGGGTTATTTTGTTCATGGTTTATTGTGCAAAAAAATGACAATTTTTATCATCCTTATGGATGAAAATGGCCAGTGTTCAAGGAATGTTAATTGACTTCTGCAGTATTTCCACTTAAACCAACAAAATTTTATCAGGTGATTCCTGCATCATATGGGCTCTTTCAAAATCTGTTTCTAGTTTCTTATATTTTGCTGTGTGAATGTCACTACATCTATAATTGCACTAGTATTATAACATAGGACAATTCAATTAAAATGTTTGTTCAAGTTAGACTTAATTTATGAGCCTCAATAGGTCAACTGCTTTATTTACTGAGCAATATATAACATGAGCCAATGCTCATATAATCCATTCCAGAGACAGAAATAAATCACAGTTGTCCTACAGAAACTGTGTCAGTGAACCTAATGAAAAACAGAAGAGTTTACTTTCTTCCACATCTCTCTACTTTTTCATCTTTTTTATTTTCTTAGGAATATACATTTATTGAGGAAAGAACTCTTGGAAAATTGTCCACAAGCAATTGCCATTTTAAGAAACCATCATAAGAGTGACTCTATAGTTGATCACATTTACCAAAATTATTTATTACTTGTGATTTATGTATTCGATTTAAATTATGACTACTTGTACTGGGAAAGTTTGGCTCCCAACAGCAATTTACTTAAAATGCCACTTGACGTTCCGGCCCTGTAGCATTTTCACTCTGACCCTCAGCCCCTGTCTTCACCCCCAAGCAAGCATGAAAGGGTAGGTTTTCACCCACTGGAGTCTTCTTGGCAGTAATGCTGCCATATCTAAGATTATCATTATTTCAATCAACTGAGCCAAACTACTGACAGATGGAAATAAATTATTTATAATAAAAATATAATACAGATTTTCACTAACTGTGACACCCTCATTCTAAATGCAAAACAAAAAAAAAGTATTTGGAAAATTCCATCAAATATATCCCTAACCACAGTTTTGCCTTTAAGGACAAGTAGACCCATTTACTATTAGAAACCATGAATAGATGCAGACAGTTCTAGATATATTTGTTGGCAATCTGACCTTGGTCACTCTTCTCTGTTTTATTTGTCTTCTCTGGAACTGGGAACCTCTCTTCTCTGTTTTATTTTTACATTGGAATTTGGCAAAACTCGTTTTGTGCTGATAGAAATTTGACACTGGGAAGATAATTGAAAAGACTAGACGACTATTTTGTAAAAAACTAAAAAACTGATTGATTTTGAGACTGGAGTGAGTGGTTCATGTATATAAGACATCCTTCCAGAACCGAAGGCCATGCTTAACCAGGAGTGGGCCAAGATGCCTGTGGTGGTAATTAGGTATGATCTATGACCTACATTTGTAAGGAATATATCTGGGTTTCAAAAAAACAATATTTCAAAAATATTCCAAAATTACTATTTCAATGTTCTAAGAGAAATGGTTGAGCCATGCACTTGCCCTCCAGTTTCACAAGAAATACAACCGAAAGCATCAATTATGTACAATGCCTTCAATATCAATGCTTTGACTATTAACCATGAAAAATTATTGCTGCCTTTTTATCATTAAGGCCAGTTTTATAGTGTAGTTCATAAAAGCCTTAATATAGGAAACATATTATATCTTTATGTTATACTGTTTTCCCATTTTTTTATTTTGGAGGGGGCGGTTCACAATACTCTGGTTTCACAGAAGGAACTCAGTATAAGAAAACTTATAAACTATAAAGCAAATGCTTGTTTGGAATCAAAACCTATGTCTAAGTATTTTTTCTATAAACATAGATGCTATTCTTTCAACAATGCTGTGCATTTTGCTGGATGTAAAATATGTTAGAACACTAAATATGTTGTAACGCTAATGAAAAAAATATGAGATTACTTTTGCCAATACCAAAATGTGTCCTAGAGTTCAATCACATTATTTGAAATCAGATAGACTCAATCTTAATATATACAAGTAATATAAAATCATCAAACCATAGAAATAATAGTTTGACATAGTTAATGGGTATAGACAGAAACATACTTTCAGATATAGAATTTGTAGAAACTTCCTCTTTATTTTTATAATGTCTAAATAAAGTATGATTTCATCCCTCTTAGTCTGGTGTTGTCTTCCAGAAGACTGGGGCCCCAGGTTGGACCTCACAGCAATTTGTTCTATATCAGGGACACTCAATAGCCCTCAGGTGAGCAACCTGTTCCAGGCCCAGCTATCAGATCCTCAGGAACAGACAGAGGCCTGAGTCAAAAACTTGCAGGACTTAGCTTTTTCACTCATGGCCCTGGCCTCATGGGGACATGCATCCCAATCAGCTGTTGCTGCTGTTATTGTTTATAGTGAGTGTAAAATTGTATTTTAATGCGCTTTGATTTGCAATGCTCTGATGCCTAATGCTATCAAGCCTCTTTGCATATACTTATTCCCACATCTATAGGCAATAGGGTGGTCCCTAGAAAAAGGGGAGAATCCCAGGTCCCTGCCCCAACAAGGTTGTGTAGAGCTGAACAAGGAGGGGAAGAATCTGGAGAGGAGACTAAAGAACAAAGTAAGAAGGTTGGAGAGCAGCAAGGAGACCTGGAGGAGACACATGGAGCACAGAGACAGGTGAAGAAGCTGCACTGGCTTCTTGGTCCTTGATTGGTTGAAATATATGTGGGTGAGAGACTCATAGGGAGGTTAACAATGGCAGCTTTTATCTAGATTTTGATTTTGCTCTTTTCTTCCCAGACTTATCTCATTGTATTTGACCCTTTACCATGGGTTCCCCCTGGAAGGTCTTTAGTGACAGGCTTGACAGGCTTTCAGGCCTTGCTTTGGGCCAATCCTGTTTGGCTGTACTTACCCGTCCCATGAGGGGACAGGTAACTTTGGGTGCTAGATTTGAAAACTATATTTTTTGTCTTGTCTTGATTATTCACTAATTGTATTAAAGATCCTTTCCATTAAAGGTCTTATGTATTATATTGATGTAGTGAATGGCAGAACCTATTTAGAGTGGGCAGGTTTGAGGATTCTGGGGTGTTCCTCTCCCTGCCCTGTATCACATACACACACACACGTGTATGTATATGTATATATATGTATATATGTATATATATGTATATGTATGCATGTATTGCCCATATTGCTAGTCTTAATCTTTTTCATCGCTTCGTGGGACTTGACATGGCTTATTAACCCTTCCTCTTTGACACTCATTTTGTTTCTGTGTGATCACTCTTCCCTTTTATTCTATTCTACTTATTATTATTTCAGGTTCCTGTGCCTTCTTTCTTTGACTTTTTATTATAGAAATACTCCCAGAACCATCTTTAACCTTCTTAGTTTTTCTGTCTTTTCTTGATGATCTCATGTAGTGTAATGACTTTAAATCATATCTAAATAACAAGATCTTTAAAATTCACTTCTCTAGCTCAAAACTCTAACAATTTTGACAAACATTTTCAACTGTCTACTCACTACTGCCTTTTGAATGTGTAATAAACATCTCTAATTAAATTTGAACAAAATTGATGTTTCTCCAAAATATACTTCACCCAAATCTTTTCCTTATGCCAGTTCATGAAAACTCCATCCTTGCAGTATCAGGCAAAAGAGTTTTTCATCATCTTGTCTCCACTTTCCCTCATATGTAACCACTAGTAAGTACTATTAACTTAAAAATGTATATTCAGAAATGTAAGATTCTCATATATTCAAAGCTTACATTTTTATCCAAGTCACAGCCATTTTTTCTCTTCTAGATTATAGCCATAGTATCCTAATAGTTCGCCTTGCTTCCATCCTTAGCCACTACAGTCCATCCTCAATAAAAGTGAACTGCCTAGAGATCCTTTTAAAACACAACTCAGTTTGTCACTCAAAACTAAAAAGAGGTTTCCATTTCTTTCCATATTAAAAAAAAATGTGTTTAACGTATTGATAAGATCCAATGTATTCTTGTCAGGCCATTACCTTACTGATAGCTTATTTCATTGTTCTAACCACAGTAGTAATTTTCTTGTTTCTTGAAATGCTCACTATGCTGCTATTATTTCTTTTGTTCTAGTGGGTCTTTAGACTAGAAAAATATTTTCTCAGATATTTCCTTAGTTGGCTCAATTACTGTCTTCAAATTTTTATGCAGATTGTATTTTTCCATTTTAAACAAACAGAATTCTCAGTTTCTCTTTATTTGAGGACATTGCTTGATTTTTATGCCATTTATTGCAATTTAAGTTACAATATCATTTATTAATTTATTTTTTAAAATCATCTTTCTTCTTTCCCTCCATATTTATATAAACTCCAAGTAGAAAGGGATCAATAATGTGCTCATTTAGCCTAGCATACTCTATGTATTCAATAAACATTTACTAAATATGTGAATAGTCTATGTATATTATACATAAGGAAATGTGATTTAATAATTATAGATTTTTTTGTTTATTATAAGTATTATACAAAATATAAAAGTGAATCTAATAAGTATACTATATTCAAAAGTACAATAAAGAATAATAGTGCTAATATATAATACAGTGGATTTCACGTAACATTTCTATATCAGTCCTGCCAATATTTATAAACCTGGGTATTCCTGGTGGCATAAGGGTTAAGTTTCATGCTCTCAAGCTATCGCCAGCCACTGCAGTATGATTTCTATTCCTGGCCAGGGAGCTGACTCACATGGCACCGAACCTCTCCTGTCTCACCCTCTGCTCACCTCAGCAGTGTATTTCAGTCTATCTACCTGTTCTTCTCCCGACTCTGTCTCTGGTGAATCCTCGAAACCCCTGCATTTCTGGCTTACACTCCAGTTCTTCTATGCAAAAATGAATAAAAAATATATTTTATGAACAGGCACATTTGTAAAAATAACTTTTTTTTCTGTTTTGATTATACATATTAAGCACACCCCACTATTACTCTTCTGCCAATTCTTGTAAGAGAATGTAGAAATAACTTCCGGAAAAACAAATTGACTTGTTACTACTCAAGCAGTAATGCTTTTATATTTCTTTTTTTGTTTGTTTTTAAGATTTACTTATTTATGCATACAAGAGCTGGGGCATAGGCCAGAGTCCAGGGGGGGTGAGAGGATTCACCAGAGACAGAGTGGGGAGCAGAACAGGCAGATCGACTGAAATACACTGCTGAGGGGAGCAGCGGGAGAGGCAGGAGAGGTCTGCTATGCCATGTGTGTCCCCTCTCTGGCTGGAGGCAGGGATTGAATTTGTGCTTTAGTGGCTGCGGTTTGCTTCATAGTGAGTTGCTTAACCCACTGCCCCACCAGGTAAGCCCCTGCTTTTTTATTTCTTTATTACGAAATACTTTTTATTATATTTTTAATTTTTGTAAGTACCTGATTTCTCCTCTAAAGTGTGGTCACTTTAGTAAAAATTTTTACTGGTCTCTGAGTTTTAGAATTTCCAGTATTGCAGTCACAGTAAGTGAGATTTCAAAATATACAGCTAAAGGATAAACGTAAACTTCTCAAATATGAAAAAGCATTGATCACAAGTTTGTTTGGGATATATATAAATAACTATAGTGCTTTCAGTGGTTCAGTGAAGGCTTTCAAAACAGACCATGTGAGTTTCAAATTATTGCTCCTCAAATGTAAGGGCTTGTAATTACTTTCCTCAATTAATTCTTAATTCACTTATTTGAAAAATAGGATCTTCATGGGACTTGCTCTTGGGATTAAATTTGATGAAGCAGCTAGAGCACATAGAAACATGTTTCATATATGGCAGACATTCAATTATTTTTATTATATAATATAGGGACATAGACTTTTTATATAATAACTTTTATTGTATATATCTTTTTTATTATATAATGTAAGGACACAGATTATACCCACTACATTGACGTTTCATTTTTGAATTGTTATTTTGAAGTACACAGAGTCAGAATTTATCATAGTGTATGAATTTCACAACCAATAAAAACAACAGAATAAATAGAAAAAGAAAATGCAAATGCAATTTGACTTCATACTGTACACTATTTTATACACAAACAACTATCAATCCAACATTAATTGAGAATGAATCAAGATGAGGTATATTGTTTTAATATTATTACAACTGGATATAAGGTCATTACTTCATCTTACCAGCATCCTTATCACAAGTTTTATTTCATAACACATGGAAAAACTCACTGTGTAAAACTTTATACAAACTTTGTTGTTTTTGAGGGTTTGAAGTTCTTTTTCAATATAAATTTGAATACATACAACTTTACTTCCATTTGCTATCTTTAGGATCATGCTTATATCTCAGTATATCATGCTTTGAAACTTATTTTGTGATGAGCCAGATGTATGCACAAAACAGATGTGAATAAAATATTAAAGTTAAAACAAGGATAAGAACAATGAAAGAATGTTCTAAAATTTTATAGAATGTAAGAGGCTTTTTATGTAGTCTGATAGTGAGATGACTAGAACTGCCTAACAAGAGGGGAGTTAAATATTCTATAATATTCAAGGTGAAATATAATAAGAATATAAGTTATGTGTTTGTATGAAACATGTTAAAGTCATATTCAATAATAAATGCACTTTCCACAGGGTAAAATAGCTGCTTTAAAAATGTTCAATAAAACACTTCCTTTCATGACAATTACATCATTTCCATGTTAACGATCATTTTCTTTTTATTACAATGAAACTTTCAGTGGTAATATATGACCTTAATTCTGTTAAAATCTTTTATGGGTAGCTCAGGAAAAGCAGAACTTCACAGGTTGTTAAAAAAAAAAATGACAGTAACCAAAGTCATTTACTGAAAGATCATTTATTATATAATTTCTCTCAGAAAGAGTCTTATATTTTAAGAAATAATAATATCATTAATGACAACCATGGACAATCCTAAACCCCAGAATTGTCATAAATCTAAATGTTCCATATTTAAATGCCATTTAACATCTTTCATTTAGGGGATATAGAACTTAAAGATTATTTTAAAGATTAATTGCTGTAGAGCACAAGAAGAAAACAGTAGATGGGAGATTTCCCCTGTACCCCAACATAATATTTCTGATAGCTTGCAAGCCCAAGAACATCTGTAATTCACTCATTTTAAATGCTAGTTGATCAGAGATCAGTATTTTTTTTCCTTGGTAAAGAGTGAGATATTAAATATTTGAGCTCTTCCAGTCCATGTGGTTTCTCTCTCAAATAACAACTCTGTCC
Source organism: Galemys pyrenaicus (assembly GCA_019455555.1). Lineage (NCBI taxonomy): Eukaryota > Metazoa > Chordata > Mammalia > Eulipotyphla > Talpidae > Galemys > Galemys pyrenaicus. The sequence goes on from JAGFMF010011791.1 coordinate 9,226,161, forward strand.
TTACAGCAGGAGAGCATCATAGACAAATAACAATGAATGGGCATGGCTGTTATCTTGCAAATTTTATGTATAAAATAGGCAGAAGAATGGATTTATACTGCATATCATAGTTTGTTCACAACTGCTTAGATTTATGTAAAATTCTAGGCTTATCTTGTTATGTTTTTTTTTAAGATTGTTTTATTTTTTATGCATACAAGAACTGGGGTTCAAGGCAGAGGTGTGGGGTTGGTGAGAAGATTCACCAAAGACAAAGTGGGGAGCAAAATAGGCAGATCTACTGAAATCCACTCTTGAAGGGAGCAGCCAGCAAGACAGGAGAGAGGTCTGCTGCATCATGTGGGTCACCTCCCTGGCCCAGGATCCAACTCATACTGCAGTGGCTGCGGATATATTCATAGTGTTGCTATCCACCTATGCTATTCATATCTGTGGGTCTTTGGAATATCATGGAAACACTACTGGAGGCAAACAGAAGAAGCTACGAAATGTGTATATGCTTTACCATTTTTGGAAATCAATACTTTTTCTTATAGGAAGGGACTCCCAGATAAAATTAATGCAGTGATTTATTAATCTCCAATACTAATGAGCAACATGCTATAATTTATGAGATATGTGTTTATGATATTATAAGTATTTGAAATATATGTACTTTTAAAACATCAAATATAGCTTGAGATCTATCTGGCAGGAATATTCAAGATTAAAATTATTTTTTGACTGTGAGATTCAGTTTTCTTGAATATTTATTTCAAAATTTCACCTTATTATAAATCCCTTAAATTCACTATTTTAAGAAGATTAAGTTGAATGGATTAAATTGATATAAAAATATGGAAAGACAAAACATAAAATTGTTTTCTTGCTATTATCTATTTCTGTCTCACCTTCAAATAGTTCTCAAGCTACATTTGATCTTTTAAAAGTATATATATTTCAAACACTTCAAAGATTTTGAATTTCCTTTGAGCCTTGTTATTTTTTTCACTCCCTCAACTTAACCTCCTAGAGAACACCATCTTAACATGTTGTATAATTATTTATGCTGTCAATGTATATGAATTCACTTAAAGTATATGTTGTATCAATTTGAGGTAATTTAAATTTGAGAAATAAATTAAAATTTCATTTTATCCTGTAATGTAATAAGTTTAATAATTCCTAAGTCTCTACAAATTTGAAAGATCTGATGAACTATGCAAGGACAGACTTTTATTAATTTTGACTGAGAAGATCCAAAATATCACAAATCACTCCATTATGTGTAAGATTTATAGAATATTGAAAATTATATTCGCATTGGATTTTAAAAACTGCTTTCAGGATTTATAGTACAATTTGTTAAATAGTAACATTAAGCTCCTACTCGTATCCAGTATCTGATCACCTGCTACTTATGAAGAGTTAAATATCATTGTGTTTTTCTTCTATACAATTGTCTCATTATATTTTGATATGGTGATATATAATAGACACCTAGTCACGTCTTATTTAAATACTTGATTGTTAAGGAGAAAGCATTACTATCCTGGTGGCTATACAATTGATGCAGATAATTAAATAAATACTTCAATTTTCATTACATTCTTAACCATACTTTCTTTTTAATCTGGATTAAGTCTAATATAGTCATTCACATACATTTTTTTACTGATTTGAAATTTGTTTGCAAACAGATTAATATTGTACAACTTATTGATGTACTTTCAACATATTTCCTCATTTTATTGATATATTGAAATATTTTCAGTGCCATAGACACTTTTTTAAAGAGTTCTTCATTTGAATCAAAGGCTTCTTACATTCCTATTTATATTATAGTGAGTAACAGTAGGTCTAAATACTGCTGAATATAGAAATTGATACCCCAGGCCTTAAATATAAACATACAAATTATCATATTCTTTTCCTGTCATTTTGCAGGTTAAATCATTTTAAAACATGCAAGTTTTTTCCTTTAGAAATGACTAATCCTGGTAGATATCAATTTATAAAAGGATTTATTTATATTGAAGCAGTAATATTTTCATTTACTTAGTGAGGTGTTTTGTGCTTCCTTCATGTATATTTGATAATAATTGTTGAATAATATTCTTTTCCTTCTAGAAAAAGAGAAATGTCAAATGTTTTCACTTATAGGTGGAACATAGGGAAATAATACAAGTGATGGGGAAAAAAATACTAACAGGTGAACTATAAATCTTAGACATTCAACAGGGGAGGAGGAGGGAGAGGGATGAAAATAGGAGGGAAGAGTACAAGAGACTATGGACAATGTTCACTGGTGTTTTGGTGGTGGAAATTTTATGGGATTGTACCTGAGGTGAAAAATCAAACATTGTACAAAAATGAATAATGTATAAAAGTATATAACTAAAATTTAAAAAATGTATAAATTTTCTTTCTAAGGTATATTCTAAGATGTTATTTTTTCCTATCATAAGTAGATAGGTAGGTAGATAGATAGATAGATAGATAGATAGATAGATAGATAGATAGATATAGACAGACATAGATATATAAAATAAAGAAATGAGATAATCAGAAAATTAATATCAATAGTTGAAAAGGTTAAACTTAATGACTTGATTTCTTTTAAAAATATTAAATTTTGCAACTTCATAGTACTGCCTCAAACAATTTAGGATTTATTCCATCTTTTTTTTAATCATCCAGGAATGATTTCAGAATCTTGATAGAATTTTCAATAAGCAGAGGTATAGAGGTAAAAGAGATGCTCTGTTTTCTGAATTTTGTTAGCTCTAAATGGAATATAGTTCCTTTTAATTGGTTGGTCTAAGCTTTGTTTTCCAAATGTGAAAATTGCATTTCCAGTCTTAATTTATGCTCTCTTCAATTTGCAAATATCTTTGATCAAGGTCTATTCTGTATTCATTATTGATGAATTCCACTCAAAGAATCAGTCCATTGTGTCACTTTATATCATCTTATTATCTGAAGAACAAATCAGACTATGATTATCCTTTTAAAGGAAAAAAAAAAATCCAGAAGATTTCATGGATCTGCTATGCAATACAAAATGTTGCTCAAAAGTTTGCTTTTACAACAGTATGATAGTTAAATTTTCAAAATTTAAGACTTTTAGCTTTTAATCTGATCCTTTATCATTTGGAAACACTTTAATATTTTGAGAAGTTTTGATATTGCCCCTTGTTGAAGAGCTCCAAAATGAGGATATATTTAGTAGATCATAAATTATATCTTATTTATCCTTCTATCCAGATATATCTATCTATATTTTTAAGATGATTAAGATTGTTAGAACTCCAGTTGCTAGAATAGATCCGTGCCTTTTTCTTACATTGTCATCAATGTTCTGAGTAGAAACACAGTTGAGAGTAACAGCAGCTCACACAGGTAAGTTGGTACACTGTTATTCACCTGGAACCCTCACTTGTTCTCAGTGGTTGGGCATTATATTCTCTAAGTCTTACCAAAGAAGTATTCACATGACCTGACTATTTTTTTCTCCTCCCTGACTAATAAAGAAGCATACCAAACCACTATAAATTAAATAATAACTGAATGTTATAAAGAAAACTATTTAAGCAACTCTTTATTCTTCTCAGTATAAAGTTAGGCTTAAAATAAGAGCAAAAACATGGGAATGTTGTTGGTGAGAGTATTATATCTTTGTCACAGAAAAAGGAAATATATTTGAATGGTAGCTTTAATATAAACATGCTTGTGAATAACTGACAAAGTTTTTTTTTTTTTAATCAGAGCTTCACATCTACATTTTTCTGAGTCTGAAAACAAAATTCTTTGTAGTTTTTTATTGTATTTAAGTTCTTGTCATTTTTTTTTATTTTTGTGTTATTTTAGTAAGACTTAATATTAATTCAACCCTGTCACAGATTTTTAAGTATATCACATTATAATTGACTGTAGTTAAGAAGAATTAATGCAACTATTAAATAGTGATATTTTATGAAAATAATAATAATGCAATAATAATATGGAAAGTATATTATGTGTGTATAGTTGGGTAAAAAAGAAATGTAGAAAGATAACTTAAAATAAATGGAATGAACATCTAATCATAATACTATGATTATGTATTTCAGGCAGTTATTTACTTATATTTTTCTGTTTGTCAACTTTTTGAAAATTAAACTATGCTAAATGTGTAATGAGAACTGACTATATGATATATTGCCATTATGAAAGGATTTATTTATAAGTTAAGAAGTTTGTCATACAAATTTATAATTCTAAACATTATGTCATGAATCGACACTAATCACTGATTTTGGAGATAATGTAATTTTTCAAACATTCAACCATCTTCAAACTTTCATATACACAAACCCTTTTGACCTGATATAAGATAACTATTTGCATAAAACGAAATAGTGTTTCAATGAATATAGCAATTTAACTGTCATACTATTTTTTTTATTAAAATATTTTAAAATTTACATATACTTGCCATTAATTGTAATCCCGATGTATTCCCCATCACCATCTCACTATTTTTATATCAAGTGATATGAAACTTTCTGACAGAATTTTCCACATAGAAATTATTAAAATTATTCAATTATTCAAGTATGTTTTTACTCTCCATGAAAATACTTGACTCTTTAAGACTGTGTATATACTTTACTTTCATCTGAGTCATATTTCAATTTTATGTCTTGAAATTGTTTTAATTGACTTCAAATCAAGAAAAATAAATAACTGCTATGTCTTAATTCACTCTGCAGTATAAGGCCAAATAATTTGCAACAAAATAAATAAAACCTTATCATGTTTTCATCAACTCTTATTTTCCTAAGAGGCAAATGATGTACAAGTTATATAAACTTCATCTATTAGTGGTAGATGTGGTATCAAGTGTAAAATGTTCTATTAATTAGAATGTTTGAGTCTATTTAAGAGTGCACATTTATATTTTTCTACAGTGAATCTTGTAAAATCTAAACTAAATGTTTTAGTGACCTTGCTAAACTAATTTTAGATGAAGATTAAAAAAAACTTATTCAAATGTATGCAAAAGGCAAATTATAAGTGTTCAACTTCAATTAGTGTTTCTATTTTTGAGAAGCAAAAGTTAACTTAATACAAAGGATATGATCAAAATATATTTGAAAGAAAAAAAAGTATAGCATATTATTCTAACAATGAATGTATTAAGCAAGTACAGTATGATCTTGATATCTATATTTCCTCTTTTGTTTCCCTTCCATCAGGATTTCAACAGGAAAAGCAGAAAAGTATCTAGAAATGTCTGAGTTTGCAATCAAATGTTTTCAGAAACTCTTCAGTATTTTTTTACCTGTAAGATTTGTTTGAATATTTCATATGCTTTTGGGGAAAGATGGTTGTATTTTGTTGCTATCTACTTTTATAAATCAAAGCTATATGAACAATTAACCTTCAACAAGCTGAAATTAACAAAGTACATACTTCTTTAAGTGTAAGTCACCTTCAATAATTCTAAATATTTATTTTACTACTTTCATGTATTTTCAATTGAGGCAATAATTGGAACTTGGGAGCTAGTTTGGAGGTTCTAACAGGGAAGCACAGTCCCTAAACCCTTGGCCAAATGGTCAGTCTCTGGTGGGGAAAGGCTGTTCTCTTCCACTGTACATGCATCTTTGGGAGGGACAAACCTGGAGTGGTGAGGAAGGAAGGGCACATTTGCCTAACTATACCAGATCAGCCCAATAAACCCTTGTGGTAAATGGGGTGAAAAATGTCACCAACAGATTGCCCTCATGTCTTGATGTAGAGTACCCACCACCAGCTTACTCATACTTCACTCCCATAGTCCTTTGTGTTTCCTTCCCAATTTGTTCTTACCCCTTTCCCACCACTGTCTCCCTTTGATGCCTCAGTTTTATAGCCATTTTTTAGGGCCTTTAATGTAGTTTTCATCTCTCTCTCTTTTTTTTTTTAAGATTTATATTTTTTTTATGTATACGAGAGTTGGGGTACAGGCCAGAATTCCTGGAGGTGAGAGGATCCACCAGTGACAGAGTGGGGAACAGAGCAGGCAGAGCTACCAAAATACACTGCTGAGGGGAGCAGCGAGCTAGGCAGGCGAGGTCTGCGGCACCACGTGTGTTCCCTTCCTGCTTGGGGATCGAACTTGCACTGCAGTTCTGTGGCTGCTGCACAGTGCAGCACTCAACCCACTGCGCCACCAGGGAGGCCCCGGTTTTCATGTAACTCTTAACGTAGTTACTTTATATTCTACTTATTAGTGACACACAGGTATTTAGCTTTCTCTTTCTGACTAATTTCACTTAGCCACTTATTTCACTTAATATTATCCCTTCCAGCTCCATAAACTTCTTAATGAATTGAAAGAAATGGTTTAAAGAGGTGATTTCACCATACTATCAAGAAATGATATTCCAGTAAATCTCTCCTTCAGCATCTGAAATTGAAAAATTTATAACAAATAGTTATAGTTAAATCGTAAGGACTAAAACTAGTTAGCATCTAAAATATTTTCAATTGAAAGAATCTGAAATAGATAAAAAAAAACAGTGGTTACACAGAAGAAATCTGATAATGTATAACAATAGAATCTATTCTTATCAAATAGGATATCAGATATTTTATGCAAAAACAAACGCTTTCTATTAATCAAAATGTACATGTAAGAAATCACTAAAGTTGGGCTAAATCCCTTTTTCAGTAATGTCTCTTCACATGAAATTATATCTTAAAGTTAAAATGAAAAATACATATAAAAAGTCAAAATGCAACTCACTTTTCTGTGTGCATTCATTTTATAAATGGAATTAATGCTAAAAAGCTTAGTGAGAAGTAAAGTTTGTCTTTCATAATTTTGTATTTACGTTTATGTTTTAGAATATTGGAGTTGTTAAAATAATGCCATCTATAGATAATGTAATATATAAGTAATTACTATTATCTGAATGCTTTGTTCCTCTTAAATTCTTCTCTTGAAATCTAATCCCCAGAATAATGGTACTTAGGGTAGGTACCTCAGGAGGTAATTGTATGTCACCCTCATGAATGGGTTGTGTCCTTATAATGGCAATGAGGGCATTAGAGTTCTCTTTGTCCACTACCTAAGAATTCAACTGGAAGATGGTCTTCACCAGAATCTTTTCATGCAGGCACTTTGACCTCAAACTTCCACCTTCCAGAACCATGAGAAATATGTTTTTATTGTGTCAGCGCATGGTTAATACTATTTTGTTATGACAGCTTGAACTAACTTAGATAGTAATGATATTGAATTTATCTTTATAATATAAAGATAGTGAATATATGAGCTGATATCATGTATCATAAATAATGAATATAGATTGATGTCATCTATACTTGCAGCTGTGATTTAATTTTGTGAAGTCTAATTTAACTGTCTTAAAAATTGTCATGTCTTAACTTTCTATATAGATTCTGTAATTGCTGGGCATAAATTTAAGCTGTGTATTTCTGCATACCAAGTGCTCTTATTTGTCTATTTCTTGACTTGACCTAACTTGAATCAGGTTTCTCTTCTCACTAAAGGCCCCAGATCATTGACATAACCTTAAGTTTAATAAAGAAAATATCTTCCTTTAACTTCTCACCCTGGTTATAAAAATAAATATTTCCTGTTAAACCATCTTGATTATGTCTGATAAAGCCCATTATTCACCTCCTAAAAGTAAAAACTCCTGTTAAGCATGATTATTTATTCCTCCCTATTGTTTTTAAAAAAACACTTTTCCATTTAGATTTTGGACATTTGTCTTTATTTGACTTTGCCAATTTATCTTTACACAGTATCTCAACATGTTAGGCAGAAAGAATTTACCACATCTGGTTAAGAATTAGAAACCTTAAATAATGTATTGAGCATATCAATTTTGTTAACAATAAAAATATTGCTATTTATTGTTAGAAATAAATAACCCAAATTAATGGATTATTTCATGGAATAATAAGACCATTTTTTGTTGTTGTGCTTAACAAAGAGAACACCTTAACCATTGTGTGTAAATGCCATGTCATAAAAATGAAAAGAAATGGACTAATGGAATTCAGAAAATAGCAGAAATTAAAGACTAAAAATAAAAATAAAGCAAGGTAAAAGGAAATGAATTAACAACTTTTGGAATCACAAAGTGCATCAGGAATGTGATACCAACATACTGAGTAAGTGCTCTTCACTTAGTCTAAGGAAAAAAAGAGGGGATTGTAATCTGTGGTCATAAAGACTGTTAGAAAGTTATATGTGAGATTTCCATATCCATTTAGAATACTGTACAGTGAAATATGACAAATATCTTACTCAGGAGACCTATAAAAACATTTTTTTCCCACTGATATCTCAATATGTATACTGCTTTTAGGTTAAGAATAATACAATTCAATAGCTTTTTCAGAGCATGATTCTAAAACTTTTGAAGTATATTATTGTTTTTTGAGAGAAATTCTCAGTTGCTTGCATCTTTAAAATGAAAATGGAGAGATCCCTGCTAAAAAGGACATACAAGCAATTATTATTAAGGAGGTTATTAGGTTCTATTTTATTTTAAGAGAGTAGTTTATATCTGAATGAAATACACTACCATTATTTTTACTCTTCAGAGAGAGCTACAGTGTTCATTTACTTTGATTTATTTCACTATTGCTTATTCAACTTAAATTACATTTCATTGTTTCCATCTTGAACAGTAATAGTGTCATCATCATGAATGAGTTTCTCACATCAAAAAGTGTGTACCTGCTGTTTTCCATCTGCTTTTCTTGCTCTTTCACCTTGCTGGGACACCTAAGAAGATACATAATAAATCAGACAAAAGCTTTTAGTGTAAGGTATCTCTTTTTATATGGAAAAGGCTCAAAGAAATATAATTAATTCATAAAATGGGAAACTATTTTTTTTATTCATGGAGAATCTGTCACTAGTAGTGACAGATTAAAAAAAATAAGTTTACATCATGATGATTTTTTATAAAGTTTGAAATCACACAATGTATTCAAATTAAAAAACGAGGAAAGGATCATATATTCAAGATAAAAGAGTGCAAGCCTATAAAACATATTAAATTTTTTTCTTCTAAAATTTTATGTACTAAATTTACTTGTTTTTCTACTGGAAATTTGATAAGATATTTTGTATTTCATTCTGAATTTCCCAAAAGCTTAATCAGAGATATGTCTGTCTTCACAAGTGCCTCTGTTTTTTAAGATTTGATGGAGAAAAAATTATAAATGATACTTCATTTGATTTGGATGGATCATTTATCCTTGTAGATTTTATTGCTCTAGGAATGAAATGAAGGATTAAACAGAATATGTGCACGCTTTCAAGGTATTTTATTAATACAACCATAGAACACTCTATCATTTTTTGCTTTTAAAGATAGATGGAAGCAAGTAGTGATCATGAAACATAATTTGCATGGGCAATTCAAACAAACCATCCGCTACCCTCTGTACTATTCAGTCAAGCATTTTGAATCTTATGAAAATATATTGCATGTATAAAAATAAATAGATGTGTATGCATGGATACACAATATATTCTAAATTACTGATTTGAAAAGACATTTATCTTCTAAAGCATATGCAATTTTGATCAGGTAAAAGTTTCAACTGCAGAAGTTTATTCTCCCAATTACTTATCTTCTCCCACAGTTTCCTTAGCAAAGGAAACTTCTGATAATCAAATTTCTAGTTGGGTTCCTTTCCTCTATTTTTCCCAAAACCAAACATTCAGAATGTCATGTACTGACTTCCCAGACACTTTGCAGAAAATGTTGAATTGATTGCTTACCACCATATATCACATAGTGATGGTCAATTTTTGACAGAATCTTAATAATATTGCATAAAGAAATAGGAAAAAGAAGAATAGATTTGATGTTGGTTGGGAGTGTGGTTTAATGTGAATGTTTCAAATTAGGTCTTGATTTGGATAGGGAATATTCTTGATGTAATAATTTAGTTGATGGACAAAGAGGACTAAAGCCAAAGCCAAGGATGAAAGGCAAATCTCATGCAGTAATTAAATATTTATTTTTAGTAATTGAGTACTTTCCAAAATATTTTGAAACACTGGAAATTATGTAGTCTCATCATCCCGAGAAATATTTTCTAGAATATTATGGTCATCTTAATATAATGAATTGTAATAGATTTTTGTTAATGGAGACATTAAAATATGTGAATGTAGAGATATGGTGGCATCCAAATATTACCCCAATTAAAATAAATTAATAATAAAAATTACTGCTTTTAACATAGTTTTTAAGTGAAAAAATCTTTAGTGAATGTAGAAACCAAATTAACACCATTTACAAAGATGTGTATTCTGTATATATATTATAAAACTGAAGAATAAATTTACATTAAAATGCTGTATTACTAGCACAGTTTCTTTGTTTTTTCCTATCAAATACATCAAGGTCTATCTAGATTATTTATCAGTTGTTCAGTTTTACATTTAATTGTGATGTTTGTGTTAACGTCTTCATTCTACTTACCTTTAATTTGTTAATCATCACATTAATCAGTTTGTACTCTAGTTTTGGCCAAAATATTATATTAAGATGTTGATAAAAATAGATAGCCATCTGAAAGAAATAACTTGAGATTCATATTTCACTCTGTTTGATACCTACAAGCCAAAGACCCCAGGAACACATATGTAACCAGATGAAGTTGGGCTTATTACCTGCTGCATCCAGGGATACCAACCCATATGAAAATCCATGGGAATATTTTGTGGTTTTTGCTATTTTGTAGGATTTTTGCTTCTAGCCTCTAATTAGAAATGATCATGAGTTGTTGTGATGACCATGTCAGTGAGTGTTCTAGTCAGATACTTATTTTCCGTGAAATTGTCAATGTCAACAGGGGAAACTATGTCATCTCTGGGAGCAGCTTAGGGCACCTACCAGCTGTCATCTGTCAGGTATGATTATTACTATCTTATTCTTTCTGATCAGAAATATCCTACTTTTTAAGAAACAAAATATAAAAGTAAATCACCTAAAATATTAAAAGAATATATGCATGCATACCTAATTTTCATATGAAAGAAATAACAAATACTCGTAAAATAAGACTAAACATTTTAGTTATGTCTAAAAATCAAAGATGTTTACACATACACAAAAGAAAGATATCACAAGGAAAACCTGATAGAAATGCTTGCAGGGTGGTGCAGAGGTGAAAAACATTAAAATGTTTTACATATACATCATGTAACATGTAAATAAGTTAGAATACAATCAACAATATAATGAGTGATGGAAGTGAACTGACAATGAACAGAAATTGAATTATCATTGGTTTATAACTATATAAATATATAATTTCTAAATAGGTGTAATGTTCACAAATTAAACCACAAATTAAATACTACTTTCAAGTTCTGCTTCCACTGTCAAAAGATTAGGGGAGCAATCATTTTGGTAGGTGTTCTTCCAGCAATGGACGCTTTGTTTTTCTGCTCATTCTATTTATTTAAAAAAAAATATTGAGTGTACAAATATTTTTGGAGATCTTGATTTTGGCTCTTTAGGGTACATATTTAGAAATAATATTGCTGGATCATAGGCTAATTTTACTTTTAAGAATCTCCAAATATTTAACCATTACATATTCTACCAGTGTTTATACAAGAAATTTTATTCCCATATCCACATGAACTCTTGTTATTTTCTCTTTTTTCTTCCTCTATTTATTTGACAGGTGCAATCCTAGTGAGTTTACAGTGGTATCTAATTGGAATTTTGATTTCTAATTCTCTAGTGATGAGGGATGCTAAACATCATTTAATGTGTTGTTAGCCATTTGTGTATCTTCTTTAGAGAAATGTCTATTCTCTAAACAATTAAGAATGCCCACTTTTAATTAGATTGTTTATTTTGGTGTTATTGAACTTTAGGAATAATATTATCTATAAAAATAAAGAAAGTTGTGGTATATGCTACAACATGAATGAACCTTGAAAATAATATACTAAGTGAAATAAGTCAGTCACAAAAGACAAACAGTGCAGATTCCATTTTGTGAGATACTTGTGTATAGCATAGAGAAAAGAAGAATGGAGGTGGTCAGAAACTGGGGGCAGAGAGCAGAAAATGGGGAAGTATTTTTTAATGGGTATATGGTTACTTTTACAAGATGGAAAAATTTTATACATGGAGTGTAGTGATGATTTCATATCACTTTGAATGATTTACTAGTACTAATGTATCTTTTCTTTGTCCTGGATGGAAAATGGAAGTGATTAAGAGACAAGAAGTGGTCATGTTATCATAAAAATAGGTCTATATCAAGTATTATCAATATACAGTCAGTACCTATATATCTCACTAATGTCTACATATATCATTAAAATCATAAAGTACTAAAATCACTGAAATACTGCGTAGTCACATACAGAATAACCATCAATATTTTTATTCAAACTAAAATGATAATTTGATGTTAGCAGAAAGCAAAGTGAATTTTCTTAGAATTTTGATATTATTTTAACTGAAATGTAAAATTTTGATTCATATAATAGAAATAGACAAAAAAAGATCTTATGCAATTCTTCAGACATTCAAAAAAAAGTGATGACATTATGTAGAAGGCAAGATGAAAGAAAGCAGATGAGACTGTCACAAGTAAAACCTGTAAGTATATGTATTTTATTATTATGGTTTTACTATCAGACATATACATATATGTATGTATATGTATGTCATATATATAAAAACTTTAATGATCCTGGTTTTTAGTTGTTATGTGTACTGATATTGTAATCACCCCGATTGATATAACTGTGGGGACAACTGAGCTAGAACAGCAGTTACTTATGCTGTCAATGACATGGCAACCACTTGTTTTTAAAGACACTGATCCATAGACATTCAAAAGATAAAGATGGGTAAATATGGTAGAGAGGCCCAGCATAAAATAGCATAAACTGATGGTTCTGAAAATATATCTCTGAAAAGTCATATAAATATAGGCACTATATTTAAGTCAATGTTAGATGCCTGTGGATATCACACCTGTAATCCTGAAGTCTCCATATTTGGCAAGAGTCAACAGTGACTCTCACTCTGAAAAGTGTCCTTTTCTTCCCTATAAAGACAACTAGCAGACAAACTATAAATCAGAGCCATTCAGCTGAGGAAGGCGAGGGAGAGGGATAAAACATGGGAGGAAAAGCACAAGAGACTAAGGTGATGGTTCACGGATGTCTAGGTGGTGGCAATTTTATGGGGATTACGACTGAGAGGATAATGAACAATGATGTAAAAAATTTATAAATAATAATAGTGATAAACAAGTAAATGAACGTTAGGAACTCTCTGCACCGTGCCCTTGAACTTTGCCAAGAGGTTTGTTACTTGCTACCTTTTGCTGCCAATTGATTGTATGCTTATATTATTTTAATGTGGATCACTGCCTCTGCCTCTCCTTTTCCCCAAATAAATTCATATTGTGGTTACATGAATTTAGCTTGAGTCCTAAGTTAAATCTTCCAGCTTGTGGAATTTAGCATTCTGAAGCTCCCAAACTTGATAAAACAGTGCTCTTTTCTGAATACTCAGTAAATGTTGATGCTCCAAGGAGACAATAATCACAGATCATTAATATTTTTATACTTTTCCAGTACTATCCCTCACTTCATGAAACCTTTAATTTTTTTAAGATTATTTATGCACACTAAGAACTGGGGTACAGGCCAGAAGAGCAGAGGGTGAGAGGATTCATCAGAGACAGAGTGGGGAACAGAACAGGCAGATGCACCAAAATGTACTGCTGAGGGGAACAGTGGGTAAGACAGGAGAGGTCTGCAATGCCATGTGAGTCAGCACCCTGGCCAAGGATCTGCAGTGGCTGCAGATAGTTTCATAGTGCTGCAACTTAACCATTGCACACTTGGAGGCCCCTGAAACCTGTAATTTTTATGGACACACTTCTATGGATAGTTGATAAGATTTACATCTATTATGATTCCTTCTTTGACATTCCTTCCATTGCTAAACTTTCTTTCATTTATGATAAATAATAATTTCTTACTGAGTAAATGTGCCTTCAAAATGTTTCTTGTCTTAATGACTTGTGCAATTCTTTTTGATTGATTTGAAATTTAAAAATAGGTGGGGGTTTAGTTTTTATCTAATTCTCTTTTCTCATGACTATAAAATAATGCTAATAATGTAATCCTCAAAAATGCACAGCATTTACTTAAATAATGAAATAACATTTCATTCCAGGGTCATTTTTAAAATTTTTTAGTAAGGTAACATTGGTTTGCAACATTATATGTGATTGTGAAGCGAGGATCTAACCTCATCAGACTACCTGTCACAAGATGACACCCACACTAAGAGGTCATTGTATTAAATAGCCATTTATATTGTGAGATTTTAAATTAATGGTAAATCCAAAATTTAATGTATTTTTGTAATATTTGTTATTCAAATGTTCTCAACTACAAAACCAGTTGAACACTTGCATTAAAAAGATGAAACCATTATTTTTCAAGAGATTTCCATTAAACCCTGATGACCAGAAAAGCATATGCAGCTAAAATTTTCTAACAGTCTGTGTGTGCGTATGTGTGTGGATGTATGTGTGTGTATGTGTGTGTGTATTCTTGTATATGGTGGGATAACTTACCATATGTAGTTTTTTTATATTTTAATCATAAGAGCAAGGTATTCATTTGTAAGCTTAGCTCTTTAGACAAGCAGAATACAAATTGCTATATTGATAGTAACAAATATCATTAATAGTAACAGTCTCTGAAGAAAAATAAAATTTTTACAAAAGGTAGTGACTTTAACTTCTTTAGTTTTAAAATACGTTAGTCTGTGTTCTTTACATTTGCAGTTTAATATTTTTTTTATTTTCCAAAACTTTTTGTACTCACAAATAATTGCTTATAAACTGTATGAAAATAATTTTCAACATAAACTTGTTTTAAAATGCTCATGAAGTTTATGATCTTGTCTTGAAGTGGATTGAACTACATTTAATACCACATATCTGGAGTTATGTTAATATAGATTAAGTCAGTGATTATTTCTTAACTGGTTTAAATATTAAATATCGTTAGCATTCATTTTTAATCACCCATGTTTTGATATGATACTGTGACATCAATATGCGAAGTTTGACATCTGCTACAAGTCTCATTCTGGAGGAATTGTTCAATATTTTATGTGCTAAAGAAAATGAATAAGGTGAGAATGAGTTAGTTACCTCTCTCTTTGACTTACATATAAGAGGGGAAAAAAAGCAAGATACATATTTTCCAGTAAATTGATGTGACATAAAATAATTATGGGCTTAATTTAACTTGCATAACAATTTAAAATATATTACAATTTTATGTTAATTATAAGAAAATTACATAGTTTAGTTATTATTAGTTATTTAAAACTCATCATCTTAGTATTTCCATGTATCGTAATAAAAGTGAAAGAAAATTTCTTAAAAAGATATGATATTTTCTACTTAATGTTTTTATTATTTAAATATTTTCCATTTTTAATATAAAATATAACATGAAATTAATATCACTGACTGCCAAGGCTGTAATATCACACAGTGATTTCTCAGTCAAATTAGCATTGCTATTTCAATGACTCAAATAGTTCGATCCCTGCCGCCAGCCAGGGAGGGGACCCACATGGCATAGCAGACCTCGCTGCTGTATGCAGCAGTATGTTTCAGTCAGTCTGCCTGTGCTGCTCCCCACTCGTCTGGTGAATCCTCTCATCTCCCGTGACTCTGGCCTGTACCCCAGGTCTTGTATGCATAAATAAATAAATATTTTTTTAAAAATGACTCAAATAATTTTGTTATTTTCCTAGTCACAGTTACTATAGTTGATTACATTGAGACAAAAGTGAGCTGAAATTATCCTGTTTATTATAAACGGTCATTACAAAGTTGATAACTATTATACATTTCAAGAATTTTGTCCAAAGAAATTCTCTAGACACATTTTTTTCATTTTTTCTACATATTCAAACAATGGTTCTAAGTTCATATTTAGAATAATACAGTTAATCATTTGTATTTATCAACTACAACTTTGTATTACACCAGAGAATATAATGACAGAGAAATGATTTGAATAATTAATTTCAAACCATCCAAACGATATGACTCAACATCTGGCAAATTTACAAGGGAAAAACATTAGAATTTTTATGACATGTAGTCTCCATTCATTCACTGTAACTAATGTTTATGAGCTACAACATGGAAACGTGTTCTGATTCTCTATTCCCTGTCTTCACCATGGATTTCATTACTGGAACAAAAAGATTTGTGTATTAATTAGTGATGAAATAGTGTAGATAAATACATATTTAAACAACATGGAAATTATAATAGTTTATAGAGCTAGCAGAAAATTTTCACTACATATTTTTAAGCAATCACAGTGTTGATCGCTTCCCGGGCTTTTGGCAAAGATCAAGTGTAATCACAGTGATAAAATTGATTTGAACTATCCATGATACATTTAATATAATATTTAGATACTAAAACTTAGATAAAAAAAAACTTAGATAAAAAAACAGTATTTTTGAATATTGTTCAAAAGGGGAGATGACTTAACTCTTATTTTTATAATAAATTTTGAATTTTGTCACGTATTTACAAGGGCAAAAGTATAACAGCTGAACAGCACAGAGTAATTTTTGATAACATTTATTCCATTAGTACATGTGTACCCATGCAATAGTCTCAAAATATGAATATCTGAATAATCATCAGATTTACTAAATAACCATTTGTCTTAAGTGATCAAATTAATTCCTTTAAACTTTGCCAGAAAATATAGTAGTTATTTTACTTTGCTTTCATAGTCCAAATAAATCTCTTAGATTTTGCATTTTAACCTGCAGATAAACTGTCTTCACTGATATAGGAAGATATATTTTTAGAAACTTATGCTTCAGTAGCTGGATAATAAGCAGATAAAATGAATGAAATGGCAGACCATCTTATGTTGGTGGAGTCTCTCTTCCTCTGTCTCTGTCTCTCTATCTATCTCTCTCAGCTGTACTAGTAACGCAGTTACACTGATCATCAGCCACTAACACAGCCCTGAGAGCTGAAGGAATCTAAATTGCTGATTAAGCAAAACAAACATATATGTTTGCTTATTAAAAACCAACTACATACAACTAAGATTGTTCTATAATTATTTTTATCACTTATATCATAAAAGCCTTTTCTTCTTTTCTTTAGCAATATTTATTTTTTTCTTAACATTTACAAGAAGTATTGTGGCATCTGCTAAGTGCTCCATTAACTGTCAAATGTTTTACCAATATTTTAAGTTGAATATTCCTATAAAAATCTTTTTCTGGAGAACCATCTCAATAAGCTCATAAATATTCAACCCAGGAAGAGGCAACAGATCCAGTACCAAATCCTTGTCTTGCATATATTTTATGTTTGAAATCACACAATTACATTTTGTGAATGTTAAATGCATTCCAAAATTATTGTGCTTTTGGATGTCTTTTTTATTCAATAATTAGATTCACTATCAAAATAATAAAATAACTTTGTTTAAATACAGTCTATTCCTGTATTACATTACTCCAGTGGGTAGAATTTTATTAATTTTCTAATTTTTAAATGTACAAATCAGTGCTTATGAACATGGATATATTAGATGAAAATTCTAAAAGTCACACTTAAATATATGTATAGTTCTAGTAGTTTTATTTGACATTTTCTCTATGAAAAATTATAATTACTTCTTAGATTTTGTGGATCATATAATTCAGTGGCTATTCATGATATATGAAGAACAGGTAAATGTAGTAGCAATGGTTAGTTATGCACCAGTAGAGGGATACGTAGATACGAAAAGAAGTCATATTGAAGTTATTTTTGCCTATACTTAAAAGAAATATATACTTACCAGTATTTATATTTTAAAGTTAAGAACCATAATTTCTTTAGGAAAACATATTGTAGAAGTCATGATTTATTTGTCCCTTTTTCTAATTATCCTGTTGACCAAATTCCTAATGTGCACACATAAGTTTGAATAAAAAAATAATTTCTCTATAAATATTGAATTATTCAGGACATAATTTTGTATGCATCAAGTAGAACTTTATTTTTATATTGAGCAAAAATAGAATTCAGAACTATATGAACAAAATTTTACTATTTGTAGACCATTCTGAAACAGTTGCTGTTTAGAAACAATGAGACACTTCTTGACTCCAGAACTGTAAATGGGATAGTCACAATACAAAAGTTAAGAATATGTTTCATCAGTTTAAAAAAAAAAATATATATATATATATAAAAGAGAGCAGAGTAAAATTTCTATGTCATTTTAACATGAAAATATATGTAATATGGAAAATAAGTCTTGTTTTTTACTTCCTGAAAACAAAGATTTATTTATTTATGCATACAAGAGCTGGGGTACAGACCAGAGGTATGGGTGGTGAAAGGATACACCAGAGACAGAATGGGGAGCAGAACAGTCGGATCTACTGAAATACACTACTGAGAGGAGCAGCGGTTGAGGCAGAAGAGTCTGCTGCACCATGTGGGTCCCCTCCCTGGCTGGGGATTGAACTCCTGCTGCTGTGCCTGGATGATTCACAGTGCAGCGCTCAACCACCAGGGAGGCCCCTACAGTCTTGTTTTTTTAATACTTCAAAATTCTAAATATTGGACCTGTTTGCATATGTAGTTTTTGATGTTTCTCTTCTAAAAATTACATTATTGAAAAACCATGTTCACTTTGTGAAAAAGCTTATCTCTAAAATACAAAGAGCCACATGCTGTTTTTCTTCTGTGATCCCTCTATTTTTTAAAATAGTTTTTCTAAACCCAGTACATTCTCATTTTAGTATTAATTGTAACATTTTGCACTTGGAGAGTGCTTTTCCCCTGAAGAAAGCCAAAGCACTTAGGAATGAAAAATCTCAACATCAGCCAGGACAAATATGTAAGGAAGGACTCCATAAATGAAAAGCCAATTTAAACTAGGAAGCAATTTGAATTCATACCCCCTTTCAATCACACCACAGGAAAAGAACCAATTTTTCACCAGCCCTAAGGGTTTGCAGCAGAAGAGAAAGGTAAATTCCACTACTGGGGGCTTCGTGGTGCAAAAGACATATGAGGAAGAGGGAAGAACAAGAATTACATACTAAGCTTGTCTATATGAAGCTGATAAAATGGATCATAGTATGCCTTGCATTGCCTGATTCATGCCAGGGAGAAAAACTTTGTAAGTGATGCATTTCTGGGCAATGCATACTGATGAAGAAGCCTAGAAGCACAGGAGAAAACCCAAACTCAGACACACAAACATTTTCTGATCCATTTTGTGTACAAATCGTAGTTAATGCATATTCCCTAGAGTCAGAAAGAACTTTGTTTAAATGCTGTTTCAGTATATTGCCAGCTGAAAGCTTGAAGACTTTATGCCTTTATTTGAAAAGTGAGGTTAACCACACATTTCTTTGCAAATTGTGAAATTATAATAAAATAGAATATATATGTACAATAGATATGGTTTTATTTGTATATATTATAAAATGTTTTTAACTTAGTGTTTAGTTCATTAGAAATATTAAATGACTAATAAACATCATTAGTATATTTGCTGAGACAGCCTGTCAAATAATGAAAATATTACAATTTGTCCTTTTTTATGACAAAACATTCCTTGAATGGGGGAGCACAGATTTTCAAAATATGTAGAATATTCTCCTCAGGTGGTTTTGAGCAAGAACAATAATGTAGAATATTAGAAAAGACAACTGAGGAATAGTATATTTGACTAGGAGGTGGTAGTTTCATCACAAGACTGGTAGGTCCTGTTTTCCAGGGTAAAGTAAGCTGCTAAAATTGAGTTGGAACATTATGGATTATGTTAGTTTTCCTTACAGTGAAGTGTTTCCCATAGATGCCTATTCACTTAGGTTTTGATTTGTCCCATATACTAGATCACCTGAACAACCTCCATTTTGTGGCTCTTACTATATAAATTAACTTTATCAAGCTAAACTACTAAAAATCAATATTTTTCATATTTCCCTCAATGTAATATCACTGTTTGAAACATATTTTAAGGAGATATAATCTCTGTTATAAAATCAAGATTTTAAGTGTCACAATCCTGTCCCCCACTGTAAATTTGTCTTTGTAAGCTTATTACTTATAATTTTTCATAAAAATTAAATCTCAAAGCACAGATAACTCCACGAAGTTCTCCTCTGCCAATAAAAGTTTTAATTGTGGATTTTATTTTATGTTAAATATAAGCCTTTCTGTATGCAATTTCATATTTAATGATAGTTTAAATTGAACATTCCTCTGTAATATCCTTAATAAAATAAATACTCAACTTTTCAAGAAAATTTTAATACAAAAATATATTATCAAAAATAAGGGAAAATGTTCACATTATATCTGTGACTCAAGAATGTTTTAATGCTAAAAGAAATGGTGTTTTGTTGGACCTTTAAGTAAACATTATCCCTCAAAAATCACACTAGATATCTTACATGTATTATTAAGAACAAAAACATCCCAAATCTTTTGGTAGTCTTTTCAATTTGCAATAGAACCTGAAAAATATTTCACCTTCACCGTCTCCACCTAAACTCTGTCCATCTTCACTGTGAAACGTTGATAAGATTTCCTTGACTAACATGATAATTTCATGTAACAATTGTATTAACTCCCTAATTCTATACTAGAACTTCACCTGCATTACCCAAGTATTTGCCATTCTTTCTAACCAACCTATTCACTCTAGTAGAAAAACCTGTTATCTATTTATTTCATCACCCCATTTAGGCTTTATCCCTAACCTGTCTCACTCCCTCACATAACTATATTACATACCATCTAGTCACTTTAAAATTACTAAACATTACTTATAGTCAAGATGACATTTATAATATTTGTGGGAGCTGTTTTTTAAAAGTTTTATTTATTTATGCATACAAGAACTGGTGTGTAGGCCAAAGGTGCAGAGGGTGAGAGGATTTACCAGAGATACAGTGTGGTGTAGAACAGGCAGGTCTACTGAAATAACTGCTGAGGGGGCAGTAGGGGAGACAGAAGAGGTCTGTTGAGTCACGTGGGCCACCTCTCTGATGGGGGGGATTGATTGAACTGTGGATAGCTTCATAGTGCTGTGCCTTAACCCTTGCATTACCAGGGAGGATCAAGAACTGCTATTTTATATCACAAAGTCTGAATCATCTTTGTAGCAAAGGTCACTTCCAGCTCTAACTTTGCTCAGAAATAACAATTACACTTTTATTCCCTTATCTCAAAATATTAATTTTCAAATCAACAGACTCTTTTCAGTAACAACAGTGAGTTTAGTCTAATGAGAAATCTCAGTTTATGCAATTATATTTGATGTATTAGATCTCAATTCACTATTGAATAAACTAATGCTCTTTTTTTAAAACTCTCAACTCTCCTCAATTTTACAGCATGGTGTTCAAATAAAAACAAACAGATCAAAAAATAGATATCAGAGTTTAGAAATAAATCAACACATATTGACAATTTATATTGAAGAGTTAAAATCATAGAAAAGAAAGAAAAACATCTTCAACAAATAATGGTTGGAGAACTGGGTGGCCAAATGTAATAATATGAAGCTGAATCACTTTTCAATTCCAATCACAAAAAATAAATTTAGGGGCCTCCCTGGTGGTGCCAGGGGTTGAAAACCACACTGTGAGGCATCTGCAGCCACAGCAGCACTAGTCTATCCATGGCAAAGGAGGTGACCCACATTGCGCAGCATACCTCTCCTCTCTTGCCAACCGTTACCCTCAGCTGCTGAAGGTCAGCTCCGGCTGAGGCCAGGTTCCCACAGGAAGAGAAGGCAGGCGTGGAATTGAAGGAAATTGAGGAGTCACTAATCACTTGATCAGAGTGTTGTAAACGTCCTAGTGAGAGTCTCAGCAGACCTTTATTTATACATTGCAAGCAAGTAAGCAGAGGGATTACATCATCATGTGCATAGAGCAGAAAGATAACAATCATTACATTGTTTTTTTAAGAACAGCTCAGAGTCTTTATGATCTCCAGTCAAGATTTAGGACATATACTGTTTCAAGGTAAAGCCTATGTGCTAGACGACATGTTTCTATCAGCACACTAGTTTTTAATATTAAAGCAGGCATGGCAACTTCGCGCAGTCACAACTAACCATTTCGTTTTTACTCGAAGTATAAGTCAGACTACTAGCCACAAGGTCTAGAGTTAAACTAATGTGAATATTTTTGTTATTAGGAAGACTTTTTATATATGATTATGATTTAAGTTAAACAGACAAAGAAATGGGATGGAGGGTTTGTAGGGTTTACGTGATTCATTTATCTCTTGGGAGAGACAGAGCCTTCTACAATGCTCCAATTTACAGAGGTCTTTCTTTGGTTCCCAAGGCCAACTTTCCCATAGCAAATGTTTAAGTCTGGGAAATTATCTAATAACTAACTTTAGAGTTTGTAAAGCAACCACATGCCAATTGCATTTGATCCCACCTGGTTTTGCAGTATTGGTTTTTAGAATTTGTGTTACAATATTTGCCACTCAGTAGTTCATCATCAAAATGCATAGCATTCAATTATTTCGTCTAGCAAAACAGCCAATTTTCTAACCACCTCTATGAATATTTTTTCAGTAAGCACATATCATGAAATCACAGAATTACAATTTAGCCAAGAGAAAGGAGTCCAGCAGGGGCCAGCCTTTGGAGCATCCCGATCTTTCAGGATTGTTCCTCATACCTGGACTTTTGTCAGGTGGCACAAGCAGCTGGCCTGCACCACTTAGCAGTGTATTTTAGTCTATCTGCCTATTCTGTTCCCCACTGTCTCTGGTGAATCCTTTCACAAACACCCTACACCCTTCTGGCCTGTGTCCCAGTTCTTATATGCATAAATAAATAAGTCTTTAAAAAAATCCAAAAACATATTTAATAAATAAATTTAAATATCTAGAAGGAAGATCCAAAACTATGAGAATATAGGAAAGAAAACAGTTGATATGTTCCATTATATTAACATTAAAGATATTTTTAAAGACATGGTCCCAATGGAAAGCAAAAATAAGCAATTCAAAGTACCTTGAATTAAAAATCTTCTGAACTGTGAAAGAGGCAGTGGAATAAAAAGATGGAATAATAAAATCAGAGAAGATATTCACACATTGCATACTCAGTAAATGGCTAAAATCCATCATACATAAAAAAACTAACATGACACAACACGAAAAATAAAACCCCATTAAAAATTGGCAGAAGATCTGAATAAACATTTTAACAAAGAAGACATAGAGACACCAACAGGCAAGTTAAAAATGTTCAACTCTTAATTTTTATTTTTTTTAAAGATTTATTTATTTATGCATACAAGCACTGGGGTACAGGCCAGAGGTGTAGGGGGGTGAGAGGATTCACCACAGAGAGCAGGG
>JAGFMF010011791.1:9249676-9443402 GCA_019455555.1 Galemys pyrenaicus
CCCCTCCCTGGCCAGCAGCAGGGATTGAACTCTTGCTGCAGTGACTGCGGTTTGCTTCATAGTGCGTTGCTTAACCCACTGCGCCACCAGGGAGGCCCTCAACTCTTAATTTTTAAATAAATGTAATCCAAACCACAATGAGATATTAGTTCACACCTATGAGAGTCTTATGACAATGACAAACAACAGAAAAATTTGTAACAAGTGTTGCAGAGGGGTGGAGAAAAAGGAATCCTCATACACAGTTGGTGGGAGTGTAAACTGATGCAACCATTTTGAGATATGGTATGGAACAGCCTTAAAATATTACTGTAGTGCTACCTAGTAATCCCACTTCCAGGTATCTATCTGAAGAATATGAAATTATTAATTTGAAGAGTTATAAGCGCCCCAATGTTTATTGCTGCACAAGCTTATATAATAGCTAAGATATGGAAACATCTTAAGTGTCCATTAATAGGTGATTAGATAAAGTAGATGTGTCTCATACACACACACACACACACACAATGGAATACTACTTAACCATAAAATTGAAGTCTTGCTAGTTTCAGCAAACTGGAAGGGACTTGAGGGGATCTCAGAAAAAGAAAGGCAAATATTGGATGAATTTATCTGTATGTGCAATATGGGGAAACAGAGATGAATAAAACAAACAAAATAAAAGGTAAAAAAATACAAGTGGGCACTGACAAAAGAACAGAGGTTCCTAGAGGGATATAGTGTGTGGAGTGTGAGCAAAGATGGAGGCTTTCCAATAAATAGTAGGTATTTTGTATTAAAAAATTTAACCCACTCCCTACTACCATCAAAAAATAAAAGAACCATTCAGGATTTGCCAAAGCTGAAATTTTTGAGAGACTACTAATTGTAATTGTTTAGCAAGGTTTTCATAGAAGATAAGATGTACCATCTTTTTTTTTTTCTTGTTTCAGAAATTTGAATTTATAATGATGTACTTGTCCATACAAGTGATGGTGCTCCAAATATCAATATTTGTTATTAAATTTTTCAGCTGTCTAGTAACTGAATTGGTCTATAGTTGAATATACTCTAATGCTAGATGGAATATCAAAAAATGTGTATGAGGCTTTAATTATCTGAAAACCCAAAATGAACTGCTATTCATGATACCTGGGGATTTTAATGAAGAACATACATATGTTCTTTGAGCTAATTGAAGATTAGCTTCATTTTAATGAATTTAACCTCCTGAGCATTTAAGACATAAAAAAGAGAACAATTGAAACTAATTAAAAAAAAACAAAGTAAACTTTTCTAAAATTCTTCTTATTTAATAGAAATTTATTGGAGTTTATATTTTTGTGTAGTTATTGTGTTAACTACAAAATATCTACGATGCCAAAGTTTCAGGGAAGAATAGGAATTAATTTTTCATAGTTATTAAAAAATGATATTCAACCAAGTAAGACTAATGTATCTATATAAGCATTAGAGTCATAGATTTAAAACTGGCTATTAAATGCAATCTTAAAAAATGGACTGCCAATATTAAATTATAATACTTAGTATTTAAAGTTAATTATATTTAGAGTAAAAATTTGTTAGATGAGGGTTTGGAATAATTGAACTTTTCTTTTGTAAGTTTCACATAAGGAAATAATCACAAATTTGAAAGAAGAACAAAAACAAATGCTATTTGAAAGTCAAAGCTAATTCATAATTATTGAGAGAACAAAATAATTTAAACAATATATTTTAAATTGAAATATATGAAATATACACACTGGTTTGAAATTGCACAGTTTACTAGGAGACACTAAAAGTTATCTAGAAGCCATGTGTTTTATTTGATGATGAACCAATATACAATTTGTCTCAGGGGTATATTAGTGGGTAATTCAAACATTGCTCTGCCAATGCAAACAGATAGAAATATGTATACTCCTGGAGAATAAGACAGGAGGATGTTTCTCAGGGGAATAAAAATTTAAATCACTAAAAGCTTTAGGGATCAAATGTAGTAATGATGGTGAATGACCAGAGAGATTTGGTTGAACACACACAGTAAAGTCTGGGTTACTGGCAGGATCTGCCTCCACAAAGCAGAAAGGACAGTATTGGGCCACCTGGCAGTTGTGCTAGCTCTCTTGTGCTGGATAACAAAGGCTATGGTAACTTGATGTCACCACATATGTGATTAAAATCATACTCAATATTCTGCCTTGCCAACTGCTAGCTAACTATGGCAGTTACCAACATGTGGACAGTGCAAGACACATATTTTTCTTGCAAGCTAGGTTTTTCCCTAACTGTTCTATGAATTATTCTTCTAAATAACCTAAGTATGTACCTTGAACCTGCCCACTATGAGCCTCTCACTAGATCATTTCTCTTGTCTGAAGTCTGGGATTGAGAAAACAGCCTTAGTCACTAGTTATTTTACCAAAAGAATACTTTGGGGGTTACTATGTGAGTGTCCAAAGGGTCATTACTGGATGAAAGGCTAAATAACAATAAAGTTATTTTCTTTGCTCTGAACAAATGTCATTGTCATCAAGAGATTTTGTTTTGAAGCTATTTTTTTCAAAGCTTATTTCTAGTTTACAAGCTAAGGCACATCACTTCTGTTCAGACTTCAATATTGTTGATGATAATATGAGGAAAGTCTAGCGGTCCAAATCATATGCATCTTAGAATTAAATGAATACTTCTAGAAAAAATAATGACTCACTTATTTTAATACGATTTTATAATTTGGGGCATAGCTGTTAAAGAAGGCATAGCTTTCCTGCATAATAATTCAGAGGATCTATTTTTGAAGATGTTGAAAAATGAATTATATCTAAGACTTGTGTTCTACTCGTAATGGCTTATAGCAATTAAGGGAAAAGAACTTAGGATCTAGCAAGGGCCACCCAACAAAGAAAAGAAAGTTTCATCTGTCAAGTGAGACATCATGATATGGCATAGTAAATGATAAGCAGTGGGATCTCTAAACAGGAGCGGATTATCTCAGCAGATGTGTAAAATAAGGAAGCAGGTAAAGTTGCCAAGTTTGAGGGCTCAGTAAGTGGGAAAGCAACTTGGATAACTGCCTGCAGGCTGGTTAAGAGGAACTATCCCATCCCTTAGATTGGGGCATTAAGCATATCACAAATAAATCAATGATGTAACTTAATTATTGTATTAAAAAGCAATACAAATCAGGATTTAGCTACTAGGACTGTGGATTCCCTAAGTATTTAGAATCAAAAATAGAGTGATTCAAACCTGAAAAAACTGCAAATCTGAAATCATTAAATACTGATTAACTTGACTTTGACTAAATTTGTGATGAAGTGATTTAGAAGTTGTAGCAGACCCAGGTAAATGAAATTGGGAAATCAGGTGACAAGAGATTGAATTCAGGTTGTGAAAATGTTGAAATAAATTTCAAATATTTTCATCTCTTTTGGACATTTTTTTCTAACTAAATTTCTAATTTTCTGAAATAGCATATTGGTTTATAATTCCAGTAATATTACATGACTGAAACAAAAATAGAATATTAAATGTTTGTCTTTTCAAACCTCTTTCCACTTGGGCAGCTCTCTTGCCTATTCGTGATATGTAAGTATCTGTCTCACTCTGTCTCCATTTCCTAATAAACCTCTCCTTTTTAAAATGTAAAAATGAATGCCTCCCTGGTGGCCCAGGGGATTAAGTCTCAGCACTATGAAGCTATCATCAGCCACTGCAGCACGAGTTCGATCCCCAGGCAGGGAGGTGACCCACATGGCACAGCAGACCTCTCCTGTCTGGCGTGCAGCTCCCCTCCACAGTGTATTTCAGTAGATCTGCCTGTTCTGCTCCCCAACTTTGTCTCTGGTGAATCCCCTTGCCCCCTATGCCTCTGGCCTGTACCCTAGTTCTTGTATTCATAAATAAATAAATCTTTAAAAATAAATATTTTTTCAACATTAAGTACCATGATCTTTGGATGAAATGCCTCTTCTTAAAGATTTACTTTTTGATTTAACTATTTTGTAAAATGAGCTAAGGAATTGGATAAGGGTGTGGAATTTCAAGATGAGAAGAAAAGGATGCACATAACAGAGAGGGTGATTCATGTAATAATGAGCAAATTTTATAGGTTTTTAGTTAGAAAGGATATTTCTGAGAGGGGCGGGAGAGATACCTGTACTGTAGGTCTTGAGGAGTTTTTATCTTTCAGTTATTAAGGTCAGACTCTAAACTTGTATTCAGGGCACTTTTTTTCATATGTTCTCAGAGACATTTCTACTGGAATTATCTGTTTTTACTGGGTCATCAACTTCTAAATTGATAATCAGTAACTCCATTAGCATTTGACTATGGTATTCTTTTTCTTGTCCTAATATCCTCACTCAAACCACATTTCTTCAAATATAATACCCATTTCTTTGTCCCTTGTATAGTGAAACTTCTTGAAAGTTCTTTATATTTGCATTCATCTATCTTCATTTCTAATTATTTTCTCAAAACAGCTTCTGGTTAAACTGCCTTTTACAAAATTTCCAAAATATTCACATTTTCCTCTTCTCAGAAATAGGACCTCAATTACTACTGCTTCTAGAACTCGTACTAATGTATACTTTCCTACTGCTCAGGTTATGTTCCTCACACCTCTTTTCTGGTCCTTTCTTTAAAACATTCACAAAATTAGTATGAACTATTCTCTCTTTTCCTCACATTTTAATGTAGTCCATAGTTTCATGTATTACGTATGTGTTAATGATGTTCCCTGTGATATCGAAAGATCAGATAATTTTTCTGTCCTCCATGTTCACACATATAATTTTTTATCCTCTTTATCAAGCAATTTTCTCCTATCAGATGCTTCATCTCTAGTTACTTTCTTCCTCCTCTATTTTATGATGTCCAGAGTGTGTGGAACTTGTAAGATTATGTTCATTATTTGCAGTTTATTTAAATAATTTCCCCACTAGAACAAAACTACCAGAAAAGCAGGGGCATTTTGCTTTGTTACCACTATATTACTGATTTCTAAGAAGGGTGTCTATAGCACATCAATAGTTCTGTAACTTTCCTGTTAAATACAAGCATGAATAAGCCTTGAAAAATTCTTTGATCTGGATAAAGTACTTAAAGAATATGTGAACTTTAATTAACTAAATGGGACTGTATCTGCCCTGTTTTAGATCTGTTCCTTAGATTGTTATTGACTTTCTATTGATACAAGGTTTCAGTCATATAAGATGACTAAGTTCAAGAAAGCTATTGCACAAGATATTGTTTATAGTTAATATTGTTATGTTGCTCACTTGTATTCTGTTAAGAGAGTGGTTTTCATATTAATCTCATTACACACTCAAAAATTATTTAATTTTTAATAAAATTAATGCAAATAGATACAAGAAGACTATGGGAAATATTGGTCATGTCTATTACATTGACAGGGTTGGTATTTTGATATATACAGATGTACAGACTCATCAACATTATACATTAAACATGCATAACATATTTTGTATACAACTGTATTTCAATAAATCTGTTTAAATATAGGAATAATACTTTGCAAGAGTATTCCTTTCTAGGGTGAGTTATTTCTGTTTATTTTTGCACACATTATAAAATATTAAATAATATCAAGCATTATAATTGTTAAAAGCACACTTATGAACATTATTAAAAATTTACATTGCAAAGTTTTATATCCTAAATATTTCTATTCCTTTCCCTGAAAATTATCTGCCCACAAAATTAGTAAAAATCAATAATATTCATGATGAATGTATTATTGATGGTATACTATTAACTGTTCACAAATCATTTTAGTGAATGTACCCAAAGCTATTTTGAGAATTATCTAGTATATAGATATATAATGTAATATATATATACACACACATTAAAAGTCATTGTATATACATGGAAACTGAGATTAAAGAGAGAAAATCCTCCAACTCCTCCAGCCAGTAAAAGCAGAAAATGCAGCCTAAGAAAATGTATACATCTGTTTCCTGAAGATTAGGCTTCATTGGAGAAATTCTTTATTCCATTGGTTTACTTATATAATATACTATGTAATCCTTTTTATATAACACATTTTCTAAAAACACATGTTTCCATTTTTACTGTTATTTGAATTCATATTATTTTGCTTTCTTTATATTAAATGCCAAATGTAGTTTACAAAACACTAAATTATTTAATTTAGGTTTGTGAGACAAAGTTAGAGTGTCCTTAAGCATATGTAATTCTGTGTCTAATGTAGTTATTTTAGCATTTCATATATTGAAGATCTCTTCATGAATCTTTAGCATATGTTTTAGGAAAATATTGTAAGGCACTACATTTTACATGTGAATATGGATGATGGGATTTTTATTAAAAATTTGAGTTTATGTTAAGTATTATTTTAGTATAGCAATAAAACTTCATTAGCATTGAAGAGACGACTAGACAAGTAGCCTATTTGAAATCCCCAAAGTGTACAAGAAAAATGAGCTTATAAAGCCAAGGCAATAAACCATTTTAAAATGGGGGGCAAGGTGGATTAAGATTTAGAGATGAAAAAGTCATGTATGAAACTTTAAATAGTATTGATATTCATTTTCATTGAAACATCACAGAATTGACAATTAAAACAAAGAAACAAAATCTTCATATGTAGGTGTATATTAAGTGAAGAAAAGACGACAGCCTGTTATGAGCTTCTTCTGTAAGAGAGTCAGGGCTTTGGTTTAGCAACGTTGGATGGATTCTTCAGGACCTTACACACATGACTCCTGGATTCCAGCCCATGTTTTTGACTTTTGTGTTTTTTTGTTTGTTTGTTTGCCTAAGTCATATGTGCCCTCTTTTAAGACATAGAACATGCACTTTCACATAACAATATTAGAAACATATTCAGAGCAAATACATTTTTTTCTGTTTGATTTCCAGAATTTGTGAAATTAACAGATAATCCACATTGAAAGTCTTGTGGATTTAGTGTCTGCCCTATCATCAGCTCTGCTTTGCAGAGTAAAGGCAGCCATAGACACTGCCTATGTGAACAGAGATGACTGTGTACCAACAATAAATTTAAGAACACAATTTTGAGTTTCAAAAATGTTAATGCTTCAGGAAATATTTGTTTTAACCATTAAGAAATATAAAAATCATTCTTAATTTTGAATCCTTATAAAACTATGGCTGCCTGGATTTGACCCATGGGCCATAAATTGCAACTCGTCTTCTATTTGAATGGAAACTAGCAATACTCACCACCTCCCACAGGAGGAGTAGGTTTTGTTGTTGTTAGACATTTTAACAGAATTAGACACAGTTTTTCCTTAAACAGACACAGATAGATTGTTTCAACAGATATATTAAGATTTAAAAGAGAATACCATGTTTTTAACCTGGAAAAAAATTTAAACAATTTTTGCAACCTTCATAGTGCATGTCTCATCAAGGAGATAGTTTTATATTTAATGAATTGGTGGCTATTTGCTTCAGAAAATAGCATGATTAACTGTGTCTAATTTGCTTCTGGCTTATGAATTTTCCAAAATCAGACAACAGATTTTATCAAGTCCTGAAGCATCTCCATATTTGCCATGTTTTACAGCAGCCACCTGAAGTGTGGTCCCTTAGAGCAGCCTTGATATCGCCTGGTCTCTTATTAGAAATGCAGAATCTCAGCTTCCCTCTCAGACATACTTAATAAGAATCTGATTAAATGTTTTTTTTTTTTTAAAAGGGAATTCCCATGTATATCACTTCTAAAAAGATATGTTCTAACATAAACTGAACATGTAAGTATTAATAACAAACTTAAAAATAGGTCCTACTAAGATAATTTCCTTGGCGCTTAACTAATAAAATTACCTTTAAAATATTGTAAAATTATGCATTATAAAAGATGAGTATCAACTTGGTGGGGAGGCAAGAGGGAAAGGGTGGAGGGCAGATGGGAGCATGGGGGACTGAGGTGATGGTGCACTGGTGTTACGGTGATGGGGGATACATGGGGATTACAATTAATGTCAAATATATGTAAATTTAAAAATTATATTAAAAACAATAAAAATAAATTAATTTAAAAAAAGATGAGTATCAAATCTTATCTTGGATTTGATACTTCAGTAGCATTGGAATTAACATCCATTTCTTGTGGCCATTTTTTTGTAAAGAGACATGTTTAGTCTATATGAATATTGTCATATGAATTCCCCCCAAAAAATGTAGGTCTCGGATAATTTAGCATATTAACATTTTTGAGATAACTTCATTGGATTGTGATGCAGCTGAATTTTTTGCAATGTTATCTGGACATATATTGCAATATATAAGCTTGAGGATTTGAGGACTTAAGGAACCTTTAGGTAACAGCCGTGGACATTGATAATTTGATATATTGTTATAGAAATTATTTAAGAATGAGCAAAATAGGTAAACTTTGATTCAAAATATAATTCTTTATGGCCTGCACTTAGCCTAACTTTTGAATAAATATACAATGTACCTATTCCATTAGTTTTTCCATTAGTTACATATTAAATCAAATTGAGTATTTTATCATGCAACAGGATATGATTCAGACCTAGAGGAAAAAGGCATTTTTCATGGAATTTTTTAGTATCCTCTGTATGTCCCTCATTTAAATGCTTTATCTTTCATACTCTGACCCCAACAACTTTGCATAACTTACATATCTATGGACATTTTCTAATTACTTATAGAAGATTATGACGTAAACTATAAAATAAGCAATGCAGTAAATCAATCTAATGGAAATATGAAAGTAATGGGTAGATGATTAAAGAATGTTTTATGTGGAGATTAATGAAATATGTGTATGATGCTGATTGTTGACCTCTCAAGGATATTACGTTCAAGGACTACAATAGAGGGCACCAAAGGATAGCAACACTTCTTTACATCTATTTTTCAACCCAAGGAAGTTTGCTTGTTTGTGACATCACATGTACACTATCATTTTTACATTTAGATGCTAATGCTAATTCTATTTATTACACCAAACATGAGATCAAAGATATAACTATGAAGTGAGGCAAGGAAGTCATTTCACATGTTGTATTTTAAAGGCGCTTTACATACCAACACATACATATTTATGAATATATATGAGTATATGTAAATTGGGTCAATTGAAGTTGCTTAAAATAAAAAAAATATCATATAAGACAAATCTGGGATTTATTTGACAGCAAAAATAATTCAAGTATCACTTTTTTCTAGAATTTTTTTATAATAAGGGTGTGTTTTGATTGCTGAGTTATGCCAGTGAATTATGAATGAAAATTTTGAGGAGTTATTATCATTTCGTGTTGGCAAAGTTAAGAATAAAAAATAGTCTGATACCAAACCGTGTTTTAAAATATAAGATTTCTCAAAATAACAGGTACTATCATTAGGATAGACTATTTTCTAATACTGATAACTAGATATTTATAGTGAAAAGTTAGAGAAAATCTATTGGCCCATTTAACCATTTTATATTAAATTCAAAATATACTGTTAAAATTTCCCTCAAAAAATCTTCACTAGTCTCATGCGTTAAAAACAAATCATAACTTTTATGTTAAGTGAAGTAAAATGCCTATAGAAGGACTTGTGAAAGTGGCACACTTCTGAAAAATTAGACAGTAATTATTAAAATATTTCATGTCAATATATTTTGTAGCTTATAATTATAGAGCATTTCAGCTTATTTGTTATTTTAATTTCATAAATATTGCACAATTTTTTAATGAGGAAAATGCTAATCCATTGGCTGTACCTTATTTGTGTGTATTAGTGTCAGAATAAGTCAAAATCATTGCAATCAACTCAATTTACCCACAGGAGAGGAAATTTCACACTGGTAATTGCGACTCACTAGAACTCCGGCCAGGCATACAGATTGGGTGGCCTCAACTTGTTTCCAGAGGTTTTCTTAATTAATTATGCCACTATTTTAAATTTGTTTTAAAAAATTCTTGATAAATTCTTTACTTTCCTGAGAAAATATATACTTTATTTATTTTCAGATAATGCCTTTGCCCTCTCTTCTTGAAATTATGAGTTAATTCTAATTCAGAACAAAAAGAAAGCACTCTCTGGAAGAGTTTTAATTATTTCCAAATGCCTCTCTAGCATATAAATGCTACACTGTGTGACTTTTCCATTTATGGGCTGTGAGAAATAAACAGCTGGGATAAACAGCAGGCATTTTAAGATATTTTATTTATTTCTCAGCAGAAGTTTCAACATATGTCATAATGATGGCATTTACATCATAATATATGTTGCTTCATACAGCTCTGCAAACCCATCAAAATCTGTACAAATGACTGTGGAATGGTGGAATATGAAGAGCCCATCAAACACGCTTCCATCTGTTTCGATTCCAAAAGTTCGACTCATATTATAAACTAAGCAAATGAAAATCAAAGTTCTGAAGATGTAATTGCCTTCCTTAAATCTTGGTTTTAGTTTAACTTGTAGAATGATCTAATATGTCATGGCATAAGAACTTATAGTTTCTGTTGTATTTTTTTTCCTCAAAATTCTGTTGCCTTGCATACAGATATTTAATCAATAGCATTCATTGTTTTATAGAGAGAATGTATACCACTTAATATCCTATTAACTCCATAACCATTCTTTTGAGAATTGAATTTGGTAAGAAAAGGAAACAATTTTTGAATAATTACAAATGTTGTGGTTCTACTAAAAGATCTTGGATAATTGACCACTTAATGACATTTTTTGGATCACAAGCCAGAGAGAAATAGGGCATGGTTTGATTGTCATTTTACTTTATCAAAAATAAAGAAGAAGAGGAAAATCTGTCCCTTTGTGTTCAGAGATTTATAGGAAGAGACTGATAATACATCTTTTTCAGCTACTTGTGTTATGTGTGATTTGGATACCCCATTGCGAGCCAAATTTTTTAAGGATAAAAGGGACAGATGGATGTGACTCCAAAAGTGAGGGGGTATTCTGTGTTCCTTGTAGATCCCTAGAATATTATCTCATAACATGGTCTTGGAGCATCATGTGACAAGGAAAGAGGCATCTTGGGCAGGGCTTCTGCTTCTCCAGAAGCTATTCACAGCATAGGAGAGAACCAGTTTTCAAATGCCAGAGTGTAAACTAATAAACTACCTATCTGATTGGCAATGTGCCAAATGTGTTCATTGCAGAGGGGGTGAGTGACTGTGGTAAATTAGGAAGTTTGAAACTTTTTCCCGGATGGGAACCAAGTGAACCACACAGTTAGAACCTTGACTCAAACATGCATCTGAAGAAAGCCAATATGGGCCAAATCACTAAGGAGAGACAGTCCTGGAATCATCAAATTTGGAGCCCATCACTTCTCATCATTATATTCATCTATAATGAAGAAAAAACCAAATCAACACGATGGCATAAAATTAATGGCATTTCCAGTTAGCTCCAAAATTAGCACTCTGGGGCCTCCGTGGCGGCACAAGGGGTTAAGTCACAGCACTATAAAGCTATCCACAGCCACTGCAGCACCAGTTCAATACACGTCCATGGAGCTGACATACATGGTAGAGCAGGCCTGTCCTGTCTTGCCCTCTGTTCTCTTCAGCAGTGTAGTTCAGTTAATTTGCTGTTCTGTTCCCGACTCAGTCTCTGGTGGATCCTCTCCCCTCCCACACCTCTGGCCTGTACCCCAGTTCTTGTATGAATGAATAAACGAATGCATCTTAAAACACACACACACACACACACACACACCTCTAGAACCAAGTAACTACAAAGGACAGTTTAACATCTTCATCTGCCATGTACTTATGTTGCTGTAACTCTGTATGTTCGGTGACTCAGGGATGAGACCAGCAGACAGGATGTCGAAGCAAGGATATGTAGGGCTATTGCTCTCCTAGGCAAATAGCAATCCTCCCAACCTCTCCATGGCCTTTTAATGAGCATGAGAACAGTTTACAAGGGTATGTTACTTGCTACGAAAAGCACAGCCCGGGAGTACAAGGTCTCGTAGTTTTGTGCCAAGCCCACCTACATGTAACTAGCCACTACTATTATCTAACAACTTTTTTGTTTCCTTATTATCTTCTTCCAGAGTGAAAGAGTGTATGCCTAGATCCTAGGAGCTGTGTGCAGCTCCTGTTAGCAGACTTGTTTGCAAGTCTGCAAGGATCTCAACCATAACACTTCTTTGTATCCTTGACTGTTGCTCAGAGCTCTTGTAACCTCTGGCTTCCCCCAATAACTTGCAATATTGAATATTGCCTCCTAAAATACCATCATTGGGATAAGACTAAAAACATGGCAAAATGACCTCATATAAAGAATCTTAATCTTACCATGTTAAAGGTTCCATTAACTTGCATGTGAAAATATATTTCCATTTACCTTTAACCAAAAGTTAGGATTTTTACCAATTTGCACATAAGAAATTAAATAATTTTATAGATATATTTATGACTCCTTCAACAACAAAAATCCCAGATATTTTTATATTGTACTAATGTCACTGCAGATATCTTAAAGTATCTTTTGAATCATTTCTACTTTAAAGTTAATTATTACACTTCATCTAGCTCCTATTAGTTCATTAATGAAGGAGTACATCTCTTACTGCAACACCTTATTGTTTTTAGAATGATATTGCAGTGTAATTACCCATAATCTTTTATATTCTCCTTATATTTATTTAGAGAAATTTTATTCTGAGAAGGTATCTAAGATTCATCACAATAATAAATTAGTACATTTTATAAAATACAGATAAGCAATTTTAATCTCCAGTGATTTATTGTAGTGACTACTTGCTCAACTACATACTCTTAAAAAGAAAAAAAATAAACCTGAAATGACAGATTTATTATTAATTGATAGTTTAAGATTGTTTTGCTTATTTATTTTTTACTCTACTAGGATTGATTTTAAATACCAAATTTATAGATAGATAAACTTGCAGCTACACAGAATAAATATATATTTCTCATGCAAAGTTGTTTCACTAGTCTGAACCATGTTCATTGAAAGGAAGGAGAATATCCCCTTCTTATTAATGAATCTTAAAACCTTACACATCTATGCTAAATTCTTAGTGTCATTTAGAAGCCATCATGGACAAGTGGCCTATGGTTTGGAAGAGAACCTCTGCATTTGCTGCTTTTTGTTTAGGACTGAAAAACACTGGAAACAGCTTTGGTTGAGTTAAATGGCCAGTTTTGGTGTCAGTAACTCTTTGTTTTTCCCTGGTTGGTTAAATAAATCCCTTTGTTGTTGTTCTCTGAGCCTGAGTAGTCTTGCAATTATGTGCATGGATGAAGAACTCAGACAGTGACCCATAAACTATTTGGGCAATGTCTTTGGACAGTTTTAGTGTCCCTTGTTGCACTGTATCAAAGTGAAAAAGAAAACAAAGGAAGAAAAACCCACATTATTGCATAAAGAAAATATATTCCTGTGTTTCACTTTCACTTTAAAATTCTTTCATTTTGCCATTGCCCTTTGGCTCAAAAAGTCTTAATTTGACTTCTGAAGGCTTTTGTGCTTACACCCTACATCCTTTTGTCTCATTCTGTACCATGGTATGCTTTCCTTCCTTGGTTCTAACTATAAGAGTCTTCTTTGTCATCTATTATAATTGTGGATCCATTCATCATTGACATTTTTATATAGCACATCCTTTTTAGATAATACTTTTTTCTCATCTCTACCAAGATAAATTAGAATCTATTAATTAAAGGGTCAAATTTCAATTTAAAGCAAACTTTCTGGTGCATATAATCAGGTTCAATCTCTTCATTGCACAATATCAAGCACCCTCTTTCACACATCATATTTGTCATGTCAGTGTGTGTGTGTGTGTGATCATGATCTCCCTAACTCTACTGCAAATTCAGCAACTTTATTTGTTTTCTTTAAATTTTTTCCAACAAAGACATTAAATAGTAAACATTGTAACAAAGAAAGCAACCTTAAACAACACGTAATTGGACACCAATGAGTGGAACAAAAAATAATTAAAGATGCATCTGATATTTAAATATGAGAATTAAAATCACAAAATTCATAGATGTAACCATTGAGAAAAAACTTGACAATGGATTTGACAATGATTTCTTTGCTCTGACACAAAAAAACATAGACAAGGTGAATAAGAATAGATAAATTGACCATGTCAAAAATAAAATTGTGTGCGTTAAAGAACAAAATGAACAGAGTGAAAAAGTTATGAAATAAGTGAATATATTTCCAAATCACATACATAATAAGTTGATATCTAGATATTTAAAGAATCTTAAAGCTCAATACCAAAACAAACAAACCAATCTGATTTTGAAATGGGAAGAGGGCATGAATAGATATTTCTCAAAAACAGATGTGGAAATGGCTAATAAGCACATGAAAAGATGTTCAACTTCACTGATCATTAAGAAATGCAAAATAAAAGCATAATGAGAAATCACCTTATACCAATTAGGATAACTGTTTTCATAGAAACAGAAAAGTTTAAGTGAGGATGTGTATAAATTGAACTCTGTGCACTGTTGATGAGAATGTAAAATTGTGTAGTTACAAAGAAAATGGTACAGCGGTTGCTCAAAAAATTTGAAAAAGTTATTGCCATGTAGTCAAACCCACTCTGGAGACAAATCAAAATAGGTGAAATGAGACTCAAATAGATATTTGTTCACTTATCTTCATATAAGCACTTTCTACAAGAGCTAAAAGGTGAGAAAAAGCCAGTTGTTCATCAAAGGATGAATAGTAAGCAAAATGTTAAATATTCATACAGTGAAATATTATTCAGCCTTAAAAGGTAGATCACCCTCACATACGCTATGGCATGAATGTTCATTGATGACATTATGCTAAAGAAAATTACTGTGTGATTCAACTTTCTTGCAGTGCCTAGACTATAACATATTCCTATACAGAGTGTTTGGTGCTTGCAAGGAAAAAGGAATAAAGAGTTGCAGTTTAATGGTTATGGAGTTTTAGTTTTTTAAGATGAAAGAGTTCTGGAGATTAGTTTCACAACAATGTGACTATATTTGACAATACTAAACTGGACATATACACATCATTAGGAAGGTAAATTTTATTATAAAATACATACTATAATTAAAAATAAGAAAAAAAACCAGTTCAACAAAATACATTTAGTAAAGTAATATTGTGAAGCTCAATGCTAAATATATTTTTAAGAAGTCAGGTCAACTTTAAATCAATCCTTTTTATTAAAGACCATATATTTGTCTCCATATAAATAATCTGTGAAATATAAATGCATACCAAAAATACATTTGAGAACTAACACTGTCAGATGATTAGAAATAAAACATTACTTTGTCAAAATAATTTCAGCCATACTGTGGAAAGGGAATCAAAGCTATAATTATTTGGGAAGTGAACGGAAGGTCAAAAATGGATGTCGTCCATAATGAATACTCTCAGAATGGTTATATGGAATTTGGAAACCATAGGTGTAGGAGCAAAGACAAATGCTACTCAAAATTTAGTTAATTGATTAAGACTGTGTATTAAAATTTGATTTAGCAGACTGCCTAAAAACATTGAAATGGCAACACTTTGAGAAATGGCCACTGACCTTTCAATTGTCCTTCACTTGACTAAATCATCCCAATAAATGCTATTTAAACCATTAACTTATAATATGCATTTGTAGTTCCTAATTCATTTTCACCCGTTATTATGTTAAAAGAACAATTTATTTCCATAATCTTTAGTATTATATCTCAAGTACCAAACATAACATTCAAAACAAATGAATAATGGACTTGAATTAAGAAAACAATAGATTTTGAAAAAGTATATTGTTGTAAGAGATTTTTGTGCTTGAACAAATGATGAGGACAAAGGAAAATTGAGAATTCTAATGAAAATGGTCAAATAAATTATTCACCATATGCACAAAGTAATTATGGCAGGAAACAAAATATGTTGTGAGCTACTCAAAGACTCTAAAATTCTAAATAGGTCAAAAAACAATGAAAACAGTGCAGTTGAAAGATGTATGGCAATACTTGAAATTGAAATATTGATAGTATTCCTGGAGTAGGTCCATGGAAAGTTCAGCTTACAAAAAATTGATGAAATAAGTATAAAGGGAATCAAGAGCTATGATACTAGAACATCATAAATGTCATACACAAGGACATTAAAATCTCCAACGAGACAAAAGTTTTAAAGCTCAACCTCCTCGTTATGATGACATGCTCAAAATCACTGGAAATATTTGTTATGTTTAATATACCATTTATTTTGATTCATGTACACCTTTGCCACCTTTTTCATAGGCCATTCTATATTAATATATATATTAATTTCCTTTATCTGTCCGGAGTCAGAGGTAGAATATTTTGTACATTTTTTAGTCAATGAAATATTTAGTTTTGTGAAAGTTTAGGTCAAGGACAAAATTTAAGATTGTATAGTCTTCAATAAAAAATGACTCCTTCCATTTGACTGATTGCAAATATGGGAGACTTGCTGAAAGAATTCACAGAACTAACTATAAAATAGGTTATGGTTTATTACAGAGCATGGGTGCAAATTAAAATTAGTACAAGGGAGAAACATTAAGGTGGAGCTTGGAGAGTACTAAATGCAGAGCAAACATTGTCTTCTCCCTCGGTAGTCAAGAGGGGTTACTGTCCAGTGTCAATGTGCAGCAATACCCTGAAGTCTCATTAGTGCCACTGGAGCAGATTACCCCAACATTCAGGTTCATTATTCAATTATTACTAGGGTCCCACTTGGCTCTGTTTGTTCTCAGTGTCCACTTCAAACAATACTGATACTGGGTGATTTTAACACTGCTTTGTATCACATTTTTGTTGTGATTTAAGGTGTGATGTAGTTCTGGTCACTTAGCATTCCAGTCTTGTATGGTCAGCCAGGAAGTTCCAAAGGACATTTGCCTCCTGAAGCCCAAGGCAAATATCAGCACTCATTAGGGTAAAGTTAAACACAAGCACATTTACTGACGTTAACACTTAGGCTGTCATTGTAAGGATCTGCAAAAATGATTCCTGAAGCTTCAGACAATAGAGGCTGTGAAACATCTAGTTCTTTTATTCTGCTGTGAAGCTAATAAGTGCTTACTAGAAATATGGAAAAAGATTTAATCCCAAAGGAAAAGGTGATATTTGAACAAAATCTCATTTATATGTCAACTCTAAGATATGGCTTGCTCACTCAATCCTTAGTTTATGATAACTAAATTTGATGTTTTCTTATAAAATCATGTATATACCTTTTATGATTAACCTTCACTCTCTTTTTCTGCAATAATTCAAGAGAGATTTTAGTGTATTGGGCTCATTTTTATGTATGTGTTCTATAGTTTAAAAAAGTCATTTAATTTGTAGAAATGAAATATAAATATTTTTATTATCCATAAATCTTAGCTTTATTTAGTAGAAACCTTGCCATCATGGGATGTTTTTTCTATTAGAATCTTTGACAAATGTGTTGTAACCATAGAAATGATTTGTGAGACAGCAGGAGTAGCCAAAATAGATTAAATTAATGTGTTAGGTTTAGTGTTCACACAGCATGCTTTACTTTAATTGATTATTCTATGACCAAACTTAAATTACTAATATAAGTGCTGATAGAAGAAAATGAATATTTAATAAAACACCCTTTGTATCATAGTAGCAGATTAATCTAAGTGAAAGAGCTATCATTTGTAATAAGCTTTTAAGGCTACTTTGGTATCTTGAATACATGCAAGGTTAAAGAGCTTATAAATACAAAGAGCAGGGTAAGTTGAAATAATTTAACAAAAAGTATTTGTAATTAACTTTGAATTAGGATGCATTTAGATTGTAAAATTAAATGATACATTTAAATTGAGAAGGGCAATAACTTGTTTCCAGTCTCGAATCTGCAAGACTCATTTATCAATAGATTATTTAAAATATATTTTATCAACAAAAAAATAAAAACGAATATTCACATGAGTATCAACTTTATAACTGGGATTAGAGTCCCTTGATTTTTAAATATAGATAATATAAGTAATTCATGGACAATCTATAAATAGTCCCCCAACCCCCAATCAATCAACAATCATCACCATCCTACAACAGGATGTTTTATTTTTAGAATGAAACTCAAATAGAAAACAGTAAGAGATATCAAAAATTACTAATATTTAAGATAATTATATAACTAAACAAAAACTTATGATTTTATAAATTGTTAAATTAAGAAAACTTTGCTTGTTTTCATTTGGAGATGTATTATAAAAAAGAATTGTATATCCCATAAATCAAAAGTGTGTAAGTTGTAATGGCTTATGATCTTGTACTTCAACTGTGTCTGGTTCATAGTATTCCATTGTCCATTAACATTGAAAGGCAAGTAAATTTTTGTCTTCCTCTGATGATGTACCTTGACAAGGAGATTGAAACAATACCACTGAGAAGCAGAAGTACAAGCAGAGACAGTTAGCAGCCACTTCCAACTTGGCCACCCCAGTGGCTTACAGGACTCATGGGCTAGGGCCACACTCTTGGTTTAATGATCAACACTGCCATCTTGAAGTTATAGGCCAGAGGTGCAGGGTGTGAGAGGATTCACCAGAGACAGAGTAGAGAACAGCACAGGTAGATCTATGAAATACACTTCTGAGGGGAGCAGTGGATAAGACAGTGGAGGTCTGCTGTGCTATATGTGGTTTAGCTCCCTGGCTGGTGATTGAACACATGCTTTAGGAGATACTTAACCTCTAGGTCACCATGGAGGCCCATAAAGAAGTTTTAAATAAAGGCACTGTATTTCCCTCATAAGTAACAAGTCCTGAGAATACAGAGCCATAGATAGGAAGAATTATGTAGGTAAATACATGTAGAAGACTGTCTTTCTGAGTCCTGTGGCTCAAATGAACGATTTGCTTCAGGAATAGTTGGAGAGAGAATGAATCTTCTCTGAAGTTCAGCATTGGCACATGGCCTTGGGTTTCATTACATCCTAATATACCTGACTCTGCTGAAAATATTCTCACTGGCACAATGGTTAGGGAAACCTTATTGACTTGACAAAAGCAGGTTATTATATATTACAGCAGTAGTGAAAAAGGAGAGAGATAGATAAATTCAATGTTAAATCGAGAAAATTCAAGGGAAAATTACATTAAGCACAAAGAGGATCATTTTATAATGGTTAGTTTACTAAATAAAAACAATATATAAGTATGAGCAGCAAACACATTAGTATCATGAGACTATAATTAATACTGGTCTTACAAATGAACACATTTACTCATCTCAAAAACAATATCAAGCAAGAAAAATTAGAAATGATACAAAGTTTGAAGAATGAAATTAATAAACCTAAGTTACTAAACTTCTGTGGAAATTTAAAATAAGAACAAACAGATATTTTAAAGTGTTAGCAGACACCTGGGGAAAATTTAACGTTTATGTTCTTAAAGTGATAAACTTTTATAAATCATTAAAAAACAAAACAGTTTCTGTTTCCAGTGTGATAATTTGATAAATTAGTGAGTTTAACACTACAAAAAAAAAGTAGAAATGCACAATATAGAATTCATCAAAATAGTTATAACTACTCTAAAAATAAATCAAAATTACAATGGCTAAAAATTAAGTCCTGCAGAAACCCATATAAGGAAAGCATACACTTAAAACTTTACTCAAAGAAAACATGATCAACTCTTAAGTGTCTTCATTATTAACAAGAAATATTGAGTATATATCATTAATTAATAAATTTCCATTACATTTCTTGAAAAATTAACAGAAACAAATTAAACTAGCCATAGATGATATTGAAAAATATTCTATATGCTAATGCTATTTTACAATTTTTACTTGAATTACTTATTTTAGTCCCATTTCACCGATGAAGAAACTCAGACATGGGATGTTAAATAACTTGTTCAAGGTCATATAGATGTGTGAATGGAGCTGCTACTTCATGAATAAAGTCAGTATAAGTCCATAACCTAGACATTTAACCTCTATCCTCTACCCCTAATACATAATTAAATTGCTCAGAGTGACTATATGTTTACCTCTCCAAAGTCCTATTTTGAGCAACCTACATGTGTTAATGAGAGAAGGGTAAAGAGACTAAATGTGTTAAAACACACAGACTCACATAAACATGGAATTAAGTCACACCAGGACTGCTATGCTAGATCTACAAGGAAGGAAATTCCATTCTTATAACTCTTTGAGACATAAACTCTCATTTAAAGCATTTTTTTCCTTTTTTTTTTAACTGTGGTGATTATGGTCATTTTAGCTTATCTTTCAGACTAGTTTTTGGGGAACATATGGTTAGGTGCACTGAAAGTACATATAAATGATAGCCTCAAAGAATCGAGGGGAGACAGCAATTCTGGATGCTGAAGAGTAGATATCACAGGTAGGGACATACAATGCAGCTTCATCTATTAAAGAGTCATCTATTCAAGAGGTACCAGCAGTACCTCTGCCCCGACCATCAACCATCACAACTGTCACCAATGGAGTTACCAGGACAATTACACTGACACCACTGTGAAGACCTTGCAAAGCGCTCTCACTCCTTGGTCAAATATCCTACATGGAAAAGTCATTTTGAAAGG
The DNA here is from genome assembly GCA_019455555.1 of Galemys pyrenaicus. Taxonomy (NCBI): domain Eukaryota; kingdom Metazoa; phylum Chordata; class Mammalia; order Eulipotyphla; family Talpidae; genus Galemys; species Galemys pyrenaicus. The sequence continues at coordinate 9,270,252 of JAGFMF010011791.1, forward strand.
TTGAGTGTACTCTTAACTAAACTTGACTCGTTTGTTTCAACATTGTTTCCAATGTACTAACTGTCCTCTTCACATCTGTCAGTGGTATTAAGGTAAGAAATATATACTAAGCAATTTAACCTTCTGTCAATGCCAAATAACATAATAAAAGAATGTTTGGCAGGCAGGCTATTCAGTCAGCATACATAGGCATAAGCAACAAACGTTGACTTAAAGAAAAAATGTGTTATGCATTTCTTTTGCTTTTCCACGAGTTCATAAACTATTCCACAGTTTCATCATTTTCTAACTGCAAAGTATTTTTACTTGAATGCATTAGGTATTTGATATAAGCATGTTGACTGAATTAGTAAATATTTAAGGAATGATGAAAATTGTGTTCCATTCTAGATGTTTTTGAAAAGGCATATCAATTAGAAACATCACATAGCATCATATACAGGTTAATACAAAACTTCTCATATGATCCATTATTGGCCAGAATGTTTTATAGTTTACTTTGATTTTCATCAGAATTTAAAAAAAAGCTGTTTATACTGAAAGACATCAGAAATGTTAAAACACTGCTAGTGTGATGTTGACATCATGTACCATTTCTTGCAAAATGAAGAATGACAAATTGAAAATTGCATGACCTGTGAAATACATTATCATTTACCACAAGCCTTCCTTGGAGGATTTTATATAGTAGGATAAATAGGCTGTCAAAAAAGAAAGAAGTGACTTACAAACCTGCCATCTAGTTGAGTGGCAGGGTTTTTGTATGAACACTTTTTTGAATAAGAATGTGGAATACACACACACATACATACATATATGTATATTAATCATCATGGGTACTAACTGTAGAGTCTTACAGAGAAAGAGATATTTATCTGTTTTGAAAAGGTGAAGTTACTTCATTAATTTATGTATTGGTTTATAGACAGGTAAGTAGATAAGAAGATAGATTGATCAGTATGGTTGAATTTGGACAAGGAGCAGAACTGAAAGGAAAAATTTAAAAATGTTTTCTATTACTTAGAATTAAGTAACCTTTTTCTGTTGTTAACCTAAAACCCAAAAGGCTATTAAAAGACAAAGTACATTCACATAGACTCAGATAGTTATAATATGGGGTATACAGGATCATGGAAAAAAGTGAGATTTTCCTAAAAGGCACAGAGTCAGGTTTCTTTTTTGGATTTTTCTTTTGTTTATTTGTGTTTTCATGGGAAGAAGTGAGGAAATTGGTGGAGGACTATGGTAACTTGTAGTGACTGTGGTATTAGAGCATACCTCTGAAAGGTGTGATTGTACACCTCTACATTATATACACTGCTGTAAGCCAGTTACTACAAGAAAAAAAATTGAAAAAGTTAATTAGTGCTAACAAGATTGATTGACTATATGTCATTGGTTATCAATTCCATTTTTTCCCCAAAGTTCATAATTATTAGTTCTCATGATCAGCATGACTTTTCAAATAATAGCTTGCTTGTGGTTTCTTAATGCTGTTACTTTTGGATGTATTCCAAAGTTCTCTGATCCCAGTTCAAATGAGACAGGTAATACAGTCTCCCTGTAATGACTAACTAGTTCCATTTTTAAAATGGCTTCACAAATGTCAACATTTCAAAATTTATACAAATTGGGACTGGGGGATTCATTAATGGGTTTTTCTAAATTCATTTCTAGATATTTTCTAATTATATATATATATGTATATATATGCACACACATATACATAAATAATATAAAGAATTCCCAACTCAATTAGGAAAAATAAAACAAATCTATATGGGAAAATGAAATAAGAAAAACAAGGAAGTTACAATTGAAAATGGTTTTGCAATATTTTATGAGAATTTTATAAAGCCATAATGTTTCAAGCATTATCCTTGATAAATATCTGGGAGAGTTTTGACTCAAAAAATTACCTTGTATCTTACAGATCCCTGGGATATTGACATTTGAGTTTTACTTCAATTAATTTACAGTGAAACTTAAATTCTTTTTTGGGTAAATTAACTTAATTCATTATGTCAGCATTCTGAGGAATAGAGTTCACATGTGAAGTAGGTGACTTAATTTATTTTACTGACTTAGGCAACATTTTTTGAAAACTTTTATTACAAGAAAAATTGTTTCTTAGTGAAATTACTTAACTTTTTCTCTCTTTTAATTAATTTGATACCTAGTAAACTCACATATCTTTAGCCATAAATTTCATATCTCTTAAAATGGCTTCCAGATTATAATTATATATTAAAATGTCACATGCAGAGGTAAAAATATTGTATTTTTACAATACAATATAGGGCATTGGGTTGGTTGTGGAGTAGTCTTAGGATGGAGGCTAGCAATCGGGGATGTACTGTCTGATGATGATCATAGGGGATAGATGCTTGGGTCACAACTCTGAAGCTGTCAGTTCTCAAGGAAATGCACACAAAGTCTCATCATAAGAGCATCAAGCACCATGATGATTCATGGAGCCTGGACCTGGGGCTGTCATTTCAGTCATTTAATTTTAATTCTATCTTGATTTTTTTGTGAGCTTAGTTTAGTCCCATTTTTATGGAGTTCTGATTTTATTTATCATGTTGGACTGATCTATCAAGAATGGGATATAGTTTTTATAAGCATCTTTATGCTCTCTGTTCCAATGGTTTGAAACATAAATTCAGTAAAAGAATTTTTTCCAGTCTCTTCGGAAGATTCGTCATTAGATCCACAGACACACAGGCCCTTTTTCCTACTTCAATAAGTATAATTTTACTTAAAAGCAATACTTGCATGTTACAATTGCATCTAATATTTGACTTGAATACTGCCTTCTATTTTGTCAGTTGGATTCTTTCAATCTGTCTTCCTAAATAATGCTGATTATTCAATCAGGGCCAGTCAGGAGACAAATAATGTGTCACTGTAAAGATGCAGTTTATCAAAACAATTGATGCTTAATAACAGGTGAAAGGAGAAACAAGAAACTGGCACTAAGAGGTGAATAGAGCCTGGGGAATGCAGTAATATAAAATACAGAAAGCAATCCACTATTTCTAGGGCTGACATACAGCACAAAATTTCTCCTCCAACTGTCACCTCCTCACCCAGTTGTCCCATAAGTGGAAGTTCAAACTGGACTGGAGAGAACATGGGTAGTTCACCCAATTGAGGACGAGTACACTGAGGATCCACAGGAAGATGCTGGTAAGTAGGAAACTGTCTCTTTCCTTGGGCTAAAGGAAATTCTTGGGCAGCTATGTTTAAAGTGTGGGGTCAATATTGAACTTTCAGTGAAGTTGACTGAGATGCCCTTGGAGTACTGCTTAACTGAGGTTTCACTGGAATTCCTGGGGACCGCCTGCAAGATCCTCTGAGACTCACTCCAGCTTAAGCATCCCAAACATGAACTGAGTTCTTCAGCTGCAAGATAAATAGAAGGTAGGAAGGAAGCACAGGACCCTTTCCTCCATCAATGATGTTCCAGTGCCAAAACTGGGAAACTTACATCTTTCCAGATGGCTAAGAAGAAATGATTAGCAAAGATATCCATTCAGGATTTAGAAAAAACTAAAATCATTCAGGACCTAGTACATCATTCTAAGTACTTTGAAAATTTGCATATTAACTCGGAACTTAAACAATAAAAAAATCTATACTCCAATAGTGGCCTTAAAAGTTCATGATAAATTAAAAATTAAAATCACAGAAAGCTAAAAGAAATTACCAACAAAGGTAACAGTTAAATTTAATGAATAGAAAACAAACATACACTTGCAAAAATCAAACTCATTTTAAGCATAACATTATAGAATGAAGAAAATGCATGTTGTTGGGTAAATTATATATCTATAGGAAAGAATGTAGATCTCTATCCCAGTGTCACAAAATATACAAAATTCTTTCCCTGAAGGAACTGCAATTCTAACGGTGATAGAGAAAATAATGAAGCTTCTTAAGATTCCTTATGTTGGGCAATGGGAAGAACAGTTAAACTGCAAAAAGAAGGTAAATATTAACCTAATGTATTGGCCAAGATGTGAGTAAATTCAGAAATAGCAGTTCTGAAATTTCTGACTTATGATTGTAGGACTCTGGTGGAGTATAAATACTACCTAGGCTTCAATTGGGGCAGCCAATTAATTTCTATTGACCATTTACATTTTAATTTTATTTCTGATTACAAAGGAAATAGGAAGTCACTATTAGGAAAAAGTGGAAATAACAGGATAAAATTAGGAAAACTAAAGTTTTCAGTAGAATAAAAATAAATTTTATGGAATATATGTGCTAGATTCTATAGCTAAAGAAAAATTTTAACTTAGAGGATGACACAATATTATATTCATTAATATAAATATTTCCACTTTTTCTTTTAATAAGATTGTTTTGCTCTTTGAGTTTCCATAAAAATTTCAAGATCCAACTTATAAAATTTTTACACACACAAAACTGGGTTTTAACACTTCTGACACATTTTGTAATTTCATTGAGATATATTTTATGGTCTTATTTTAGCATTACAAGATATAATTTTAATAACAATATCTTTTGTGATGTATGAAAAATTATTATTCCTCAGTTCTGAGATTCATTTCCAGTTTCTTATATTGTGGAACTGACTTTACTGAAAAATTAAGAGCTCATGTTCTCAATGCACATGTATGCTAGATGTATGTGACCACAGTTTGGGAATTCAGGGTACTTTTATGCAGAGATTGGTCAGCAGGAGTTAGGAAACCCAAAACTCAGTCTACCTCTGCAAATGGCCAGAGAAAGAACAAACATGCAAAGTTTTTTGGAGAACTGCATGGACTAAGTCATTTTATAGCAAATTATAATGCAATAAATGAGTGAAGTTTTTCTTAAAGACAATCTGAGTACCTTAAAATAGTTCAAATTTCTTTTTCTTGTATGAATGTTTCTTTTATAGTGCAAATGTATTTTAATTAAAAAGCTACATTGAAAATCATATTAAAGAGAAATTATTTTTACTGATATATGCCAGGGGGTGAAAATATTAATGCTAAATACAAGTTTTTCAAAAAGAATAAAATGAACTGTGATAAGTCTTTGTTAACTACAAAGTTGTAGTGCTCTGCAATTGTCCTTTGAAAAAAAGTTGAGTCACATTTTCTTTAGTCTAGCATCAAATCTGAGCATTTCAAGATGTAAACAGTAGTTCTTTGATGCCTTACTTCAAAGTATCCAAAGGAAATTAATCAAATTAATCCAGCCTTCTTACAACTGGCAACAAAAATGATTCCCTGCTTTGGACTCAGGGAATTTCACAAGATCCTAATGAGTGCTGGGAAGGAAAATAAAAATATATTAAATGGTGGCATTAAGGAGAAGATGCAAACTGCTCAGGTTCCTTTTTTCTGCCCGCTTAGAAATGTAAATGAATGGAGCATGCCCCAGGTGGTTTGGAAAAAAGTGGAGCACAAGGCAAGCCTAAAGGTGGCAGCTGCTACTCAGCAACCATGGACACTTGCCACATTGGAATTCAGACCAAGTTTGGCAGCTATTCCTATGTTGGTGGGAAAAAAAGAAGGAATTTATATTTTAATGTGAACTTTCAAATTTTTTATGTTGGTGTTAACAAAAAAGAAATCTCTGTGAGTCAAAAAGTAAGTTAAAACTCCTTATTTAGGGAAAGGAAAAAACATTCCTTGAGCCTAGACCTACCCTAATTCTTTCTATTTTAATCAAAGCCCTTGAAATCATTTTAAAATATAAAGTGACAGCTGTTTTTCATGCCAGTTTTCCCAGGGAGAGTATCAAGGAAAAGAATAATTTCCTGCTAAAAGCCATTAGTTGAAGATCAAGCAACTTTAATCCAGGAGTTAATATAAGATTATTTACATATTTTTTCTATAATTAAATAACTGTTTCTCATTAAATCAGGAAAAAGAGTATTTAATTTTTTTTAAATATCACTGTAGTGCAGCTTTTTTTCTGAAATAAATGTTATTCTCAATACCTCTTTTACTTAAAAATACCTCTATTCTCTCTTTTTTTCCCTGTTAAAATCAGAGTTGTAGGTTATATTACATTAGTTCTGTAGCTATACAAATTCCAGTTCTGATGTTTAATAGCTAGTGTGTAATTAACCTCAAATGTGTTACTCAAAATCTCCCCAGTTTCCTCATCTTGAAAATAATGATCACTGTGGAACCTCACCCATAAACTTGTTATGAAATGTTGTAAGGAAATCTTAAAGTCATCAGTATAACAACTAAGAAATAGGAAGTGGTCCATACATCTTAGCTCATATGTCATTTGAAGTCACTCCATTTTTCAGATTTATTTGGAAATTCTGTTGTAGGTGTCAGAAGACACATTTTTCCCCCAGTTAAAACTTCACACATTTATAACAATCACCTTTTTGGGGGAAACAGTATTTTTATTCACTGCTCAATATGTCTATTGAGTTTTTGATGTTACTCTGTTCCCAATCTGATCCTTTCTAAAAAATATAAATGACTTAGACAGTACCTGATTTAAAGACACAAATGTATACATGGAAAAGCAAATCAATTGATTTACCTGGTACCAAAAAAAAAAAAAAAGAGAGAAAATAAAAAAGAAATAGGGTTAAGAAAAGGTTTTGTTGTTTTGTTTTTGTTTTTACTTTAATTATACATTTCTATCTAAAGGCATATCAGGTGAAATTATATATACACACACATATATATGTGTGTGTATATATAATATGTGTATATATATATGTTTAATTCATGTTTCTCCATTAAATTGAAAAGAAAAGGCAGAATGGAGAGAGGAAGCATTATTTTTATAGCGAATCAAGTTTTGTCAGGTAAGCTATAGTGTGCCAAACATCTGAGTATGTGTCAACCAGGCCTATGACAGGCATAATTTTCATTCATATCCAGATGTTTCTGCATTTTGAGATCTAGTTTCATGTCTTGACAGTGAATATAAATGATCAATAGGAATATCGCATTTCATGGGCATTGTGAATTAAAGTCAACAAATTTATTTCATTTCCCTCTAAACAAAAATTCCTGAAATGTCACATTTGCCAGCATTAAAAGTTTCAAGCAAATGCTTGTGAAGGGTGGCCCTAGGCCACTGATGATTGAATATGTCATCTTGTTTCTTTCTAATGAAGAAAGCAGCACAGTTGCCAACTTTATGTGAACTAAGAGAAGCTCTTTAACCACTTGAGATTTCTACAATAGATTTCATTTTAAAGGTTGAAAATCCACTAAAATAACACAAGATTTAATTTTATTGCACACTAAAGAAATAAGGAAAACACAATGCCATGGAAATTGTTATTTTAATGCTGTAGTAAAAAGAATAAAAAGTTAAATATAGAACTTTGAATTACTTTCTTCTTTTCTCCTCAGTGAATGGTATATGTTAGTATTCTGGAGATTGGGAAATTTAACTTCACACAATACATCCAGCTAATGAGATTACAGAAACATTGTGCTTTCCATCATTTCCTTATCAGTGACAGTCAGTCCATTAAAAGCTCTAACCCCAGGAAGTGAATTTCAGTTTTAAACTTTTGCATTCCTAAAACGATCTTCCTTTGACTGTTAATAGATAAGATGGATGCCATACTCCATGACAGTTCAAGACATTTACCCTCCTAGAACTGTTCTGAAACCAGCAACAGACCTATTATCTTCTTTTACAAAGACATTTTATAGCAGTATGGAGTGAAATGTGAAATTTTGAGGGAAGTTTTACTGTTATTTACCAGTATTCTTGTATCCTTACAAAATGCAGTCTAATACACACAATGTATGATAGAGGTCTATGTGTTAATTGCATCTTGTCATAAAAATGGAACAGATCTATTAAAAACAATCTTTGGGATGATGGCACTACTTGTCCTTTTGAGAACTGAAAGGTGATGATTTATTCCTGAATCTTTAATTATTTTGTTCACATTGAGTTAGAAAACTCCATAATTGAAAATAAGAATTGTAGAATCATCCAAGCAGTCTTCCTGCTTGTGTGGGTGGGTCAATTTAAGAAGAGAAATTTAACAAACTATAATCCACAGATCTCACCTAATGAAGTAGGAAGGGGAGAATCCCACCCAGGCCTACAACCCAAGAGAACAGTCAGATGATTCGGAATGGCTTATAAATAGGGTGAAAGTCTTCTATAGATATAGCCACAGCAAGGTAAATTACAAAATGGATTCAAGTATACATTTCAGGCAAAGCTGTCAAAAAATGGTAAGCAAAGTCATCTGAAGCCATTGGACTTTTGAGAAGACGGGCTGTTCCTCATGAAAGATGGGAGAAAAAGATAGAGCTGGATTTCTATAGCTGTTCAATAAATGAGTGTTTACACAATGATGGATTATTTGTTATTGAATTTAACTCTCTAATTTAAACCCAAAAATATGTTTATATTAAATTATAGTAGCTGATCGACAAATGCCCCGATTTGAAATTATTTCCTCATTTATAATATCAAATATGTTAAATTATATTCCAGAATATTTTGAAATATTGAAGACTAGGTTTCCAATCATTCCTTGACATGTGAATTTAAGGTCATTCCAAGGCCCTACTATTTTCAAAAGACACTGTTAATGTTAACATTAAACTAGAAGAACTAAGATTACCCAGATTTAGTGTTATCTCTAGAATAACCTCTTTATTAAAGAAAGCTCCTTTATGGTAAGGCAAACATTCAGCATTCATCATGCATTTTTGTTGTATGAACCACAATCTCCTTGTCCTTTAAGTGCCCCCACTTCTTTCCTTGAAGTCACAATCCCTCTCCCATTCAAGAATAAAAACCCACAGTCTTTCTCATTTATTCAGGATTTGCAGTAGTGCTTACATATTTTAGTAAAAATAAAAATATTAAATTTTATTAATAATTTAGTCAGACTATGAACAAGAACAAAAGAAAGCCATCTGGGCCTCCCTGGTTGAGAGCCACACTGGGTGCAACACATTGAGAGAAACACTGTGAAGTATCCATGTCACAGCAGCGTGAGTTCAATGCCCGGCGAGGGAGGGGACCCACATGGCATAGCAGACCTCTTCTGCCTCTCCTGCTGCTCCCCTCAGCAGTGTATTTCAGTCGATCTGCCTGTTCTGCTCCCTACTCGGTCTCTGGTGAATCCTCTCACCTCCTGTGACTCTGGCCTGTAGCCCAGCTCTTGTACTCATAAATAAATAAAGCTTTAAAAACAAACAAACAAAATTCCTCTCTCTCAAAAAAAAGAAAAGAAACGAAAAAGAAAGCCATCTACCTTGCACCAATCACTGCTTGTGTGAATAACTCATGACTTTGAACACCAAAAATTAGTGTCTTTTAATTTAGACTTAATACTAATGAAATTACATATTATACATTGTAAGTAATTTATTCTCATTGTGAAAATATTTCTCTGCTTTTCATTACTTCTCCTGACTGCACATGGGAATAGTTTCCAGTTTGGGCTTACAAATAATTCCATTGTCAATATTCTACTACTAGCCTTTTAGTGTCACTACTGGTTGATTCAGGCACGTAAGAGTACAATAGATGATCTTCGAAAATGACCTTTTGCAGATATTGCAACTTTCTGAACTTGTCTATGAGATTTATAAGAAATCTAAAGACTCAACTTTTATTATACACATATTCATAAATGTGTGTCTTAGTATTATACTTTACTATTATTTTATTAATTTTTTCTAATTAATAGTTATATAACATTGACGTAAGAAATGTGACATCAACCCTTATTCTTCATTTGATTTCAAAATGTGCTATGATTTATTTTAAAATGTACAAAGTGTTTTGGAAATAGGGCCTCCCTAGTGGCTTAGGGGTTAAATCTCAGTGCTATCACTTCATCACCTCTGCAGCCTGAGTTAGACCCTTTGCCAGGCAGCTGACCCACCTGGCGCAGCAGACCTCTCCTGTCTCACCCACTGCTCCTCTTAACTGTGTTGTTCTCATTCTTCACCCACCCTGGAGAATCCTTTTATTCCCTACACTCTGGCCTACCCCCCTTTTTGTCTATGCATAATTAAATAAATAAAACTTTCAAACAAACAAACAGAGTGTATAGAAAATATATGAGGCAGAAAAGCATAAGATATGCAAGCATAGATATATAAAAAGATCAGCCAACAGTTTAGTAATTCAATTACCTCTATTTCCTTCTTGTTATATCAATATTTTCTTCCTTTTCTCATTGCCTTTGTATTTTCCTTAACCTCACTTTGCACTTCTAGTATTTTTATTTTTTCATTCTTTGTGTATTATTAAATGATATTCAATGACTTCAAGGGAATCATATATTTTAGACTGAAACATTTGTGAATATTAACTGAACTTTTATGGCTGAATTTTCATAAATATTCTTCTTTGTTTATAACTATTCAAGTTTAATGCTTTGTCAAGTATTTGAGTAACTTGGTTTTGACTAACTCCATTTGTTGTTGATCTTTTGTCCTTTAATCTCAGATTTAATACTTCACATTTTTATTCAATAATCTAATAAAAAAGATTTATTGTTATAATATTTATAATTATGTTGATGTTTCTTTTCATGTTATGCCCTTTATTGTGACTGTGACTTTTAGATTGTGCTTTTTGTCTCTTAGAAGTACCATTTTAATGTCACTAAAATCTATTTTTGACTCATTCTTACCATTGTAAATTCAGTATTTTCTTTCCACGTGATTAATTTCTGCTATTTCAAAGACATCACATTTTTTTAAATTATAATTGAAAAACATTTCCTGAAATGTCTCCTATATCATTCATTCTATATGTTCCTAATATGGGTCTAGGTCCTAGAGATAGATTAACTGAGAAAAATACATATTATGGTACTCAAGGAACTTACATTTGCTGTAAGTAGGAAGACAATCATTGAATAATACTACAATTATAAGAGTAACATAGCTGATTAAAGACTGTTAAGTTATGAGAAAGTTCTAATAGCTCAAGAAATTTTCAGAGTGTATTAGGACAATTGTGGTCAGATACAGTCTCCATAAGAAAAGAAATTGAAGGTGTAAGCCAGTAAATTATGTGTGTGAATCCATTTCCAGAAAAAAGAAATATCATGTATAAAAGTCTTAAATATGGACTCACTCAAAAACATATCTGCTAATCTTTGACAAAGTGTTACTTTCTCATTCATTTGTACCTTAACACTGTCAAAGCATGGCTTTTTTTTTTTTAATTGAATATAGTCATTGCTGCAATTATCACAAATGAGAGTAGAAATGCATTATCTCTCATTCGGATGATTCTAACCTGGATAATTCTTCAGAGGTTTTTAAGGTATATCATGAGCTGAGATTTATTAAAGCCTAAAGAGCCAGTTAAAATAATTTGAAGTAGATTTTTTTTATTATTAATTTAGAGCCACTTTGCATGCTTCCAATTATTTTAAAAGTTGCCACTCAAAGAAATAGGCATTTGATCTTCAAAAAGCCTTTGCTAAGTCATTATAAGCTTTTAAAATCACTTTCCTTTTAAAAGAAAAACATGCCCTCCTTTGGGTAATCCAATTTAAATGCTAGTTTTTCTTTTTTTTTTTTGCATAATAAATGTGCTTGTATTTTTATAGAATAAGCATTTCTAGTGCATATTTTGAAAGGTTAGAATTTGATAACATTTGACAAAAAACTAAAAAGTTGCTATCATCACATTTACCTTTCTATAAGAATGATTAGAGCATTTACAAAGGAGAGGTTTGATATAACAAAAAAGATCAAAATGCACATAAAAGTCATTAGATTAAATAAATACATGTTTTACTAGCAGGTTTAAATGTTCAAAATTTAAGCTTATGTGATTGTTTTTGTATATCATCTTGACATATTTAATCTTGGTTAAATTCAACCACACTTTTTATTCAATATTTTGTTGAATACCAATATATTTCCTTGTATTCCTTAGGATTAGAATAAAATTGTTCTGAAACATAAACTTTAAAAAGGTTAAAAATGACCACAAATGTCATTGCAAAAAAGTAAAGTAAAATATTTCTAAATACTGCAAATTTTGTATCAGAGAAATAGTTTGCTAACTAAGCTACTAAGACTAAGTAGGAAACATAGTCTGAGTTTCTATATGCTATGTACTTCCAAATCTACAGTGCAGAAAAAAAATTCAATGATAACTTTAATGCCTTAACAATAACTTTTTTTACCTTTCATATATCACCTCCTCACAATGACAGTGTCCCCAGAAAAATAACACTAATAAAGGTTATCATTTTAATAAGGTTATCATTTTAGAATCCAACCACAATTTTTATACAATATTTTGTTCAATTCCCATGTATTTTCTTACATTCTTTTATTCATTTCAAAAAAATTGTTCTGAAATCATATTTTGTCTAAAAAATTCACCATAAAAACATTTACATTTATTTCCCAAATTTATGTTTCTGTGTTAATAAGATTAGATTAGATACCCTTAGATACTTAAGAGTATCTCAGTTCCTTGATGTAATGTGCCACCTCCTGTGATCTTCAGACAAGAGTCTAATACTTTTGCTTCTTAACTAGAGAAATGATGGGATTGTTATAGAAGTTCAGAGAAAGTTGACTTCCATGAAAATTCTTTTAATCTTTAAAATTATTGAGGGACTTACTATAAAATTTTGAGCTTTTGCTTTTGAGAATGAAACTTGTATTTTATATTTAGGACTTACCATTTTAATTACTTTTTTTTACTAGGGTAATTATTGGTTTACATTGTTGTTTGCTGTTACCATAAAGTTCCCAGCATCAAATACCCATAGTCAAACACCATCATTCCCTGTACTTCCTTCCAACCTTCACTTCTCCCTCCTTCTCCCCTCCCCCTCTGATGTATCAGTTATTTTTCCTGAAAATGAAAGTATTTATTTTTAGTTTCTCCAACTTTAAGTCTTAAAGTTTGCTTCAAAACATTTTTATTTTACTTTTAGCAAAAGCTTTTCCTGGCATCATAATTTTTTAAAGATATTTTACTGAATAAAGCGATTAATCATTTACTATAATTTCTGTAATTGATTATATTTTAATGGTTAAGTTTTGACATTATTTTTAAAGGCAGTTTTGCATAATTTTACCTTCGACATCTTTCAATTCACCTATAGGAGTAAATGTGTATTTTGCAAAACAATTTTGAAAATTTGGAGGAAACCCTTTAAAGCACTGTTTTCCAGCTCTGAAGAAACAAAACATAAGCAAAATAGGTTGCATTATTTTTTTGCATATAAATTGACTACAGTAAAGACAAGTGATATCTGTATTTAAGAAAGTAAATATAATGTTCATTTCAAGCACTGCAGACAAATTAACATAGTAATACTACTATAACATATAGCTACATAAATCTATAAATCAGTCAAACTAAGTCATACATATTTAATTAGAAAAATGTTATTAACCAAGACAAAAAAGAAGGCTCAGTTGCTACTTAGAAATAAAAATTAAGCATCTTTCTCTCCCTTTGAAAAAGAAATTACACATCTATATACAGGCACACATATATGTATGTGTATAAATTCTGTATAACACTAATACATTTATTAGTTTAGTTATGAAAATTTGACTTTGAAAAGTGAAAAAAATATTTCATTAAAAATAAATCTGCTGCGATTGCAGTAACTCCCTTTGTAACACTTTTCAAATTAAAATCTTGTCACTTTCCTGTGTTGTAAATTACTATTGAAATACTGGAAAAAATACTAGCCCATTAACAAACACTCTTGATTCTACTACATAGGTAACTAGTCCCTATTATAGCACCTCTTTGTGGTTCTGCTACCGGTCATATATCACAAACTTTGGGGCAAACTTCTCAATTTTACCTAGCAGAACTTAAGAAATAGGCTTTTTTGAGGATAGAAAAAAGGACTGCAAGTAGTAGCAAGATACTTATTTTGAAGTTTCCTTTTACAGTATTAACCATGTGTAGATCAAAATAGAAATTTTGCTGAGTCAGAGATTCCTATAGACCAGACCAAAACCAAGAAAACGCAAATACTTAATATAGGGGGTAATTGGAAAGTCTTTACATTGCACTTAATTTTTCTATTAACCTAAACTGCTCTTAAAAATAGTCTATTAATTATAAAACTGCATTGCATTTTACTCTGACTGTACAATTCCTTTGGCAACTTGAATGAATACTTAATAAAAGAAAAGTTGTTTTAATCATTTATTAGTTTTAAAAGATATATGAGTAATAGAGTTTTATTTCCTAAAATATATCTTTTATTTTAGAGTGAAATTTGGGGCCTCCCTGGTGGCGCAGTGGGTTAAGCAATATACTATGAAGCAAACCACAGCCACTGCAATGACAGTTCCATCCCTGCCACCTGCGAGAAGGAAGCCACATGATGCAGCAGACCTCACCTGCCCTGCCCGCTGCTCCCCTCAGCAGTGGATTTCAGTCCATCTGCCTGTTCTGCTCCCCACTCTTTCTCTGGTGAATCTTCTCACTACCCCCGCACCCCTAGTCTGTACCCCAGTTCTTGTATGAATAAATAAACCTTAAGCGTGAAACTTGAGTTATATTAACTTTGACAGTTTTTTTTAAAGTTTTATTTATTTATGCATACACGAGCTGGAGTACAGGCCAGAGGTGTGAGAGGTGATAGGATTCACCAGAGACAGATTGGGGAGCAGAACAGGCAGATCAACTGAAACACAGTGCCGAGGGGAGCAGTGGGCGGGAGAGGTCTGCTGTGCCATGTGGGTCCCCTCCCTGGACAGGTATCGAACTTATGCTGCTGTGCTGCAGATGCTTCACAGTGCAGCGCTCAACCCACTGCACCACCAGGGAGGCTCCCAATTTTTACAGATTTTTTTAATTACCTATTGCTAATATTGAGTACTCACACTAGAACTTTTCAGTTTTATGTATTCTTGTAGTTGTGTTTTGTGTGGTTTTGTGTGTGTGTGAAAACTGTTTTGTGGATTGTCTTAGTTGTTTTTTCAAAAGAAAATATAACAGTTGAAGTTTTAAAGATCTAAGGAACAATTACATATGCTCAAAATAAACACATCTAGTGGGTACAACATTGAGATTTCCATTTCAATTAAAATCTATTGTCCTCAACTATGAGTTTATTCTGTCCTTACCAATTCAAGTAAGAGTGGTAACTGCCAGAAAATTACTCCAAAGAAACAAGGAATCAAATAAAAATATACATGTATTTTATTAAGTTAAACCAGTTGAGTTTGTAAATTCAAGTATTTCAAAGTCATATGTGTGCTCTATGAAAACAAAGAAAAAAGTAAATTTCTAAAGGTTAACATGGAAATTTTTGTTAGGAATAAATAACAGTGAATTAACAAGATGATTTTTGTTTCTATCCTCAAATATATCTGTTGACTATAAATACAAGTCAGGGCTAAAAGGTACTGTAGATGATGGGAAAGATTTTTTTTTTTTTTTGGATAAATAACAGAAGGTGTATTTTTTTTTTTTAAGTGTTAAAGTGAAACTAATAAGCTTTTACTTCTCCCTCAATCCAGGAGACTGCCACCTTGTGTTTCATCAATGAATTCTGGTTGTGGCAACAAAAAAAATCAGTGTGTATTTTAGGAAAAGGCTTTGATTTCCATGGAAGTTAGTAGTAAGAGTTTCCATGAGCATTTGAGGTTGAGGCATGATTATTGGCATTCAGGAATATCTGTGGCCATGACACAGTCTTTACACAGTGAGGAACCTAAGGAGAAGGGGCCTGAGATTATTTGGTTAAGATAGTGTTCATTAAGAAGAGCTGGACCACCAGCCATTAGACAGACGTGCTATTTGACAATTTGCTTTTTAAGAAACATTGTGGTGTATATGGTGAATATGGTGTATATGGAGTATCCTGAGGCTGGTCCAGTCTCATGAGATTGGAGCAGGAACAACATACAAATAAATTGTCAAAGTAGGTTGGAGATTATTCTTATTTGTGTGAGCTAAGGAAGAAGTATGAATTGTGTGTCCTCAGGACAAAGCACCTTCACAGTCCTGTGCAGAGGAAAGTATAGAAGCATCTCCAGGTGGAGGATCAGAGTTGGTACCATAGAAGAGGCAGTGATAAGGCAGGGATAAGACACACCCATAAAGAATATCCAGATTGTCGCTCTTGGTGGTACAGGGGTTAAGTCTCAGCACTATCAAGCTATCACCAGCCAGTTCATCAGGCATTCGATCCCCAGCCAGGGAGGTGACCCAAATGGTGCAGCAGACCTCTCTTGTCTTGCCCACTGTTCCCCTCAGCAGTGTATTTCAGCCAGTCTGTCTGTTCTGCTTCCCACTCTGTCTCTGGTGAATTCTCTCACCCCCCTCACCTCTGGCCTATACCCCAGTTCTTTTAAGAATAAATAAAATCTTTAAAATAAAAGAGTACATAGAGTGCTATTTGTCTCTAGGTTCTTTCATGTTTTATTTTGACCCGTTTCTTTTTTTCTTTTCATCAGGGTAATCTGGGCTTATGGATCATATTTAGTTTTAAACACTGTGACCTCCTTGTTTGGATAAGCCATCAAAAATATACACTGAGATTTGAGAATTGAATAGCTGGGTAACATTCTTTGCTAACCTCTCCCCAACTTTTACTATGTTAATTTGAAGTTAATATTTATGCAAGTGATTCAATATGTATGTTGAGTTTAACTCTGATGGAGGATGAGGGCACATTCATCCAGCAAGATGCCAATTTGGCAGAGTCAGGATGGAGGTAGACACAGTTGTGTTTCTGCAGCTCAGGCTGACACCCAAATATCCATTCTCTGTTCACTTTACTTCTAGTGATGATTATTTGCTAGTACAAAATTCAGGAGGAAAGAATACATGGTTTTGGGGTCTAACCAGATATGCCTTTGGAACTGAAAACATTCTCTGGAAGATCTTGGTGACCATCATCTAGTTGGTGAGTCTAAAAATGCAGCCACACCTTGCTTTTTCAAGTCACCACTAGGGTCACCTTCTCCTTTCCAGTCACCAGCTCTTAGTTCATGGAGATCAGCTGCTGCTTCACATATGTCTGCAAGCTGTACTCCCAAAATCTTTGTGTCAAAAGAGTTTGTCTTCCTACCCACCTTTCTTCATGAACTGTTATCCCAACTCTTACTTTAAAGTCAAACTCATCCATTTCAATAACCACTCTTCCAAAAAGAAGAAATGCAAAGAATAGAAATTTCCAAGAATGGACCTAGAGCAGGATGAAGACTGGAATGTAGAGGAGGGGAGGGGTAGATAGCTGAAGATAAAGATTATTTCACTTGAACTCCAGTAAGGTGCTCTGAAGTTTGTGGTATTGGATTTGCTTTAAAAAAAATAAAATTAGACTACTTACCAGCAATAGATGTTTATAAAATGTACAGTAAAACTATTGATATCTTCAAAGTTCATTTTTAACCAAGGATAATTTTAAATGTATCAGAATATAAATTATGCCTAAAATATTTCATTGCATTTCCATGCTGTTTTTAAGTGTATTGATCACTGATAATTGAATTTTGATATATGAGGTTTCCTTAAAGGATGCTTATGAAAGCTGGAATTTTTGACAATTTCAAAGTTATGGACACTTTTGGATGCAACTCGGTAAAGTACCACATGCTGTGATCATTACTTTTCCTGCTTTCCAAGTAACACCAGGATGCCTGTGAACCTGACCTACACGAAATAGTTATTTAGGTGCTTTGAGCTGCCTGCCAAACTGTTGTAGTTGCTTTTTGATATGGGCAGATGGCTACTTCAAAACAAATCAAAATACAATATTTGGTCTCTGAACTTATGTGAATTTAAGTATCAGAATACAAATTCTATCTCAGACTGAATTTCAGGTTTCACTAATTCTTTTGATGTTCTTAGGCAGTTTGCATGAAATATATTTGATCAAATAGCTAACACAGGTTTCACTTTTATTAGTTTTTTTGTGTAATGTCCCTTTTCATGCTGTGCTAAATGCCATAAAAATTAGAGAATTAAATATTAATAAGTGGATCTAAATATTAATAGGTAGTGTCATAAAGACAGACAAAATTTGTATTAACAGCACAGCTCATTCTTTTTCAGAGGCTGTGTTTATATGGTTTACTGTTGCAATATTGTAAAACTTTTAAACTAAATAATTTCTGGGAAGTCTATGAAAAATGTGAATAGGAGCAAAATACATGAATTTAGTTGTTTTAAGGAATACAGTATTGTACAGATTTCAAGCAAACAAAGGCAATTACATTGATTTAAGCAATACTTTTCTATTTTGTCTTGATTTAGACTTTTCTTATTTCTCCCTCCCTTCATCCCCCCCTTTTCTTTTCTTCCTCCCTCTTTTTCATCCCTCCAGTTCTCCCTCCCTCTCTCCCATGCTTCTTTTCTACCTTTCTTCATTCTTTCTTCCCTCCTAATATTCTCATAGCTATATCTTTAAGTTGCAATAGTGGGTAAAATAGATATATTTTAAGAATAACCTAATTGATTATCATTTAACAGTTATTTATGTTATTAAAAGATATTTTCTTGGGTTGTTCAGACCCAGAGAATGTAAATGTCATATGTCAGATGGCACAATGTTTCTTGTAAAAATTGTGTTCCTATTGTATTATCAGTATCACATGAGAAAAATAAAAATTACAACCACAATTATTCACCTGTCAGAGTCAAAAAACATGAACAGTTTGAAAACATACTCTATTGTTGAAACTAAGAAAGAATAAACATTCTAGGGGCCTCTCTGGTGGTGCAAGAGGCTGAGTACCGAACTGTGGGGCTTCAGAAGCCACTGCAGTAGCAGTTCCATCCCTGACAGGAAGGGGACCCACATGGTGCCTCAGACCTCTCCTGTCTTGCCCACTGCTCCCCTCAGCAGTGTATTTTTCAGGCAATCTGCCTGTTCTGCTCCCTACTCTGTCTCTGGTGAATTCTCACAACACCCACACCTATGGCCTATGTCCCAGCTCTTGTATGCATAAATAAATAAAATCTTTAAAAAAAAAAGAAAGAATAAACACTCTTATATTTTGTTGCTCAAAATGTAAAATGGTACAGCTATGGAAAGGAATTTGGCAACACATAACAAAGTCACCTATGCATTTGATTTTGACTTAGCAATCTCACATCTAGTAATATATCACAAAGGCACACATGTACACTGACATAATTTTGGAAACATTTGTGAAATATTTTAATGTATACTATTGGTACAAAATTTAATTCCCTTCCCATATCTAAAATTCTACTCTCCAATTCCAACAGTTAACTAAACTGCAATATATCTACAAATGAAGAACTATGTATCAGTAAAAAAGCATTTGAGAATTATGTATCATATATTGCATATTTTGAGTGTCTCTTTCTCTGTTTTCTAAGACATGTTTTAAAGAAGTGATCTGAATTTTTCTCTAAGTATTAAAAGTGTCCAGTGAAACATACATATCTAGAGGTTTGATGTGAGGGACTTGTTATAAACTCAGTTACTTTATAGGTTAGATACCTATGCAAATTATCACTTTGATAATATGTGTGATTGTTTTGTAAGGAATTGTTTCTCTTTATTTAATATATAATATTATAATATTTATTTTTGTAGACTTGTTCATAATATACTCACAGCAGCCTCTCAAGGACAGCAATGTCTCAGAGATACCACCTCTTCCTAATTTCATATTCACAAATTATCCTTTTATATGGGTAGACTTATTAAAGTTTTGTCAGTTGAAATTTTCAGAAAAAAACTTTATTTGTTTCATTGATTTTTCTATGTTACTAGTTTGTTTTAAATTACAGTGGTTAATTTATTATATTTATGGTTTCCTTTATTCTGCTTTTTAAAAATATTTTTAATCTTTAGTTTCCTATTTTCCAAAGTATAACTTTAATTTTTCTCTTGGCATTGTTTTAAGTGTTCCACAAGATTCCATATACTGTCTTCATTCCCATGCAATTAAATTCAATTAAAATATATTTTTGACATTTTCTCTTTGATACACAAATTATTTAGAAGGGTATAGTATTTTCCTGCTATTCTGTTATTAATTTTCCAATTTGATTCTTGGTAAATGTTCCGTGTTTACTTAAAAAGAAAATATGTTCTGTTATTACATGGAGTAGCTACAAGTGTCAGTATTATTTTCTTGGTTTTTGAGGTTTTCAAGTTTTTTTCTTTATTATTGAAGAATTTTGTCTAGTTGTTCTATCAGTTTTTGAAAGAGGATTGTTGAAAACACTAACCATTTGCATGGGTTTGTTTATGTTTCCTGTTAGATACATCTATTTCTTACACATAATCTGCATTTCTGTTACTAACTACCTACACATTTCTATGCCATATTTGTGGATTGATTGATTTATCATAATCTCCAACTCTCTTAATTTTGTTTGCTTAAAGTCTTCCATTACTTACAATAATATAATGACTCCTGAATTTGTTGCATGAAGATGAGCTTTTCCATCCTACTCATGTTTATATTATTAAATTTTAGGTGTTTATATAGAATATATATGGTTTGGTAATATTTTTAACTCTATCAATCCTTTTTATTTTAAGTAGTGCAATTAGTAATTTCCATTTTACACAACTAGACTTAAATCAACATTTTTTTTTTCAAACTTCTCATGTTGTCTCTATTTTTCCATTTTCTGCTTTCTTCTTGTTACTTGAACATTTTTGTTCAGGATGTCATTGTAATTCAACCAAATTCCATTGTGTATTTTATAGTTTATTTCTATACTGGCTTTAAGCCCTTTAAGTGTTATATGTAGTATCTTAGGACAGTTCACTGGATCCTCCTTTTACCAATATAAATAAAACACTAGGAATATTGCCTCTCACTAAGATGCAATTTATAATACAATCACTCTAAATATTTTCTGGTTTTGTGCTTAATCATAGAATGTGTGTATGAGAGAGAGAGACAGAGACAGAGACAGAGAGAGACAGAGACAGAGAGAAGTGTGAATTGAAACATGAGTTATAGACATAGATAGATACTATTTCCATTTTTAGTGCAGTGTCTTTGGAAGATAATGTGACTAGATTTTAGTGGGTTTGTCAGGGAAACAAGAATCTAATTAGTCTTTAACTAGTTCACATGAAGGACATAGAAACTGTTCAAAGTTCTTTCAGAATTGTATTTATTACTTTAGTCTGAAAAGCTATAAGCATAAAAAAATGGGGTTGGCATTTTGACATTTTATTTGGATAAAATTAGTGTTAGAGATCCTGAAACCAAAGGAAAATGACTGAATAGTCTCACCTCTTTTGTCTGATCTTTGTGGCCACTGCATTTACATTTCTATCACTTTCAGTAAATAGAAATTTATCTTAACATATCTGGGTAGGAGTGGGAGTATGTGTGAAGAAGTGCTGAAGCCTGTAAATTCAAGAACATCCCTGAGTTGTGAAGATCAAATCAGTTAATTTCTGTGTCATTCTCCAAAATTTCTTATTTCATCACCATCTATTCTTCTCCCTTGGGATATTCAGATCTTGTTGTTCATAAATGGCATAACTTTGTGCATACTTTCCACTTGAACTGGATAGTTTTCTTATAATCAAAGGATAACTTTGCCTATTATAAAATTCTTGCATCACACTTCCTCCTTTCAGAGTATTTTAGATATTGATCAAATTGTCTCCTTGCTTGAATGTTATTATAAAATTGAATCCAATCTTACATTTCATTCTAGCAGGAAACATGATTTTTCTTTTGCCTACTCCTATGATTCCTTCTTTGTCTTGAATTTATCATTTCTACCATAAAATGCTTTGATTTGGAATGTTAGTTATGAATGTAAATATCAGTACTCATTGTAATATAGGAGTCCCTTCAGGGTTCACATTGAATTTGTCTTTATTTCAGTGAAAGTTTAAAAAAATATTATTTGACTCTATATTATAGATAATTAATTTATTTGTTCTTAAAAATATCACTTGATCATATTTACATTCCATTTTCTCCCTCGATCTAGTCACCTTCACAATTAATTAATAAGGCTACCTTTTTCATCTAGGATGTTCATTTAGTCTTTGAATTAACTTTATCTTTGTTACATGATACTTTCCAACTCACTTTCCTATTCCTTGGGCATTATTTAAAATACTCTTGGAACACTTGTTTATCATAGCTCAATTTTACTTACTATTTATTAATATGGTGTATCTATAAATTCTATGAGAGTATAAAAGGTTTTTTTTTTTTTTTTTAAGTTTTCTTTGTGATCTACACCCCTTTCTGTCTCTGGTGAATCCACTGCACCTCTGACCTATACCCTAGTTCTTGTATGCATAAATAAAAATAAATCATTAAAAAATGTCCTTTTACATTTGAAGAAAAAATATTTTATTCTTAGACACCATATTATTTACTTTATAATTATGACATCTGATTTATTATTGTTGATTGTCAGAGATTTTGACAACTATAGTTAATTATGTAGGAACTGAATTTAATGTTGCTATTGACAAACATTCCTTATCAAATTCCATGACTGACAGAAATTTTTTTTACCACTCCGCATATATCTGTTAGATGTGATTTGTGAGATCAGTCTTCCCAAAGGGTCAAAGTATCAAATAGGTTTTTCTCAGCTCAGAGGATTATCAACTTGAATTAACTAAAGGTCAGCTAAGACCCTATGAACCTTGTGAGGTCTATAACGGTTACTGGAGATGCATTCTCCTTGTGTTAGTCTTTTTCCCTTTTCTCTTGGAAGATTCAATTACTGTACACATTTTATGAATTAGAATAAAGCAGTTTTGGGGAATGTTCAATTTATCAGTGAGCTCTGTAAGAATCTATTTTTAATGTCATTGTAGGCTAAGTTCCTCCTAGTCTATCATGTGAAACCTCCCCACTTCCCCTGACACTTAGAATCCCTAAGCAGAGAATAAATATCCAGGTCCATTTTATTATTCTTTAGAATTTGCAACAATGTAAACTTACCTCTTGGATGTTATTAAATTGATTTTTCTTTTTTTAACCCATCTGATTCTGGTTTAATTACATGCTCAGCCTGAGATGAACCCAAAGGGATAAGGAATTATCTTCCTTGAACCCACAACAGACTTATCACAAAGGTCCTTACTTGATTCAGTCTGAGTTCATTCCAATAAAGGAAACTATTCAGTGTTTAATTATGTAGAAATTTATAACGGACCTTCCATTACCAGAGTGATGGACTGGCTAAGGTGTTAAGCAAAGAGGAGATTTGTTCTTCTTAGATCAAGAAACATCACTGCTTTCAAGCAGTAAGTTCTGTGACCACTTATGTTCCCAGAGATACTGACAGTGGGAAGTGCAAGCACTCTCTCCATGTCTGCTACTGTCAGAAATGCATTTGCTATCAAGCAAAACCCAGGATATCATTTCCCCACTGTTGCTAAACTGTTCTCAAAACTGTTAATTTCCACATTGTCTCAAATCACCTTTTGATTTTTATAACAGCTCTATGA
Organism: Galemys pyrenaicus; assembly: GCA_019455555.1. Classification (NCBI taxonomy): domain Eukaryota; kingdom Metazoa; phylum Chordata; class Mammalia; order Eulipotyphla; family Talpidae; genus Galemys; species Galemys pyrenaicus. The sequence goes on from JAGFMF010011791.1 coordinate 9,293,644, forward strand.
AATATATATTATTTTTGATGCTGACTGTTTGTGTAGATACCATATCTTCCTGATCCACTCATTTCTTTTAAGCTTAGATTGTTTTCATAATTTATCTATAGTAAAAAATGTTCCAATAAATAGAGGAGTAGAAGAAGTTTCTTTTTGAATGAGTGTTTCTGATAGGTGCCTGGGATGGAATTACTGGGGATGACCCTTGGTTATTGTCAGTCTCTGATGTTATCAGCATCCTCATAAGGAATAAAAATATTTCAATAAGCATTATGTGACCCTTAACCATGGTCCTGAGGAATGTGGCCCAGCATGTTAAATTACCTGCTGTGTTAAAGACTAAGGAAAGACTCATGCCATGGCCCTTGACTCAGGCCAGACCACATATCTATCTTCCAAATTCTGTCTCATTACTTCCCACTGACAGAAACTGAGAGAAACCTGATTACCAAAGGTGTGTGAACACATGGTTTGCAGGTTTTTAGGTTTTCAGTTCAGAGTACAAAAACAAAGTATAGAAAGGAAATGTAAATACAGTATTTTGAACACCACTAACTCATTAGGGATTAACTCTATCTTGTCTTGCTAGAGTTTATTAGAGAATCAAAGTGAAGATTCAAACCAGGGCAACAGTGTGTAAGAAGCGTTTCAATAAATACAAATCTAAATTTAGTTTATAAAGGTAGGAATAGTGAGACAGCAACATTAAAAAAAAAAGCAACATTAAAAAAAAACATTAAAACCTCAAACATAAAAAAAAGTTATTTTTAACAGAAGCTGCTTGTAAGCTGTCCTGCCCTAAAGATTTGCTGATGTTGGAGGAAGGCAATACAAGATTTAATTTTTTTTCTTTGTTAATAAATGCAATGTAGACATGTAAATTCTGAGCATCCATTGTTAAATCTATGTTTTTATATATGAAGGATTGACTTTACATTTAGGCAGCAGATTCCTATATCCAGGATGGAACTTTTGAAGATGGCTTTGCTCTCTCTTTTATGCTTTAGCAGGGACAGGTCCTCCAAAAAACTTTGCTTATATTCTGGTCTGCTACAACAAAATATTGTATGTTAGATGCCTTATAAACTACACATATATTTCTCACAGTTCTGGAGGTTAAGACATTACAGATCAAGAGTCCTGTCTAGTGGAGTTTTGGGAGGATCACTTCTTAGTTCATAGATATTTCTCTGTCCTTATATGACAAAGGGAGGATTTTTCTGGAACTACATTCTATAAGAACACTTGCATTCCTGAGGGGTCAGACCTTATGCTATATTTATCCCATAAAGGGCTCACCTGCAAATGCCATTACACCTGAAACTAGGTTTTAACATATGAATTAACAGGAAATACACAAACATTTAGTCTCTGACAATACCTCTACTTCTCAATTACTCAACTTTCTTTGAACCAACAATCAGGTTATGATTAAAAAGATACAATGATATCTTAAGTTTCTTTTCATTTTTAACTGCTAAATTTTCTGTTGTCACACCCTTTACTTCTGATTCCTTAACCTTAATTCATAGAGACTATAAAGGATATGAAACTTAATTTTATGAAATTGTATAAATATATTGGGATTAAGGAAACATAAAAATAAACAATGGAAACTCTTATTTCATACTTCTAGCTAGTATAACTTAGTTTGTATTTTTATTTTTTTTATCTTTTTCTGTTACATTAAAGCCCCAGTGCGCTACTCTTTCATGTGAGAGGACAATTTCCATGACTTGAAAAAGATGAGACTGAAAGGTGATATGCTCAAGACAGCAAAATGTCAACTAAATGCAAACTGTGAAAGTCAGATATCTTCCATGGTAGCTTTGAAAAAAAGCTCATCTCCTGCAGACACTTGGCCGACTATGCAAAAATGCAGGCCAGATCTCATTTTAAAGTTAAATAGCTCAAAAAAGATTGAATGCATAGCCTTGATTGATGAATTATATTAAAATGAGAAATCTAATATAAAAAAGTATGACCTCAAGGTCAAGAATGGGTAATCTAGAAATACTCAGAGTCACCTGAAGCCTCACCAGTGGTCTCTCCCTGGTCAGGGTAGAACAGACTTGAAAAAATTGTGCAACAGAATATTCTGGCACAGAATCTTGAAGGCTGATGCTTGTTCTCCTCAAGAACTGGTAAATATTCAATAATCCTTCCAAAAGAGAGGCCAGGTACTGTGACAAGAGTGCTCTAAGGAAAGGAGTTACACCAAGACAGTTACTTGAATAGCTAGATATGGTGTCTAAGTAAATGCAGATACCAGGACACTGGGAATAGCTTTATTGGCATTAAGTAGGTTAGGGGGACCTCCCTGGTGATACAAGGGGTTGAGCACTGCACTGTGGGGCTTCTGCAGCCATTGAAGTACAAATATCACCCTCCACCCTTTCTCTCCCCCTCCAGGGAGGAGACCCATATGGCACAGCAGACCTCTCCTGCCTTGCCCACTGCTCCACTCAGCAGTGTATTTCAGTAGATCTGCCTGTTCTGCTCCCCCTCTGTCTCTGATGAATTCTATCACCCCTCCCCCACAACTCTGGTCTGTACCCCAGCTCTTGTATGTACAAATAAGTGAAAAATCTTATAAGTAAGTACATAGATAGATAGATAGATAAGTATAATGGTAGCTGGAATTTTGTCACAAAGATAGAAAAAAGGCGTGAACATACCTATGGTTATATTTTTAGTTCCTCTTTTTTTTCAAATTTATTTATGCATACAAGAACTGGGGTGTATGGCAGAGGTGAAGGACGTGAGAGGATTCACCAGAGACAGAGTGGGGAGCAGTAGTGCAGGCCAGCTGCTCAGCCACCTGACTAAAATCCAGGTATGAGGGACACTCCTGAAAGATAGGGATGCTCCAAAGGCTGGCCCCTGCTGGACTCCTTTTCTCTTGGCTAAATTGTAATTCTGTGATTTCATGATACGTGCTTACTGAAAACACATTCATGGGGGTGGTTATAAAATTGGCTGTTTTGCTAGACAAAATAATTGGATGCTATGCATTTTGATGATGAACTACTACATGGCAAATATTGTAATGTAAATTCAAAAAGCCAATATTGCAAAACCAGGCAGTATAAAATGCAATTGGAATGTGGTTGTTTTACAGACTCTAAAGTTACTTATTAGATAATTTCCCAGACTTAAACATTTGCTATGGGAAAGTGGCCTTGGGAACCGAAGAAAGACCTCTGTAACTTGGGAGGCTCTGTATCTCCCAAGAGATAAATGAGTCACGTAAACCTTACCAACCTTCCTTCCCTCTTCTCTGCCTCTGTTTTACTTAAATCATAATCATATATAAAAAGAATCCCTAGTGTCAAAAAGTATTGACATTAGTTTGACTCTAGACCTTGCAGCTAATAGTCTGTCTTATGCTTAGAGTAAAAACAAAATAGTTAGTTGTGACTGCGCAAATTGCCATGCCTGCCTTAATATTAAAAAAACTAGTGTGCTGATAGAAACTTGCTATGCTTATAGAAACAATTGTAACATTTAAGAACTAGTATGCTGATAAAAATATGACATCCAGCAAGTAGGTTTTACTTTGAAACAGTATATGTTCTAAATCTTGACTGAAGGTCTTAAAGACCTGGAACTGTTCTTAAAAAAAAAAAAAAAAAAACAATGTAATGATTGTTATCTTTCTGCTCTATGCACATGATGATGTAATCCCACTGCTTGCCTGCAATGTATAAATAAAGATCTGCTGAGACCCTCAGTAGGACATTTGCTACACTCTGATCAAGTGACTAGTGACTCCTCAATTTCCTTCAATTCACCAATGCCTTCTCTTCCTGTGGGAACCTGACTTTAGCTGGAGCTGGCCTTCCGCAGAGCAGAACAGGTGGATCTACTGCTGAGAACCACTGGTGAAATACACTGCTGAGGGGAGCAGTGGTTGAGACAGTCGAGCTCTACTGCACCATGTGGGTTAGCTCCCTGGCTAGGGATGAACTTATGCTCCAGTGACTGGGGGCACTTTGACAGCACTGAGACATTAATCCCTTTCCCACCCAGGAGGCCCTATATCTACAGTTTCTAAGTGAAAAATTAGAATAAACTTCATTCAACTTTGTTGAAGTGGAATCCATAAATAAAATTGTAATATAAATTTGAAGTGTACAATGGGATAATTTGATATAGATATATATTATAAAAGGATTCCCACTGAATTACTTACCATACCCATCATCTCACATATTTTCCATTTTTTTGTAATACACTAAATTTCTATCAACAGGTCACCATGGCCTATGTTATATCCTAAGATCTTATTCATCCTATAAATAAAATTTTGCATCCTTTTACCAGCCTCTTCCTATTCCCCACACCCCAACCAGTAGTTAACATCATTTTATCTGCTCTTATTTGTTCAACCTGTTTTTTACTGTTTGTTTGTTTTCAGATTCCACATATAAATGCAGTGTTCGTAATTCTCTATTATTAGTCTATGATACCTAGGATAATACCTTCTGGGCTCAAGCAAGTTCCTTTCAAGTAAAATAATAAATAAAGGATTTCCTTTATTTTTAAAACTGATAATAGACCATTTTTGCATACATTTTTTTATTCACTCATCTATTCATAGTTATTAGTCAATGTTTCAATACATTGACTATTTTGAATAATGCTGCAATGAATATTGTATTACAGGTAGTGATTCTTCTCCTTTGGATATTTACACATATACCTAGAAGAGGGATCATATAGTCCTCCTTTGTTTAATTTCTTGAGGAATAGCCACACTGTTTTGCCAAATGTCTCTACTAGTTTATGTTCCCATATTGAGACATTCTCCACAAAGTGCCAGGTGGGCTATTTTCAGCAGGCCCAAAATAGACTTTTTTCACCTTGGTATGGAAACTATGGGCAATCAAGGTCCTGTGAGGATTGGGAGGTCTATTATTAAAACAATGTGTTCACCATTAGAGAAAACTCTTTACTAGCATTAAATAATGCTGATAATTTTACTTTGAGAGTTTTGAATGCCCTGAATAATAGAAGCTTCTCTTCATTTTAAGTCCTTCACACTTCCCAAAATGAAGAAGAATCATTATCTTCTAAGTTTCTGCCTTTCTCTTAATTGAAAAAAATAACCAATGTTCCTCTTTTTATGGCATAGAATATTGTAATTTTAGGGCTCATCCATTTGGAATTTTATCAGTGAATTTGCCCTGTAGGAGAATCTCACCTTTACTATTAGAGTAGAGATGAGGACACCTACCTCTCGTTTGTCATGGGAAATCTCCCCTTTCTTCAATACCCTAAGTCCCAGAAGGCAAGATGAATATTCCTAGTCAACTCCATTTATAATTATATAAATTCTCCATCTATAAGTTACTAAATCGATTGTGTTTTTCCTTATTAATCCATCTGATGCTGTTTTGATTACATGTCCTGCCATAGAAACCAGTGTTATGGAATGATTTTTATTGTTCCCAAATTCATTAATAGTATACAAGGGTTTCCTTTTCTCCATGTCCTCATTAACAATGTATTATCTATTGTCTTTTTGATAATAATAGATAACAGGTGTGAGATGATAACTCATTGTAGTTTTAGTTTGTATTTCCTTGATGATTAACAATGTTGAATATCTTTTCATGCATCTGGTGGTTATTTTATTTCATTTTTCTCTAGAAAAATGTCTATTTAAGATCTTTGTATACTTTTTCAATTGGGTTGTTTGAGATGTGTGAGTCTTATTGAATTGTATGACTCCCTGTGTAGTTTAGATATTAATCCCTTATCAGATACTGGTTTGTATATGGGTTTTCCCATTCCATAGTCTACCTTTTGATTTTACTGATGGTTTCTGTTGCTATGCAGACATTATTAGTGTTTTATATATATAGTATATATAGTCCCATTTGTTTATTTTTGCTTTTGATGTCTATTCTAAATATTAATTTCTCAATATCAATGTCTGAGTTGGTTTTATCTATAGTGTAAGCTTTGCATCCAGTATCACTATTTTACAGTTTTTCCAACACCATTCATTGAAGAAAGTTCTTCCCATTGTATACTTTTGACTTCTTTACAATAAATGAATTAAATAGATATCCACAGGTTTATTTCTGGATTTTCTATATAACCCCTTTGATCTATGTTTATTTTATATCAATTATGTGCTATTGTGATTACTATAACTTTGCAATAAAGTGTAAAAATAGAAAGTGTGATGTCTTTACCTTTAAATATGATCCATTTAATGCACTGTTTAATTTAGTTTGCAAATATTTTAATAAGAATTTCTGACTATATTAATCTGAGACTGATATGTGATTTTCTTTTCTTGAATTGTTATTGTCAAACTTTTGTATCAGGGTAATTTTCTGGCCTTGTAAAATGAGTTTGCGTGTGCTTTCTTTTCTTCTGTTTTAGAAGAGTTTGAGAAGTAATAATATTACTTCTTTAAATGTTTGGTAGAATTCATCAAGGAAGTTCTCTGTCCTGACTTCCATTTGTACCTCAGAAAAGAATCTATAGTTGAAGAAAAGGTCTGGATTCTGTGGCAGTATATTATTCTTAGTTTTATAATAGTCTCTCACATGATACTGGGTCCCAATTAAGTATTACTCTGAGATATCAAGTATCGTGCCACCAAAACTGCCTATCATCAATCAGTCTTATCAGGTCAATGTGCCACAAATCAACTGGACACACCAGGAATTGACTGTGTAATGAAAATGTTAAATTCAGGATTAGGCCAAACTTGTGGGAGGCACAGAAAATTGTATGTTTGCCACTTAGATTCACCAGTTACTTACAACAGTGTGAACTATTAACTTTTTCACTATCTTGTCTTGCATCAAATCAAGGATACTACTTGACTATATACTACTACTAAGAGGTATCTATGAAGGATTGCACTTGTACCTCCCTTCTTAAGAAGTGATGGCAATTTTTTCTCCCAATAGTGGAACACTCATTTTGTAACATAAGATTTAGATCTAATGGGTAATATCTATATCTATATCTAAAAGAGTGATTTTATTCTCCCTTATACTACCATCACTGAGGTACTTGTTCTTTAAAGTAGAAGAATATCACCTCAATTCCATATCATATGTCTCTTGCCTCTACCATGTCACTTCTGTTTTGACATTAAGGCATGGACTACTATAAAATAAGATGACCAAACCCACTCATTCTAGCAATCTTAGGTCTTTTCTGCTTTGAGGATCAAAAGTCTCTTTGGAACTTCCTCAGTCCCAGGAAAACTAGGATGGTTAATCATTATAAGTACAATATGGCTGCTTTTCTTTCATATGCAACCCCTAAATGAAGGGGAATTTGTTTGAAACACATAAAATCAGAGCTGATGGATCAATGCTTTATTTTTTATGACACTGGTCTTGAAACACTCTGCATATCTATCTCCTACCACTTGAAATCAAGTACCTAATGGTGGAAAGTTTTTTGACACCCTGTAGTTCTGTTTGCCTCCCACAATTCACCATTAATTTTTCTCTGAAATTACTTCTCCAGTACCTTTATTTCAGCTGTGCTATCTTATGGAGCTGTTATAAAATGTATGTTATACTAATAAAATATACTTTTACTTGAATTTTAAATAAGAAGTTGAAATTATATTGAAAGGCAAGGTGAATTTCAAATACAAATTTAAATTATTCAGATACAATTTTCTTCTGAAACATTCCTCTGAAGTTAAAAGAAAGTCAATTATGAGAAAAATTAAGAGTTTGGAGTATTTCCTTTTTTTAATTTAAAAAGTTATATAATTTGAATTGGAACTGAACCCTTTTTAGGAGAATCAGGTATTAACTCACTTAAGTATCCTCCCACATTTTGCACCTATTATTTTGCAGTTTTCATTGTGCTATTACATAAATTTTCCTACTATAACCTTAAATTTCCAGTCACCTAATACAAATTATATTTTATAATAGATTAAAGTCCTTTCACCTTATCAAGTCAGATTGATATTGCCTCAGGAGCTAATTACTTCATTCATACCTGGTTTAAAAATTATTTCAACACTATAATAAATATAAAAGACACCAGGGTTTTCTGATATTTCCTATTGCTATTTCCATAGCAATTCAAATGCATCAAAGTCTTCTCATTTCTTAGTCATCTTTGGGAACACACATTTGGGTCTTTACAATAATTTAGAGTGATCACCAATCTCTTGAATAAAGCTTCTGTGGTCGCAATTTGTTATATTTTGTTATATAATAACATGCATCTGAATTCATTAAATTTATTGTTTAACTTGTTTGTTGTTTTGATTTGTTTTAATATTTATAAAATACATTAAAGTGTTTGATTTTCTGCATGTCAGGGAAAGTTAAGTCATGTAGTTTAAAAAAATGAAGGATAGGAACAAAATTGTTATTTCACACATGTATTTTTATTTACCTCACAACTTTCCAAACATGATGACTTTTCTTTCTCATGTGAAGAAATATCATTTTAGTCTTGTACTTTATGAAGCTTTTTGTTTGACTAGACTTTGTCTTCAAAAAATGGCAATATATGTTACTTTTGTTTTTGTTTTTTTTAACTTTTCATCATTGACACACTATGTGCTCTGATGAACACCACCTTTGTGAGGTGAAATATAAATTTATAAATTACTTAGCAGAGAAATATGTTAATGGCTTCTTTTCTTTTATACTATGGCACTGATAGGTACTCACAGAATTTCTGGGCCCAGCTTGAAATTCACCCCATGAAAACGAATTACTTCTTTCCAACAGGGTGCTTAACTTATTTCTTTATTTTTAAAGTTCTATACTTAAAATAGGTATGTCTCAGTGTCAATTATCTGTTTCATTTCCCAGTTTGCTCTAGTGGACTTCAAATTCTGTTATTCATTCTTTTATGAATCTCCTTTCTAAAAGAATTTCTTTAAAACCTTTTTCTTCTCACTGCTATAGTGTCTACAAATACCAATTACCTTTAAATTGGATGATTTTTTCTGTCCTCATTATCTGTTATCCCCTTCCTAATTTCTTCAAACTATAATTTTGTAAGTTTTTACTATCAATGATTCATATTCAGTTGCCTTTATTCGCTTCCTTGCCATGTCTAATCATTTATAAATAAGTTCTCTGAGAGGTTTGCTATATTCTCCTTAAGTTTCTTTGATATTTTTCAACTTTGTATTCCTGTTTATTGTATTTATTTTATCATTCAAAGCTGTATAAGGAAATATCTTCTGTACCTGCACTAGGTTATCTATAGTCTTTGGTTCTTTCTTTTATCATGCTAAATAAATAAATAAATAAAAATAAATAAATAAGTAAATATTTTTATGTAGTTGCTAATTTCTGCTCTTTTGTGATAATGTTAATTATTTTAGCAGTTTAAGTGAGTTCATTTGATGTTTCCTTAAATCTCTGTATCGTGGATGCATAAAGTTCAAATGTCATTCCTCTGTGAACAGGTTCCTTTCAGTTTCAACTTTCCTTGAGCTGTATTTATTGCAGTCACTTTTATTTGTCCTCACATACACTTGGGGTAAAGATAGGTGTAAATCATATAGTGAAGTCTGTTAATCAACCACAGAGGAAATAGGACATTACATCCTCATGCCTTTATACTGGTACAATTTACTTTCTGCTGCAAGGAAGAACTCATTACATTAGAAATGGTCTCTGGCCTCTCTCCTTTGTTCCCAGCCCAGAAAAAATATGTGATGGTCCCAATCTTACAGATTACTTACACTGGAGACTGAAATTTGTTAGTGTCCTCTAATTCTGGTACTTCTCTAAAACTTGAGAACTGACAAAAGTTAAACTTTATCTCTTCATGAGTTTATCATGGACTCACTAAATAACATTGAACATCAAGATACTAAAATGTATACATTTGGCAATATGGTAATGTGGCAACACCTATAAATATGTATTTATTTATTTTTTAAATTTTATTTATTAATGCATATAATGCCTGGGGAACAGGCCAGAGGTGTGAAGGAGGTGGTGAGAAGAGTCACCAGAGACAGAGTCGGGAGCAGAACAGGCAGATCAACTGGAATACATTGCTGAGGGGAGCAGTGAGCAAGACAAGAGAGGTCTGCTGCACCATGTGGGTCAGCTCCCTGCGAGATATCAAACCCTTTCTGCAGTGGCAGTGGATAGATTCATAGTGCTGTGCCTTAACCCCTTGACCACTGGGGAGGCCCCTCTATAAATATTTAGTCAAAAGTTATTAGACCTACTTATTCAGAATTGGAAATTCATGAGAATGTGTAATTTATCAAAATAGAATAAGGTAAAGTAGATGATAATAAGGGGCAAAATGATCACTTGAATTATAAATATACAGTTGTTTTAAATATTAATTGAAACATAATCTGAAGAGGTCAACCTAAATTAAATAACAAAACTATCTATGAATAATTAGTTTGATCATTGATGTGACACAGATCATGTAGTTTGGTCCAGAGAGGACCAAAGCTTACAATCTCATCTTATCCATGCTTATGTTATCTCTCAGGCACATTTTATAGATGAAGAATCTTAGGTATAGGAAATTAAGCAATTTGTCCAAGGTCACCCAGGTAGTTAAATGAAGTCAAATTTCCAAAGAGGCAGGTTAATTCTAGGTTTTGTACACATTCTTGCTTCCTAATTCAGGAATGGATGAAATATCCATTTCATGTCCACAGTATATATTCTTCCTTATCATTATTTTTTTCATATATTAATATAAGTATATAGAGGTATTGCCTTATATATTGGGTTGTTGGAAAGTATTTCTATGTTTTTCAAGCAAAAATATGTCATGGCTTTTCCTTACGTGCCTATGGGTCAATGCTTTGTATTTTGATCACCATTTATTTATTTACCTTATGAATTTTATGCATATTCATTATATAGTTTAGGTATATGTTCCTTGAAACCCAAAGAATATCTTACCAAAAAATTGTTTAGTGTAAATTTATATTTTAACATTTATCTTTTGTTGCACAAAACCCATTTTTTATATGTAAATAGTCATCACAACTCTAATTTCCTTAAAGATATAGAAGTTAATCCTCCTGTGTTTCTAATCCAGGAAGTTCTTTGTTTGCCATTTAAGAACTCACTTAATGTTTATTGGATCTAGTTGCGTGATTAATAGAGGATTCTAACCAATAAATAACATTATGTGACTAATAGAGGACACTATATTGAAATAAACTTCACAATTCAGTTGAAGTGGAAAAGAAACATGTATATCCTTAGCACCAAGTTGGAGATTTATATTCTTTTCACACACTGATTGCCCTCTTTCCTAGTCTTCAATTAGTCTGGGATTTTAAATCACTCTTACCAAAATTACTTTGTTCTGATAGTGACTCATGATAACAGCATTGCTATTCTTAGCAAATGTTTAAACCAGCTTCACAAATAGTACAAATATTCCTAGTTGTTCAATGAATTGGAAAGAGTGAGAAATTAAGATTCAAACCTTGCTACAACTCACCATATAATAAGGGATGGTCTGATATTTGCCATTAATTTCAGTCACTCCTAAGTGCAATGAAATATAGCATCATTTCCTAAAAATGAAAATAGACATGGCAATAGGGTGTGTCCTAAATTAATATTCCTCTGTATATCAAAATAACCAATTTTTTACTTTTTGCTTTGTTGGAAAATGTCTATAATATTGGATTGGCATATCACAAAATATTTTTCTAATAGAATTTTTCAGTTTCATAATTTAGTAAATTCTAAGATGTTTTTCATCATTTCCATATCTAAAAATCTCAACAGTAATCCAATTCCATATATCCAGTTCTGAAGTTTGTTAGGTATTTTCATTATAATTTGGTACTTGCCCACATATAACTGTGAATGAATGGATATAGCAACTCCAGCCAGTTCTCTCTCTCTATTTTCCTCTCCATATATATATATATATATATATATGATCTATATCATATATAGATATATCTATAGATATAGATAGATAGATATTGTGTCTATACCACATAATAATATATAAATAAACAAAACTTTACTCATGATCTCAATAGCAGTTGCTTATTGTTGGGTTCTTGGGTACAATTTATTTCTTTTTATCTTTCTTTGCCTATAAATATATTTTTCTGCAAGTGGATATTTTAATGACTTAAAATATGTGTGCATGAAAATCATCAAGAATATATATATTTTTGGGCCTCCCTGATGGCCAGGGGTTAAACTCTCAGTGCTATCAACTATTGGCAGACACTACAGCATGAGCTTGATACCCAGCCAGGGTGCTAACCCCCATGGCACAGAAGATCTCCTGTCTCACCTGCTGCTACACTCAGCAGCGTATTTCAGTAGATCTGCCTTTACTGCACCCCACTTTATCTCTGCTGAATACTCTCACTCCCCAGTTCTTGTATGTATACATAAATAAAAAATAAATCCTTAAAAATAATATCTATTTTGTGATATTGAGGAATAAATTATTTGACCCATTCACATTTAATGAGTGCTCATATAATACCAGCTTTTTTCTGAATTTACATTTTCTTAAGGAAAACAATTCCATGTTTAGGCCAAAACATAAACTTTTAGTATTGTTTCTTCAAGACTGGCAAAGCCATGTCCTGGACATTTTGTCTTAGCTTTTACATGAATTACTGCTTCTGAAAATCAGTAGATAATGTATAAAAACTTCTTATCATTTTTTTTTGTTCTCTTAATCTGACTAGATTATGTTGATTGTAATTTTACATTTTATAATACCTTTTAGCATTAACTATTTCTTTTATATTTCTTACATACTATCAAAAACTATGTTTGAATTATTCAAACAAATGACAGAAAACTTACTGAAGGAATTATGTTGCAACTAACATTTTATCATTCATGAAAAGTTAAACTGTGATTTTGAATACTACAAAAGAAACTAGAAAGAAACATAATTTATAGGCACATTCCACTAGGAAATGTTTAGGTTAATTCTAGAAACCTAAGTGTAACTAAGATTTCTGTCATTTCAATTCATAGTAAGTATATATGATAAATTTTGATAACCAGTAAATTGGAGTGGTTCTTGAATCTTCCTTTGACTATCTTCCCTTTCATTTCAAATCAGTCTGAATGTTTTGCTAACTCTAAGTCTTATATCTTTCTTGAAAGCATCTCCTTTCTCTTATTTTCATTGGCATTGGGTTAATGTTAGTGTTCATTATCTCTTGCTTTGGATGCTTGCATTCTGGACATTCTTGTGAACCACCCTCTATACTACTGTCAGTGTGAGTGTTCTGAAATGGAAATGTGGCCTTGCTGTTGAAATTTACAACTGTCATTGACTTACCACAGCCTAGTTTGATATAAATACTTGTAGGCAATATTTTCAAGAGCTTCTGTGATATTGCTCCTGTTTACTTTTCAGACTCATCCCTGTTTACTTTTCAGACTCATCCCTTAGAATTCTCCCCCCCCCACCCCGTAGCTCTACTGACCTGCTAGTCATTGATGCAATGTTTCTATGAGTTTTCACAGCCCTGTAAGTTGCATCATATATTCTCATTGCCTGGCACATCATATTTCTTCTGGCCCAATAATGAAAAATAAAAATCCTACTCATTCCTCTTTTCCTCAGTTTTTTTATAGCAAAGAAACATTTATCCTAGATATATCATCAGTCAAAATTTCTCAATAAAAATGTTAAATATAAATTTAGCATATGTATATTAATGCTTCATTTCCCAGTTCTGAATATTGAAGTAGTAGATCATGGTATGTTATTAGCTGACTTCATTAATTTGCTTCAACAAGCAAGCAGATAAGAAAACAAACTGCTTACCATTAGTTAAAATTTCCTCCTCTGCCCTTTGCTGGATGTGGAGTAAATCATTAATGGACAACAAGTTTTGTATTTGGCAAATGTACTAGTGTGTCCAGGAGATTCTTAAAGTCAGAGATTCTTTTTGATCATTTTGATACCCAGAACAATCTGAAGAACACTTGCTGTATGGCAAGTGCTCATGATATATGTTTGGAGACTAAAGATATCAAATAAATAAGAAAACACTGAATTTTGATTTTTTAATATTAATTTAAACATTTTCACAAACATGATATAACATAATTATTCAATCATTCAATTGATCTTGGCCATGTTCTTGCTTAGATTTTGCAAATAGCAATGTACATAGTGTTGTTATGTGCCTGTGAATTAATTTCTTTGCTAGGGAAATTAGTTAGTGAATTAGTTTACTTTGTTGAAAAACTTGGATAAATGAAACACTGACCTTTTATTCAATACATTTTCACAATATGAGTGGGTGATAAAATAACAGTGTTATTAGCTCTACTCTGCTACCTATTATTTAATCTTTTAATAACATTTTGGGATGACATATATTAATCATGCCTAAATCTTAATTTTAGGCATATCAAATAATTTAAATCATTCAAAGTATGTATTGTATTCTGACAATGTAGATAAATTTATGAATGAAACTCTTTTGAAAGTCTGGTTTTTCAGCTAATACGTTTGGACTTCATTGTGATCATATCAAATACGAATAAATAACACATAATAAATAATATAATCCTTTCATTTCAATCACACAGCATTTTTAAAAGAGAATAGAATTTCAGTACAATAACAAAAAGGGTAACTAACAAATATAGATGGGATTACATAGCCTTGTTTAAGTCACATCAAATTCGCAAGAAAATTAAAAATATGTAATTTTTATATTCCTCTTTACTATGTACCATTATAGTTCAAATAGGAGATTAAAACAATGTAAAATGTTTATAAAATCAATGTTTTTAAAATTTTACCAATTTATATAACATTTATTGAGAAATTGGCACTAGTAAAAGCTATAAAGTAGTGTAGATTTGTGACATTTATTTTTCATATTTTAATGAGAAGCCCATTGACCAAAAACCAGCCACATACTGTCCACATTGATATTAGTTCATGACCCTTATCTTCCCTCTTCCTCCATAAAAATGTTCTTAGTAGTATTTTTTCAGGGTCTGATCGTTGCATTTTAATTAGAGAAAAATAATTTTTGAAAAAATAATCTTTCAGGAAATTTCTTCAAATCTTTTAGCAGACTCTCTTATATTACCATGATTATTGATTTCATAATATTTCCAGAACCAATTACCACAAATTCTGAAGCTTAAAACAACACTGATAATAACTCATTTTCATATTCTATAGATCTGACATCACTCAGGACAAGCTATGTTTCTGTCTGGAGGCTCTGGGGGAGAAATTACTCCCTGTATTATGCAAGATTTTGGTTGGACTCACTCCCTGTGTTTGTGGAACTGTTACAGGGCAGGGAGAGGAGCACCCTAGAACCCTTAAACCTGCCCTCTCTGAATGGGCTTTGCTATTTGCTGCATTAAGACAAACATATAAAAACCTTTAATGGAAAGGAACTTTAATATAATTAGGGTACAATACAGAAAGGACAAAGAACATAGTTAGTAAGTTAAGCATTTAAAGTTACCCATTTCCCTGAGGGCAAAAGTTTAGCCAAATAGGATTGGTTTAAAGCAAGGCCTAAAAGTTTGCCACATGTCTAAAGGACCTTTCAGTAGAGACCCATAGAAAAGGGTCAGAAAGAGTTAGACAAATTTAGGAGTAAAAGAACAAAATTAAAATTAAGATGAAAGGTGCCATTGTTAACCTCCCCATGGGTTTCTAACCCACATCTGTTTCAACTAGTTTAAGACTAAGAAGCAAGCGCAGTTTCTTCACATGTTCCTCTGCTCTATGTGCCTTCTCCAGGTCTCCTTGCTGCTTTCCACCCTGCTTCCTTCCTCCTTCCTCTCTGCAGAATCTTTTTTTTTCTCCTCAGCTTTATTTATTTAGGGCAGAACCGGGATTCTGAAACTCCCCCCTTTCCTGGGATGACCCTGTTACAGAACTATAGTTTCTGTTTAATTTCTCTGTGTTATCCCGGGAATAAGAATCCTTCTTAGATGGTAGAACCTGCTTACCTTCTTTAATTCCTGGCCACCTTCTTCCATTTTCAAACTGGAAAGAGAAAATCAAAACCCTTTCATTCATTAAATCTTTCTGGCTTCATATGTCTGACTGGTCTTTCTGCTTTCATCTTTGGTTTTTAAGAGATCATGTGATTGAATTAGGCACACTGGGATAATATCCTAATAGAGATCCATGTATGAGTAACTAAATCCCATAAACAAAATCTCTTCTCAACAGTACCAATATTAGTGCTTCAACTGAATAATCAGATAACAGAACAAAAAATCATAGGAAGATATTTTTGCAGTTCCATTAACCATATCACACAATTATTATTTTTCTTCTGGGAAACATTGAATTAGCTACAAATATTGTGAATTTTTGCAGTACATCTTTTTATGATGTTATTCAATCTCAAAGAAAGAAACATTACAAACAATGGAGGATAAAGATATTTTATTGTTTTTTTTTTTTAAGTTGCTCTTAAAAATACAGCTCCCTATTGATGCCCTCCAAGGCCAAGCTACATCATTTATTAGCTCTGCCATCTTGTCACCTGGAATCTTTTTTCCTATTTCTAGAATGACTGATGCAACCTACCATCATTCTAAGTATAAAGAATAGGACGGGTGTAAAATATATGAAATGCCTAAGTACAAAGTCATAAGTGTGTTTGCAATCATTCTAACCACTCCTTATTATTCCGCAAAGCTGGACGCAGTAACTTGTTTTCATCTCATTACTGGAGCTAAGCTACATTGCTTCTTGTGATGAAAGGTGACTATGAAAATAGTGGGTCTGATTAGATTGGGTCAAGGAAAAATCTGACACTTTATGATCAGACAAGAGACAGTATAGATTTTGTTTTATTAATTTTTATCTTATATTTAATAGAGAAAACTATGGAAATTGAACTCATTTGATTGAGCTTTGCCTTAGTGTCCAGGAATGTTCATTTCAATTGAATCAATAGTCATTATACATCAAATAGGGAATTCAGCTTTAATTTTATAAGTCTTAGATTATATGTTAATGGTTTATGTTGTATAGGTATTGATCCTTCTGAAAAATAATTGAAATGTTAATGTTATTTTTATGTGATTAAACCAATGAGATGAAGAATGGTGGAAATTCTAGTCCTATATATTATGAAATATAAAATGGTATTCATATTATGTTTTATCTCAAACTGTATTATACGTATGGCTTTTAACTTTCTGTTATGTCATGTCATTTATCTTTCCTAAAATCAGGACTAGACAAATGTAAGACACCATACTCTTATGTTTGCATATCTGACACTTGTAATATTTTTGACTATCATTCAAAAACAATTATTCTATAGCAGAAGATATCTAAGAACAACAAAAATTATAGCATTCTATCTTATGCTTTCAGTCATCTTTGTCCTTGAGCTTAAAAAAAATGCAACCTCACATCATTGAATGTTAGTGAGAAAACTTTGTAATGTACACAGAAAATCAACACTATTTCTTTAGTTCACTATTCTTTAGTTTAAATGACAGAGTATAGAAGAACTGCAATAAAAAAAAAATGAGATTCAAAACAATTATTTCCCAAATGGCTTTGGCATTGGAACAATTTTAGTCATTGGGAAACATTTAGGACTGTGAATCAAATGAACTTACTATTATATAAAATGTGAGAGTCAAAATACATAACAATAATCCCTGAATTTCAAGGGTAAATCACTTAGCTATAATAATTTAAAGCCCTTGAACATTTATTATAAAGTATACTGCACGATGTGACTATACAGCTGGCTATATATCTCTCAATAATACATTGATTTTCAGCTATTTCAGTAATGGAATAGATCTCAGCATAGGGCTGTTCTGTGATAGAAGCAATCATTTTTAGTGAGATATGTATTTAGGCTACGACAAGTTATGAGGAGCTTACCAAGTATACCTGTTTAAAAACTTACATTTTAATATGTTAAAATTTGGTTTACAGTATTCCAAGGACATCTTATGCAAAAGGTTCTTTATCATAAAATATTTTTAGTGTGATGTTTACTGTCATATAAAAATTCTAGCCGTTAACATATACTTAAGAATTTAAAATTTGCCAAAGTCAGAGGTGTCATTGCCTTTCTTAGAAAATGATATCTAGGAGACAAATTAATGTTCTGTATAGTGCAAGTTACTGCTATATACATATAAATCATATTCTCAAAGCAATATAAAATAAAACAAAATTGGTATACATCAAGCATTGGTAAGAGAGTTTAACTGGAAGTTATTACAAATTGGAGAAGGATGATTGCTTACAGACAATAACATTTGAATTATCTGGGTATTGAAGAAATTGGGAGAGTATACAAGTTGTGAAGAGTCTTTTGTCATGAGCCCCATTGGCATCTTATAGAAAATATCTGAAAGATCTCTAAGTGCCAATTGTGATGCTGATTGGGGAAGGCAGGACAGCATTGTGGAAGTGCAAATATATCTACCCACATCTTTATCCCCATTTCCACCACAAAACTAAAATCTTATTCTGAAATATCAGTAATAACATTGCTGATTTTAGGGCCTTTTAGCATCTCTCATCAGAATAACCTAGGGAGTCTTGTTAGCTGTTTAGTTTCTTTGTATCACGTTAGCATATTTGGGAATGGGGGCCTGGGAAGTATATTTTATAAAGAAACCCAAGTGATTTTCCACTCACATTCATTATAAATTGTAAAAATCACTGTTAGCAGGTGAATTAAAGTTGCATTCTCTATGGGATTTTCAGTCTACACTTAATTTAAATTCCAGGAAATATCTAGTTCTAATTTATTTGAAACCAAATGACTTTTCTTATTTACTAATACATTTCCCATTTACTCTATTAGTGCATTTTTTTCTTGCTTAATTTTTTAAAAGCACTTTTAATATGGATACATTAATCATATCTTTGATTTTAGTTAATGGAGAACTAGATTCCTGAAAACTCATATATAATTTTATTAACATTAATAATAATAAAGTTATAATAAGCACATTTTAAAAAGTACAAATCCTTCTAGTTTGGATTAAATTTCAACTCCTATTTACATAATTCCAAATATGATTCAGAGAACTGTAATCATATGTTAGATGCTGACTGCTGTTAACTGTCTCTTCTGTTCTTTCATTGCAATAAAATCAAATGAAAGGATTGTAAGATTTGGGGTTAAAATTGAGTAATTGGGAACCTGTTTTAACCTCTTATTTCTTCTAAAATCACATTGAAATTACATAATAACCACAAAATAAGATAAATTAACCAGTTAAAAACTGGGAAGAAGGGGCCTCCCTGGTGGCGCAGTGGGTTAAGCAACGCACTATGAAGCAAACCTCACGAGTTCGATCCCTGCTGCCGGCCAGGGAGGGGGCCCACATGGCGCAGCAGACCTCTCCTGCCTCGCCCGCTGCTCCCCTCAGCAGTGTACTTCCGTTGATCTGCCTGTTCTGCTCCCCAATTTGTCTGTGGTGAATCCTCTCACCCCACCCCCACACCTCTGGCATGTACCCCAGTGCTTGTATGTATAAATAAATAAATTAAAAAAAAAAAAAAAAAACTGGGAAGAAGGCCTCCCTGGTGGCGCAGTGGGTTAAGAAATGCACTATGAAGCAAATCACAACCACTGCAGCATGAATTTGATTCGTATTGCTGGTGGGGAGGGACCCACATGGTATGGCAGACCTCTCCTGCTGCTCCCCTCAGCAATGTGTTTGAGTCCATCTGCTTGTCCTGTTCCCCACTCTGCCTCTGTTGAATCCTCTCCCCCCCTCCCCACACCTCTGACCTGTACCCCAGTTCTTGTATGCATAAAATCAATAAACCTTTAAAAATAAAATCTAAAAAAAAAAAAATTAAAAAATACTGGGAAGGACTGAAAAATCTAAAAGATACCTTTGCACAAAGACATTATTGAGGTATTTCTGGAGGATATACAGCCAACAATACTGATCACCTTTACAACACAGCTCTAATCTGAAAATTCCACAACCCAACATAGGCAAAATTAAGAAAGTCCAAATAGCAAGATTTCATGTCTTCTAAAATTCATCCGCTCAATATTATGTAGTGAAATAGAGAAGGGTGTCTTGTAGTCAAGTATGGCATTCATTAGTGCTATGCCAATTACTTCTTATCCTTTTCTATATTTAGAGGATTTGTACCAGAATAAATAACAAGGACACATCTCCAAGGAGATGAAGTAAGGTAGATCTCAGAGAGGAGCTTGCAACTGGAGAGAGAAAACGGTGCTGAAGAAAATTTCCTATTTTTAACTATGCTTCCTTTTTAACAGAAGAGTAAGACTAGACATGAATGCATGAGAACCAAAACTAGAAATCATGTAGAGTAAGTTAGCACCTACTGTTTACAAAAGAAAAAATGAATGTTGCTCTGAGGGATTAGGAAGAAGTCACTTTAATGACTTCTCATTAATATCGATCTGTGCTAACTATCATATATATTTATACAGAAAATAATAATCAAATATTTGAAGGATTCATAGAGTGGAAATACAGCTGCAACAACTGAAATAACTATCCACTAAGAACATTAATGCAATAATTAATGCATTGTTTGTTCAGTCAATATCCTTAGCAATGTTTCACATGATATCCTTCCTGCAAAATATGAATATGAAATTTAGTTAGCAGGGAATTTAGGAAATTAAAATAAGTGTGAATGCAAACTCAACAGATTCTTGAAAGGAATATAGGGATAAAAAAGCTTCAAATCAATAAACTGGACATTTCACTTTAAAGAAAAATATAGTTTTTAGATTGATAGTACCATCATTTGAAACATTCAGATGAAATTAGTGAACAACCAAAATGATAATAAAATCCTTAAAACTTTTAACAAGAAGGAATTTGTATGTCAAAAAAACATACGCTCCTTATCATATGAGGTGACAAAAATAAATTGAATATTTTCCTGAAAAATATGAATATGAAATTTATTAATAAAAATATTCTCAGAAAAACTGAAAATAAAATAATATAAAAGAAAGATTTTTTTAAAGTGGCAACACAGCATGATGTTAACATGTGATAACTAATTATATGTGTCAACATAATTGAGCAAATGGATGCCCAGATATCTGAAAAAAACATTTAATATACAGATAAATGATATGCTTAACTGGTATTGAAAAGTAATTTGATCAAAATATCTAATATTTGCTTTGAAAATAATTCTAATCAAGATAGGAAAGGATTAGAGAAAACTTTCATTAACTGAAAAAGTGAACTAAAACAGAATGTGTATTTATAAAACTACAGCCATCATTCTTCATGCATATACTATAACATCTTAGATTATTCAAATGAATGAACTAGATGACAATTACTGAGTTTAATAAAATAAATAAATAAAAATCTTTAATTTATCAGAAATAGCTACTAAGATAAATAAAATTCAGTGATCTTAGAGATGAATAGTTATAAAACTGAAAAAAAAAAATATTTGACTGATCGTAATTTAAAGTTGACAAGTTACCTTGAATCAGACTAGGGGAAATGGAGTCCACTCATTGTGTAGTAGAGTCTCATGAATATCGGTAAATGAATCAATGAATGAGTAAGTGAATGAATGAATAAATAGATTGTCATCTTTTTCAAATGTCAAGCTAAGATTCTAATCTTAATCTTACTGATCTAACACCTGATCCTCACACAATCTCATTAAGGTGAGACAGCTGACATTCCAAAGAAAATAAGCAGAGAGGAAGAAAGTATTCTATTTATAGGAGTTGTTTAAAAGAATGTCTATCAGCAACTGTGGCTAGAAAGCGTGCAAAAAAACATCTATTACATTTAACTGGAGTGGGGTAGAGTGAATCAGTTGAATCAGTTTCCTTGTTCTGAAATGCTAAAGGGCAGGCATTTCATTTTATTTCTTCTTTGCTGCTCTATATTAAAAAATGAATCCAGTTTTGACAGAGTGCTTCTGTAGATGGCCTTGTTATAGTACACGGTCATTCTGGTGAATGACTTTGATTGTTCTAGGCATTGGTATCATAAAAATCAGGTAACAAAAATAAGGATGGTTTCTTTTTAGTAAAAAGAAAAGTGCCAGGAATGTCTCTCTAAAAGTATAAAAATCCTTTTCTATGGTAGTGAGAGAAAAATCCAACCACACTTACTTTACATGAGGTAAAGATATTAATGAGTAGCTAAAAATCACCTTTTTTGAGACTAAAAGACTATCTTTTCCCTTTTCTTTCTTTTTGCACAAATTAAATTGAAAATTTATATAAAACACCTAATTTATTTTTAATTGTTTAGAATTAAGTCTATTTTAGAAATAGAAACATCGAAAAAGTCTTTACAAAAGACATTTTAATGCAAGTAAGATTTATATGACTTTGAGCTTCATGAATTAAAGACTGATGTCTCTTTCATAATTTATAGAAATTATAGAAATTTCATAGCCTAGAAAGAATTTGTTCTCAAGTCAGTGCTCAAGGAATACTTTTGAATACTTTCAGTTACTCACGTTTTCTTTATACTGAACTTATGGCCCTTTTATAAATGAAAATTAATAAAATATAGTGCTTTGTTACTAATTCAAGTCTGTCCCATAATGGACTTAGTAATAATAAGATCAGAAATGCTCTGCAATTCTGTTCACGCATTTCTTGGTGGTATCTTATTTCTGTATGTCGGCAGTCCTTGTGGTTAAGTGTATTTCATTGGTTAAAACATCTAAATCCTAGGGTAGGCTACTATGTAAAAATCATTAGCATTGACTGATTCAGTTTGCAATACACCAATATTGGTAGCTTTCAAAAACATGTTGAATTTCTTCTTCAACTAAAACCTTAATATGGATAAATAAAATTAAATTATTTAGGAAAGCATTTAGAGCTAACAGTTCATGAACGAAAATATTGTTCTATGATTACATATTACATATTAGCAATTAATCCAATGAAAGGGATCATGTATGTTGTATTTTGTTTGTTAAGATACTGTGCATTAAAATATTTCCCACAGTACTTAGTCAGTTACTATAAGTTTTTGTTATGAACATGTCTAAAATAGTAATTACTGGCTATGGTATTTGAATATAGATGTTACCCAGTGGAGCAATCTTCAAATCATTGCTAGTGAAACAATGAACCTAGTTTCACAGTTATTAAAAAACAAAACAAAACAAAACCTGAAAAACCCTTTAAGTGTAAAATCAAAGTTATTAAAACTTACATTCAGAATAAAATATATACAAGAATAAATGGTTATTCCTCTAAATACTGAGATTTGTACTTAAGTCTTTGAACCTAATACAGAGGTGAAAATGGCCATAAATTTTCTTTAAGAAAACATAAAATTTTTTTTCAAATACAGCCACATAAATAATGAGGGTGGAAAAGGGATAGATAATTATGAGAAAGAAAAGTTTCATTAAAATTTCCTATACAAAGAGAAAGAAACTTTTATTTCATGATAGAAAAAAACAATCAATTGTAAGCAAAAATACCAGTATAAGCATGAAAATCACCTTGATTACATTTTTACTTTGATTTAATTATGGTTTACATTTGACAGATAAGCCATGTAACATCTTTATATTAAAATTATTCTATGAGTATAAGAAAATAAGATAAATAATTTAAAATTATGAATTAGAAAACATTCTTCTGAGAGTTTCCTCAATAGAATATCAGTGTATATGTACCTTTCATCATGGATATTATTTGTTTTTTTTTTTTTTTTATCATCATGGATATTATTTGGAAAAACAGAAAGAATCTTTTTAAAATTAAGGAAAGAAAAAAAGGCATATAAGACAACCTTTTTCATACCCAAATAACACCCTCATTACCAAATTTATTAAACAAAACAAAAAAGTATAAAGAAAATAGTCACATCACTAGAACTAATAATTGTTAAACTTTTGCTTGTTTTTCTAATAAATATATTAGTAAAGCTTTTATTGCAAAGTGTGATAAATAGTAAGATCAATACAAATGATTGGTTGAGGTATTATCATTATCATTATTGCTAGTATACATTTGATTTAAATTATAAGAATTTTTTAGTTTATCTTGTGTGTAAGGGCCCCCAAATGAAGACATTATCTACACATTTACAAAATAGGGACAGTGAACATTTATTATCTATTTTCAGAAGATTTAAATGAGTAGAACTTTTTCAACTGTCAAATGGAAAACTAATTGGACTAAATATTTGTAATATATTCTTGTTAATAAACAAGATAAGAAAGTCGCATCAATTTAGTAATAATAATATAATATACATTTTCCATAATATGATTGAACATAAAGTAAGAAAAATACAATGCTAAATATTATAAAGTCATTTGAAACTACAGAAGAAAAGTAATACTGTTTAAATTTGAGTTTAGAAAGTAGAGCAAGGTCATATATTTATGTAAATCTCCAAAAATAAAAATATTTGTCAAATAATTAAAATTGAATGGCTACCAATACACTACTTAAATAATTATATCTACATATAAAATATTATCAACATACACTAAATAGGATAAAGCTACTTATTTCATAAATAAAAACTTTCTGTGAAACAACATAAAAAATAACATATATGTAGTGAAAAATGAATCAGCTCAAAACCCAAGAATACAAAGATAAGCTAGTTAATATCTAGGCAAGGATGAAAAATGTCAAGCAGAATGCAATCTTTGCTACAACAGAGGTGATAATTGTTATGGGACTTAAGATGGAGAGCAAATAATTCATATTGTGAGATTTAGTAAAGCTTTAGAATGAATAAGGATGCATCTGCAATGAAATTCAAAAGGACAATATAACAGGCAGATAGATATTTGGGTAAAGTGGATTTACCAGTCATGGAATGCAGATTAAGCAAAGATGAAATACACACAGAAAATCTATTTTATAATTGAAAACAATTGTGAATTTTTGTGATTTTTATTGTGGAT
Source organism: Galemys pyrenaicus (assembly GCA_019455555.1). NCBI lineage: Eukaryota > Metazoa > Chordata > Mammalia > Eulipotyphla > Talpidae > Galemys > Galemys pyrenaicus. The sequence continues at coordinate 9,318,508 of JAGFMF010011791.1, forward strand.
TCTAGTTGTTTTATATTCTGGGCTATCAAATATGAAGTTAAAAATTTTACATAGACTAATTAGTTACACATCACCTTAATGTGGCTAAGACTGCATTTTAAGTATGCAATATGCATTTGTTTATTTAACCCTAAGGGCAGATATGGAAGTATTATTTTCATCTTATACATAAAGAATTAAGGTCCAGAGAGTTTAAATAACTAAATGAAGGAAACATAGTAAATAGCATGTAGAGCTACTAATTTAACCCAAATAAGACTGATCCCAAGACTGTTTATAGCAACTATACAGCATACTGCTTCTCCAATTTTTAAGTGTGCTGTCCTTGAACAAATAGTACTTCACATTTACTTCATTTTTCCAATTAATGGTAAGAGTCAAGCTATATAATTTGACATAAAAATTATTTTTCTCAGCATTTCAAACATACTACCAGTGTTACAAATATTCTAAATATTTATTTTGAATAATCTTTGTCTGTTTTGTACTTAAACCTGAATATGAAATGTGTGTGGAAAATGAAAAAAATGATTTTTTGAAGAGCAAGGAATATGTACACAGTAAGATTGCTTTAAAGAAACATAATTTCTTCTCTAATTAAATGGAAAATACTTATTGATAAGGAGCAGAATGGTGGCTGGGAGAACTCAGAAAAATAAAATCTATAAATAAGAATAAGAAATCTGAAATACCTTTATTATGCATGCTATAGATAAATAATACATGCATTTGATTCAAATCACAAATTATAATATTTATTTATTTTGGATTGGAAGATTTTCGTTCATGTATATACAATTCTGCTTTAGAAAAAAATATTATTCCATAAAAACATGTTTGTGTCTACTTGGCAAACACATTCAGGAAACAACAAAATCTGCAAACACTGATTTTAAAAATAAGTGTCCCAAGAGTACTTTAAAGAGTGTCACATCACTGGGTTCTGTGTCATTCTTTGGTAGTTGCTTTCTATGGCCATTCTGAGATTACTGATAAATCTTCTGAAGTCTGAAAACATTATTTGTCCACTGATTGTTCTGAAAATGTTCTCTTTCAGAACCAGTCTTCCTCATCTTAGAATCTACTTGTGAGTGCACAGTAAGTATATTCCTAAGAGATGACACAAAGTCTCTAAAGTGTTTTCTAATTAGATCAAAGTGAAATCAGAGCTAATGTGTCTTGGTCTTTATCATGCTCTCATACACACATACACACACACTCAAACACAAAGCTTGTAATCAGTAAAATATGAATTAGTTTAGTATTTGCAGCATTGCTGAAATGATTTAATCTTAATTTTAGTTTTTATTTTTATTTAAAGATTTATTTATTTATGCATACTGGGGTACAGGCCAGAAGTGTGGGGGTGGTGAGAGAATCCACCAGACAGAGCAGAATGCAGAACAGGCAGACTGACTGAAACACACTGCAGAGAGCAGCAGCAGGCGAAGCAGGAGAGGTCTGCTACGCCATGTGGGTCACCTCCCTGGCCGGTGGCAGGGATGGAACTCGTGCTGCAGTGGCTGAGGTTTGTTTGCTTCATAGTGCATTGCTTAATCCACTGCGCCACCAGGGCGGGCCCTAGTTTTTATTTATAACCTTCATAGAACATCATTTCTAGGCAAAGTTGTGAAGAAATCACCTTAATATTTTTGGTTTGACACTTTGGGGTACTTGCAATTTTGAAATGCAGTTTGTCCAAATCCTACTGCTACCCTGTGCCCTCCATGTGCTTCTCCCCTTTGGATTCACTACCTCCTGTTGCATCAATACTTACAGGAAGATATGAAAAGCTCACTCAAGCAAATATATGCAAACATCTTCAAAGTAGTTTTTATGTATGTATGCTATGCATTATAGCAAAAGAAAAAAGATAACACCTTGATTAGATTTTCATATTATGAATAAATTACTAGGAGAGAACTATTATTATTATACACAGTTCTATAATGATGTAAGTACCTACAAATAATTTCATAATTATGGTAATGTATATTTCAAAGTGTTTTGGAATAAAATAATAGATGCTCTACTGGTAGTCTTTAACTGGTTTTGAACCATTTGACAAAGGAACTGTTGAAATGAATATTAATATCACTTAAAGTTACAATCATGTGCTGCATAACAATGATTTGGAAGGTATGCACCAAATACATGAACCCCCCACTCACACACGCACACTCACACACATCAACATACTGGTGTCCCCTATCTAGGTAGCCTAGGTATATAGAGGTTATACCACCAAGATTTGTGTAACAACATACTTTGAAATTTGTGACTAATCACCTAATGACATATTTCTCAGAACTTGTATTCCTAGGGTTAGACGACAATTTTTTTTCCCAGATATTAGCTATCTCAATATATTTTGCACTTAATGTCTCATAGAAACAACTTAAAAATAATTTCATGGTAGATAAAACATTTTTCCATAAAATTTACTATTTTAAATATACAGTAGAACATTTGCTATTTAAGGAATGTGCTGTTTTTATACAAATTAGTATTTTATAACAGTTAATAAAGTGTGCTTCCTCTTCACTGCTACAAATTTGTTACGTGATTTAGCTAATTTTCTATTTTAGGGAATTAGTTTTAAAATATAATTTTTTAAAAATATACTTTAGAAAATATAAATTAATATTGGTTTGCTACAGCTGGCCTTCTATTCATGTTCTTTATTTTATCCAATTTTCTTTGTATCTCTTATATCAAAAAACAAGCATTCAGAATCTTTTGCAAATTTTCACCTTAAATAACTATTATAACATGTAAGCAGAATTTCTAAATGAGACATTTACTAAATCAAAAGCTGTTTTTGCTAAAGTTTTGCATTTTTTTAAATGTAAGCATATAGATTACTGTAAAGATTTACAATGGCCCATTATTTCCCATAAAGCATATGAAATTAATTTTTAACATAATACTCTTTCACACCAACAAAGTAAATGGCATGCCTTCAAATAGAATAATTATCTGTAATGAAAAGGTTATGTTTATCAAGAAGAATACCAGTAAGTAAGAGAATTTTGGTTGGTCAGGAAAGAGAATCATTATAATATAATTATTGTTAATTTATAATTATTGTTAATTTATTCTTATGCTAGCCATGATATTAAATATGCTGATCAACCTTCATTTCAAAACTGTATTAGAAACTGGGCCCTCTGGTAGTGCAAGGGTTAAGTCTCACTACATCTTAGCTATCAGCAGTTACTGCAGCGAGTTCAATCCCCAGCCAGGGAGCTGGCCTACATGGCACAGCAGATCTCTCTCTCCTGTCTTTCCCATTGCTCCCCTCAGCAGTGTACTTCCATTGATCTGCCTGTTCTGCTCCCCACTCAGTCTCTGGTGAATCCTCTCACCCTCCTGTACTTGTAGCTTACACCCTAGTTCTTGGATGCATAAATAAAAAAAAAAAATCTAAAACAAAAACAAAAAAAGAGAACTATATTTACATTTATATTTATAAAAATATATTTTTACATTTATATTTATATAAAACAGAAAAATAAAACGGGGCCTCCTTAGACCCGCAAGGGGTTGAGCTCCACACTATGGAGCTGCTGCAGTCTCTACAGTGCAAGTTAGATCCAGGTAAGGGACACCCACACGGCCTTGACCGCCGCTCCCATCAGCAGTGTATTTCAGTCCATCTGCCTATTAGGCTCTGCGCTGTCTCTGGTGAATCCTCTCAACCCCACCCCTGGCTTCTGGCCTGTATCCCAATTCTTGTATACATAAATAAATAAAATCTTAAAAAAATAAAGAAAAAACTATTACATTAGAAACCTACCCATGTTGTAATGATTTTTTCATCTGTGTTTATACATAGAAAATATAAAATTCTTTAGATATTGTTTTACTTTAATTGACAATTTGAAACCATAAAAGATAAATTCAGTTTTTCCCCAAAGTTTTATGTTAAATATAATAATAGTAAAACTAAAACTAAAATAAATCAGATAATATCAAAGCCCATTTAAGTCAGAGATTTGATCTTTTTGTAGCCCTTCTCTTTATCAAATAAATTTTTCAGTAATCAGTGTTCTCAATACATCTGGATAAAAATAATGTGAACTCTATTTAAAAATTTCAAAATAGTATCTATTAGAATCTTAGTAGACAGAAAAATGGAATAGAATTAAGTACCCCCAAATCAACCTTCTTTTATATGGACAGTTAATCTATGACAAATGTACCATGAGTATATCCAGTGGAGAAAGGAAAGTCTCTCCAGCAACTCATGCTGGGAAAACTTGCCAGACACATATAGAAAAATGAAACTAGATCAACTTCTCATATCATATTCAAAAATTAGCTGAAAATGAATTAATGACTTGGATGTAGGACCTAAAGCTATAAAATACATAGGGGAAAATAATCAGTAAAAACACTCCACTACATAGTGATAGCAGTGGTATCAGTGATATTTTTGGTTACCTGATGGCAAAAGCAAGACAAAAAAAAAATAAACAAATAAATGGATCAAGCTAAAAAGCTTCTGCACAGCAAAAGAAACTATATTTAAAACAAAAAAGATACCCAACTGAGTAAGAGAATATAATTGTACATCATCTATCTGATAAAGGTTTAATATAAGAAGATCTACAAAAACTCATACAACTCAATAAAAAGAAAGCAAAGGATCATTTCCTAATAAATGCATAGAAGAGCTAAATTGACAATCTCCAAAGGTAAACACATGACCAGCAAGCATATGAAAATACGTTCAACATAAAGTTATCATGAGGGAAATGCAAATTAAAACCGCAGATAAGGACCTCCCTGGTGGCACAAGAGTTTAAGGCACAACACTATGAAGATATCTATCTGCACACACTGCAGCATAAGTTTGATCCCCAGCTAGGGAAGTGACACACATGGTGCGGTAGACCTCTCCTGTCTTGCCCGCTGCTCACCTTAGCAGTGTATTTCAGTAGATCTACCTGCTCTGCTCCCTACTCTGTCTCTGGTGATTCCTTTCACCCCCTGCACCTCTGGCTTGTACCCCAGTTCTTGTATGCATAAATAAATAAATATTAAAAAAACACACAAAACACAAAGAGATAACACACATATTAGGGAAGATGGACCGCAACAATGAATGCTGCTGGGGATGTGGAGCTAAAGTAACCCTCTTATGCTGTTGGTGGGAAGGTAGAATTGTTCAGTCCCTATGGAAAATAGTATGGAACTCTGTCAAAATATTAAAAATAGATATACAATATGTCCCAGAAATTCTGCTCCTAGCTATGTACATGAAGAATGCAGCACAGGGATAAATGCATTCCTTGTTCATTTACAGCACTCTTTACAATCACCAAGTTATAGAAACAACCTAAGTGCTTCAAAGACAGATGAATGGATCCAGCAATGTGAATATTACTCAACAGTAAAGAAGATAAACACTTCTCATTTGTGACAACAAAGATGAAACTGGAGGCTATTATGCTAATCTAAATAAGCCAGAGAGAGATAAATAATGAATGATTGCACTAACATGTGAAATATAGAGATGTGAAACAAGGGAAAAGACAAAACTAAACAAAATAAAATGTAAAAATATTATGCAGAATTGAAGCTATGAAAGGGGGAGCGAAGATACAGTAGGAACAGAGGAAAGAGGGCCCAATGGTCTATGATAGAGGGTTATGGTTCTTTTGTTGGTGGGTGTGGTGTATGGTTCACATCTGAGGAGGTGTGAATCTATTCCCTTAAGTCATACACAGTGTTATAAACCAATTTTATCTCAAAAAATTAAATAGTCAAAATGAGCTTCACATATTTACTCTACCCTAAGTTATAAACAATATGATTTGATTCTTCCAATTTCTTCTAGAACTTGCAGCTTGAAACTGGGAAATGTGTATGACTGAGAAAAGAAATAGGAGCCAGCAAAGAATGTTGTCTGTGCTGCCATAATCTATTTAGGAGGGAATTGGCTTAACTAAAGTTTATCTTTATGAAGATATTAATTGATATTTTTAGATTATTCTACTAATAATATTGGGGTCCTTATTAGCTGATAGCCCCCCTACAATTTTTTGGCTGTTTACTTCTTAGTCGAATTTAGCAGTCTTCAAATTAAATTGTTCCTTCTCATCTACCTTCTTATTCAGAAAAGCCTTAACATCACATATCTCACTAGTCCAAAGTTTTTACTTCAAAGATTCCAAGAATATTTCTTTAAAATCCCTTGACTCTTTAAGTGAATAATGAATGAAGGCAATTAAGCATTAGGCAGTACTGGTGGGATGAAACAAGGCTTTTATTATGAAGTTTAAGTGCCTGGTAACAAGAAGAGCCAAACACTCTTCATAATGGTACTCAATTCCTCCACCTTCCAGGAGTAACAGCTTATTTGATGAAAAACCAACTTGGACTTGGTGTCACTTATGGAGTGTTCAGTAGCTCAAATAGGAAGATATTATGTCCCTGCTTTTGTTGTCAAAGAAACAGGAAACAGGTATGGCACTTTATCATAGAAACATAAGAATCAGATTGCATTTGCTGATTATAATAATCAGGAAATCACACTGAACAGAGCTCATTGTAGTGATCTTTTGCATTAACAAGAATGTCTCTAATATATGTCTCCTTAATTTAGCATAAAAGGGCTTCTCTTATCTTTTTTTTTTAAATAGTACTAGTGAATACATGTTAATGTAATCTGTATTAGATTGCCTTTAAAGAGGCACAAATGGTTTACTGTTTTGTATATTTCTCAACCCAACAGTATCTTTCGTTTCAAATTTATTTGAGGATAAATAGAGTTGATATTGCTGAAAATGGAGTAAAACACTAGTTATACACCCTACAGGAGCAAAATTATTACATGCATGCATCTTTTGTATTGTGAAAATATTATGTTTTCCATAAACACTCTTATGTTTCCTTTATGTGACTGCACTGAACAATCCTATCTTTTTCTGCTTCTAGTTCTTGTTTTATCCATTCTTGTGGGAGACTTTTGAAATACAATTTATATGTCGCCACATTTTATTACATTTTCACCATTATGAGATTAAAAGGCCAATATCATTGTAAAGGTCATAACTGACAGGTTATTTGCAATATTTTTATAGCTCTGCAAGAAGAAAAATTAATTTGTTGCATCTGTTCACACTAGGAAAAAAAACTGTCTTTGGAAAGCACGACTGCAAAAGCTTTTCCTACCGAAAGGGCTAATAGTTTTGCTTCTCAGAGTATTATCTATTGTCTCAATATTATAAGACTTATAACATAATTGGTAACGGAATTTAATAATAAACCTGGAATTTAAAATTACCTTCACACATTAAGTAATTAATGACTGTGTAAACTAAATAAACGGTGTGCCTTATATAGCCACATGATGGAAAATGCTTCAATGGTATGTTACCTGGCCCTCAGTTTTATCTTACTTGCCTGTGCCGGAAATAGTGTTTTAACCTTGATTTCCTAAAAAGCAGAGTGAAAAGCAACTCCTTCATGTTCAATCTGTATCAGAGCAATGAAAGTCAAATGAAACAAGAATGTGGAATAGAGAGATAGGAAATAAATTATGGTGTTTTATTAAATTGAACATAATTTCAAATAAAACATATATAATTACTATCATGGGACAACGCCAAAAGATTACACAGCACCACTGATATGAATGAGTTCCTTGAAGGAAGAAAGGGATGTAATTCCTTCTCAGCTTCCCTCTTTTGTTATTCAAAGGTTTTTTGGAACATCTGTTCATCTACACTGGTCCACTAGGAAGGCAGAAATTTCCAGATGGACCTGTGTCCAACTTAGTTGGTCTGGAGGCTGTACGGGTTGCAGCTTAGGTCTAGGAAGGCACGATCATGGCTTTACCTAATATTTATATATGGTCTTATGCTACTTTGAGACAACTTGTGGTGTTCAGAGATGAGATACAATGACTACAGTTTGGGTTTTACAGTCCTTCTCACCACGCTAGAAAAAAAGGAAATAAATGAGATCCAAGTAACTATAAAGAGTGAATTCACACAGTCATTAATAGTTTACTCTTCATGCCATTTAAATAGCATTATGTCATTTTATGGTAGACAAATTTGTTGTTAGAAACAGAAGTCCTTACTTTCTTCTCAAGAAAGATGGATGAGTTCAATTCGTCAAAGCAGTGGTCAATTACAGTGTCCTCAGATGTAGCCACCAACACTAGGGTGATCCTAGCCAAAAGTGATATTAATTTCTTCTTTTACTATTCATGATATATTTCATTCATCTTTTTAAAAAAAAATCACTTATTTATTTATTTATTTATTCATTCATTCATTCATTCATTTATTTATTTATTTATACAAGAGCTGGGGTACAGGCCAGAGACAGGGGGGGGAGTGAGAGGATTCACCAGACAGATTGAGGAGCAGAACAGCAGACTGACCGAAACGCACTGCTGAGGGGAGCAGTGGGTGAGGCAGGAGAGGTCTGCTGTGCCATGTGGGTCCCCTCTCTGGCCTGCGGCAGGGATCAAACTTATGCTGCAATGACTGTGGTTTGCTTCATAGTGCGTTACTTAACCCACTGCGCCTCCAGTGCGCCCTATTTCATTCATCTTTTGACAGCACTTTGGATCTCGTCGGTTTGTCTGATGGAGTGTTTGACACTTTATCCTTTTAGGAGTAAGAATTAAGCTATTTTACCCTTGTCAGGCCCCACTAGGTGAACACATGTTGAAGGTGCTAATAATGGCATGGAAAGATCAAAGTCTATCTCAGTGAAGTTAGTGATACACTACCTTAGACCTATCCTACCTCCAAGAAATCAAAAGTTAGGTTCTAGTCACACATTATTTTTTCTCTTTCCAGGCTTGTAGTCTGAAGAACCCCAAGTGGCAAGATAATAGAGTTCCATTTCAGTACCACTTGTGAAAAGTGCTTTCTGTAATAACCAAGACCTCATAGCTGACTAATCAGTGTTTCATAGCATGTAGTGAGAGAAACATGTTTATCTCAGTGGATCGAGAAAGGCATGATGATAAGAGCTATCCTATATCCACCACTCATCTTTCAAACCTTTAACTGTATTGTCACAGGACTAAGTTAATTTTCCTGCTCTGTTATAATACAGGTCACAAAAAATTTGTCTACCTTGATATTCCACAAAATAGCATTGTGACCCTCTATATTAATGATACCATTCAAATTGGATAAGGGAAGCAGTAAGCTATGCATGCTTTTATCTAGCAAGACAGAGATGGACTAGGTTAGAGATAAACCTGTAGATTCATTAGTATGCCATATTTGTAACATTTGTGTGAGTCTGTGATATTCCAGGAAATTTTCTTAATATATGATACTTGCTGTACTTTGAACTAAAATATGAGGTATGGCCTCTATTCCATAGATGAATACATACAAAGACTTCTCTTTAGCCTCTGATATTAGTTTTTATTTCATTTATGTTTTGCTACCTTAGTACTTTATACATTATTATTAATTACTTTATAATACATAATAAAATAATAATAAATATTAAAGTAGGTGACATAATGTAAGAAGATAATGTCTTTTATTTATTTTCCTTTTCTTTTAAAAACAAATGTTGCAATCTGCCTTCATGATACATTGTGTAATATTCTCCTATCCTACCCATTATGCTGAAAATGTGTTCTTCTAAAGTCTTAGTAAAGAAATGCATTATCAAAATGATACTTTATTAATGTTCTGTTGAAAATGTTGGAGAACTTATAGATCAAACTAGTATAATTTTAATACTGTATTAAGCAAAATGTTGACAAAAGTAATTTCCTTAAGAGTGAGAGTATAGAAGTGTTCTATAGCTACTCTTCAATTTTCTATTTGAAGCTCTTTCTACTGTATTTTCACTTGAGATTTTATTAGCAAAGGTTTGGGAAGTTAGTTTACTGTAGGGAAGTATATTTATATGCAAACTTATCTCTTTCTCCCTTCCCTTTATATTAAATAAAATCTCAGTAAAGGGTATTTTTGACAAAGAGTAAGTAAAAATCTGTTATTTGACAATTAAACTTGATATACAGATCTATATTTGAAAAGATATTTTAAGTGATTTAAAATTTGCATATTTTTATACATGATACCTACCCTCACCTCACCTTTGGCACTCAGAGTGACAGTTAAGAATAGTAGCAGGGAATAAGTGCTTGGAATTCAGTTAAATGCAGCATAAATGGATCCTTTTAAAGGATTGCAATTTTAATGGTTACTTAACCTACATATGACTCCATTTCTCCTAGAGAAAACAGAGATAATATTTGTCATTCATAAAACTGTTTAATATGTCACCTCATTAATCTCCAATCACTTTGTGTAACCCCGAGAAAGAAAAGTGTAGATAAAATGTAAGACCTATAAGCCTGACACTCAGTTTTAGACATAGAAACTGATAGACCCAAAGACCTGAGCTATTACTTTTTAAAGCTGTTAGAGAAGTTGTAATCTCTCACAGCAAGCTGGAACTGAATAACTTGAACTTCTGTATCACCAAGTTACTTAAAAACATAAATTGGTGTAGAAATACACATCAAAGCAGTAATATTTTATGAAATTGGGGGGTTATAATATGGATTTCAAATGGTATTAATATTAAATGTTTTAACTTTAATGAAGAACTTAGCAATGGTCTCTTAATAACTTTATCAGGTTATGTCTACTTATAAATGGATTTCACTTTGTCCTTGGAATTCATATGATGCATGTGACAGAGGCTTGTTCAATGGTAATAGAGGATTTAGATGAAGGAAATTAATTAATGCTTCCTAGCAACGTTTTCCCCTTGAGCTACTCAGTATGCTGAAGAGGTACGATTGGGTCCCATCCTTTCTTTAAACCTACTCATTAAATAACTCAATTGAGTTTAAACACACATCTTTTTTTTTGTAAAAATAAAATTAGACCATATTTTTTTTTTTTCCTTGTCTTTATAACCTGACCCCTTTGAGTCATTGCCACCTCTGTGATTTGTAATTACCTTTTAGCTTCTCCTAATAGGACAGCCAACAGCGTGTCCATGTGTTTCTGAGTCCACCAATTCACTTTCTTGAGAACTGCCTTCAGGTGATGAGATATTTAAATAGATTAAGAATGTTTGCTTAACTAATCCCCTAGATAAATAAGTACCTAAAATAATGTCCTAGAACTGAAAATATTACTATTAGTTAGATTCTGTGATACTAAGTGAAATGTAAATCTGTGAATCTTTTTAAACACTGTTCAGAATGCACTTTAATATTTATAAGTATCATTTCTTTTCTGTTTTCTCTTTCATAAATTTTTTTTTAAAGATTTATTTATTTATGCATACAAGCACTGGGGTACAGGCCAGAGGTGTGGGGGGCGGTGAGAGGATTCACCACAGAAAGCGGGGAGCAGAACAGGCAGATCAACAGAAGTACACTGCTGAGGGGAGCAGCAGGCACAGCAGAAGAGGTCTGCTGCGCCATGTGGGTCCCCTCCCTGGCCGGCAGCAGGGATCGAACTCATGCTGTAGTGGCTGCGGTTTGCTTCACAGTGCGTCACCCACTGCGCCACCAGGGAGGCCCCCTGTTTTCTCTTTCATAAATTAATGTAGTTATTTGCTTTTAAATTATTATAAATTAGAATTTTTGTTATAAAAGCATATTATAAATGTGTGAACACTTAGATAATAAAACAGTTACTAATTATATAAATAAAAATGACATACACATAAGAAAATATTCCTTTCTTGAGAAAAATAGTGACTATAGCAATGGCACATAAAAAGTAAATTAGGATATAATGATTTTTTTTTAATTTTATCAAATTTGATGGTTCAGGTAAACAACTAGGAAATTCAGAGTTCTTCACTTGTCAACCTAAAAAAAAAAAAAAAAAAAAAAGGTTAAAAGGTTTGATGTGTAAAATGTATACCTGGCCTTTTGATGTCAGTGAAGCAAATGTAAAGCTAACACTTCAAAATTAAGGTTACACTGTGCAATCTTTCTTCTTATTTTTAATCGAAGTATTATTTTTTAATAAATGATTTTTCCAAACAGGAAAAAAGGAGTATTTTTTATACATTTCTTACAACAATATTTAAGAAATCAGAAACAGATAATCAGTGGCATATTTGATTTAATAATGTTCCTTGACAAAATAGAGAAATTTGTTTAGACTACATTTAAAATACTACTTTAGATGAGCATGTATACATGCACACATGTGTGTATTCACACATACTTAAGTATTGTTTACTCAGATTGTTAATACACTTTGCCTTATACATCGTGGTAATAATTTTATGAAAAAGTCAGCTTTATTATTTTGTATTTTGCTCTCTGAAATCAAATCATGTAACTGGCCACATTGTAAGATTTTCACCTAATATATGACAGAGATATATCAATGCTAAAAATCCACTTATGTAATTAACATATTTGTTTATTCATTATTTTAATTAATATAGGATTGACAAGATAGACATTCAAATTTTGAACAAGCTCTACTTATAAATCTAATGTCTAAGGTTAACATGAAAGCAAAATTGGCCAAACAAAGCATTCAGTATTTTTTGTGCCAAACAATTAAAATAGATAATACCTATGGTTCTAAAATAAAACCTCACAAATGCAATATTTATTGAGATTCAGAAATATTACAACTCCTTCATGCAAAATTTTACTGAAATCATTAATAGTAACTTAGCTATCATCAATGTGTGTAACTGTCTTAAATGTGTGTAATGTATCAAGCAAATGATCAGAAATGTTTAAATTCTTACATAAATCTTAAGTTCTCTACCTTGTTGCAAATGATTACAGAAGTTGTACCTTACCTAGTAAATTTTGATTTATAAAATTTCAGGATTTCCATAGGGACACATGATCTCAGTTTCTTTGTGGCACTTATCTTGTATAGGTAAAGATTATAATTACCATTGCATATTTTTGTGCTTAGACTAAATAAATGTTTTCCAAAATCACATATAATCAAATTGTTTTAATCAAATCACCTCAAATTTCTCTCCCTTGAACTCTTTTTAATAATGTAGTGAATCTCAAAATAGATCTAGTTAATACACAGGGGACCCTATGATATTCAAGTATATCAATCATAGTAAAATTCAGACAAAAAGCTGGCAGCTGCTATGAAATCTTAAATATATATTTCCACTGTGTGTTCCTAGATTCAGGTGAACAATATAATATGATATTCCTGGTACTTACTGTGATTTTAATTTACAAAGTCATTGTGACTAGTATTTCACCTGTTTTTTTCTATGCATTTTTGGATTTTATGTCTTAATCCAAGTCCTTTTTTTTTTTTTGTATAGAATGAAATAATGTTCAAATTTATTATTTTACATATGACTGTACAATTTTCCCAGCACCATTTGTTGAAAAGATTTTCCTTCTCACTCATCATATGCTCTTGCCTCTCTTGTCATAATTTGGCTGTTTATAAAGTATGGATTTATTTCTGGGCTTTCATTTTTATTCCATTGATATGTGTATCCATTTTCCCCAATGTTTTTCTATTTTCATTACTATTACTTTGCAGAGAGGTCTGCAGTATACTTTAAAATCAGAGAGAATTATACCAATCTTCTTTGTAGTGTAGTTTAAAATATAGGAGAATGATAACTCTGTTGTACTTTAAAAAAAGAAAATATTATTTATTTATGCATACAAGAGCTGAGGTACAGGCCAGAGTTGTAAGAGGTGAAAGGATTCACCAGAGACCGAGTTGGAAGAAGAACAGATTGATCAACTGAAATACACTGCTGCGGGGAGCAGGCGGTGAGGCAGGAGAGGTCTCCTATGCATGTGGGTTCCCTCCCTGGCCAGGGATCAAACTTGCTCTGCTGTGCCACAGATGCATCACAGTGCAACGCTCAATCCATTGCACTACCAGGGAGGCCCAAGGCCCAAGTTCAACTTTATTTGTCAGTGTCACTTTAGATATTCAGGGACTTTTGTGGTTCCATACACATCTTATTAATACTTGTTCTATTCCTTTGAAGAATGTCATTGTTGTTTTGATAAGAATTGCATTAAATCTGTTATATCATTTAGATGATATGACCATTTTAATTAGTTTTATTAACCCATGACCATGGAATCCAGAATATAAAGACACTTTCAAAGAGATGTATGCACCCATATGTTCAACACTATTTATATATTTACACTATGTAAATAACACTAATTACAATAGCCACTTTTTTGAACAACCTAAGTGCCTAATGACACATGTATGGATCATGTACATGTGATATATATATATACACTGTAGAAAACTTCTCAGATTTTAAAAGAAATCATGAAAACTTGCCATGTGCTAAGCAAAATCAGTCATAAGGAGAATGACAAATGCCAGATGATTTCATTCATCTGAGGATCAAAAAATATCAAACAAAATGAAATCCTCAAAATCACAACTGAGGCTACGAGAGAGAGGGTGGAAGGTGGGGAGTACAAGGGGGACAGGTGCTCAATCTACTGTGATACAGGACTGTGAGTGTTTTGGTAGTTGGAGTTGTGTGATGACATGTACTTGAAGAGATATGAGACTATGTTCCTATCACATATAAAGTGTTGTAAACCAATGTTATCTTAATAAAAATGACTTAATAAAAAAATACAGCCAACTTTTCTGTTCTTTGCCCATGTTTATTATTCTGAGGAAGAGAGAATATAAAATTAAGTGTCACATTCTGATCTTGCAAGAGAAAAGAAATGATAAGATTTGAAAGACATGCTACACCATCATGTAATGAAGACCAAATGTGTCACTGCAAGTTTAGATGCATGTAATGAAAACCTATTATTCTTAAAATACTTGCATGTTATTACTTTAATAATAAAGGATTGTTTTCTCCCTTGATAAGCCTTTTGATAATATATATGTTCATTGGAAGATCTTTAACTGGTACTTCTTTTTATGTAGAAAAATCCCAGGTATCATAATATGACTTCTTCAAAAACTAAAGATACTGCTTAGGACAGAGCAACTTCTTACCTTAGAAGAAGGGACTGGAACCACATCAAGTCATTTGTTCAACTCCATAAAGAATAAATGCCATAACAATAGAAAAACAGAGCTAATGAATAAGAAAGCAAGTTTCATAACATTTTTCCTGATAAAAGGCAAAAGATTTATGCAATTCGAAGAGAAATCAGGTTGTCATCAGATTTTTCTTGGAAAACATATATTCAGAGTCTTTATGACACATCAGTTTATTATAATTGATAACACATAGGTTCAACATAGAAAAGGCTATACAGTTCATATAAAACCATGTGTTTGGAATCTCCCATATATTATTCTTACATATTATAAATTAGCATACCTTCTCTTCAGCTGCTCTGTCACTTCCCCGTCTCCATCAATAAAATACACCAAAATACCTTATTGTATTCTTAATGCTATTAATTTTTAGAAAGAATATATATTATTAATTATTTAACCTATAAAACAAACATAACAAATTATAACACTAATTTTAGGAGGTATGAACTATAATCCTGTACTTTTAGATTCTTCTCACCCTTTCTTTCCATTTTATTTCCTGTCCTCTTTTTAAAAATTTCCTCATAATTCTGTCACCTTTTTGCTCACAAGAAAAAAATGTGACTTTTTAAATATCAAGTAATGTGTGTTATAGTTTTGCTAAAGATCTCATCACCAGCTTGTTGCATGAGATTTATAAATCAGATTTTCATTTAAAAAGAGAAAGAATCAACACCATATGTCTTGCCAAATCCTATGCAGCTGCTGTTACAGCAGCTTAATAACATGTAAACTGGAAGGCACTCAGTACGTTGTATGATATAGGACTGTAACTTCTTTAAAATGTGATTTCTTTAAATATTAAGATTAAAATCTAAGAAAGTGTGGCAAAATGAAATAACTAGAAGTGTTAACATTTATTTTAGAGAAAAGAGAGTTCCCTTTGAATCAGAAGCTAAATGAGTATCCATAACTGAAATTAAAATACCCAAGTACTCTTGAAATTGAAATAGAAAAGCAGACTCAAAGAGAAATGTTGTGTATTAATGCATCTCCTCTAGTAATCTTAACTTTATTGCAATGTACTGTTTGCCTAAATATCAATCTAGTTGGCATTTTTATTACAATTCTGCAAATGGAAAGAGAGCAAATGAACCATTTACTGCCTTTATTTTCTAAGTATAATCATGTTTCTGTTTTCCATTCAATGATAGTCAACATTTTTTCCTCCAACATAAAACATTCTTGAGTGTTAATGATCAGTTATGGTAAGAGGTTCATATTATAACCCATGCTTATTTATATTATAATGTAAAAAATGCCACAATCAGTTATTTATAAATGTTAGTTGTGAGGTTAGGAAATAATGCTCTAATATAAAACCTTGCGTATTTTAAATAATGTTTATGGGACAGCCACATATGAGACATAAACACTGGCCTGCATATACATCTTAGGCTTACTGGATTTAAAGTAATCCTAACAAAGGAGGAAAATCATTTTTAAAAACACAATAAAACAATATTCAATAATTTTCTTCAAAATCTGCATCTTCACTAGATAACACAGACTTTTCGTCCATTCAAAAGAAAATCTTACAATGATGATGATCAAAGTTTCAGTATAAATATAAATCTTCATTAAATTATGTGTGTATCCCATTAAAACAGAATGAGTTCATAAATAAGTTGAAATATATTTCCCTACTATAGAAAAGAGCAGGTGACTATTTTCCCTCTAGTACCAAGACATTATAAAAACACATTCTATAAGCCTCTATTCCTCCAAATTTAGACAAAGTATATCCCAATAATACTAGAACAATAAATTCAATAACATATAAAATATTTATATGACAAAATAGGCTTCATCCAAAGAATATATTCTAATTAATATATGAAAATATCAACTTATACATTATATTAAAAGATTACATGACACACATAATGATCATATAATAGGAACAGAAAAAAATCTGCCATAATTAAACACCCTTTCATGATAAAAAGCTCTCAAAAATCTAAGAATAGAAGTAAAATTCTTCAGCTTGTTAAAACTTGCCAATATCATTGTGAAAGACAGAATGTTTTATTTTCTAGATTAGGAATAAGCAAATTTATGGTCATGGGGAAATCATGGGGATTACAACTGATGTCAAATATATATAAATTAAAAAAAATAAAAGTATAAAAATAAAAAAAGGAATAAGCATATTTACAATGGAATAAAAATATGAAGCTTTTCAGAAAAAATATGAAAAATCCACAACTTATTCAGAAAACTGAACGATTGATGTCTGAAAGAAAATATAAATAAGTGAAAATACATTCAATATCCATGAGCATTCCATGTTTGTTTATATGATAATATTCAAATAGTTCTATAGATTAATCCAAAACCTATCAAAACTCAAGCTGTTTTCTTCCAGAAATTTACAAAATCATCCTAAAATCTACATGAAATGTAAAAGGCACAGAATAGATGATCCTTTAATATGGATATTGGCGATGGAAAATTCACAGTTTCTGATTTCAAAATTTAAATCAAAGTTGCAAGTTGCACCATTCTCCTTGTGTGGTACTGATGAATGATATAGAATTGGAAATGCAGAAATATACCTTTAGATTTAAGGTCAATGTACAGACTGACAAATCTTCCAAACAATTGAATTGGATTGTGAAAGAATAATTTTTTTCAATAAAAAGTAATGAAGTAGAAGTATGTTCAGATATAGTTGGACAACTTCTTCTTACTGTATGCCAAAGTTATCTAATAGATCATTAACATAAATGTAAGAGATAACTTTTTTTAAAAGAAGCAAATATTCATGGTCTTGAAACAAATAAGACATGCCACCAGAAGCAGTCACAGACATAAATTTCACTTATTGTATAAAAACCTTGGCTGCCAAGGACTGTGTCAAGAAAGTGAAATTAAATGTGCATCATTTGCAAATCATATTCACTTAAGACTAGATTGAAAGAGAATATTCACCATCTCATTGAAGTTCTAATAATCTCCCTTAAATTTCAGTTCACCGTGCATCACAAAATAAATAAGTTTGTTAAAAGATAATATTAAGGTGTAAAAATATTAAAGCAAAAGAATTAAAACTTTATTAGAAAATTCTAGGTAGTCTTTAGAATTAAATATATTACTTGAATTAGTTCAGCATGTCAGAAAAGATTACACATGTGAAACACAAAATGAGAAAAAGAAGAGTTGTCAATATAAGTGTGTGTGTGTGTGTGTGCATGTGCCTGTGTAGAGGGAGATATGCAGAGGATGATCTATCAAAATAGCTTAACAACTGCAAGTACCTACTTGCATAGTCAAGAAATAGCATGACTCTGATAACTCATTCTGCCAATTATAAAGATGCTTAAGGTAGTTAGTTTATTAACAAAACAGACTATAAATAGCATCATTTAAAATTAATTTAAGCAGATCCAGGAGCTCAGAGTTAAGCAAGTAGAAGATATGGGGAGTAAGAGGATCATTTCCCATCAGCAAGAGCAAACTACACATGATATCCAAGCACAGAGGAAAGTTTCAGAGCAGCAGGAAAACAGCATTTATTTTAGAATTATTAACTTTGTGTGTGGAGAGAAAATTAATGTGCAAATATTTTGAAGATACCTTGGATCATGTATGTAGAGAAATAGAAAAAAAAAAAACAATTCTGGTTATAAATATGAGGATTGGCACCACAAGGGTAAGAATTGAAGACATAAAAGTAGATGAACAATTTGATAGAATGTAGCAATAAGAAGAGTCAGAAGAATGAATCTGTGTGCTTAGACTATTCTTTAGACAATACTCACAGAAAATAAAAAAAAAGTCACACACACACACACACACGATAGAATCTTGCTTACTGGTGAGAACACTGTATTGCAACAAATGTCCCAAGAGTCTGCACTAAAGAAAATGGATGGTTTGAGCAATTTTACTACTTGCCTGCCATCTGTTATTAATTGTATTGACAGAGTGAGTGACTATTTGTGCAGCTGTGATACAGTGAACTGAATTTCAGGAATAAAAAATATATGGCATTCATAGAAAGACATTAATTTTAAATTGCACTTTAACTTCTGAGGTTGAAAATATTTTTCAAACTTGCAGTCAAATTTAATCAACTATATATATATAATGCAAAGAACAAAACTACAGAAACATAATTCAAAATCTGCAGTCTAGAAATTTTGTGTTAGATAAGTTTCTAGAACTTGATTAAGGAGATCAATCAGACTATAAAAATGTTAATATTTTAGTTTTTGTTCTCATTTAATAGATGTTATTGGTACCTTGTTAGGGTGGGATAAAATAGAGGGTTTACCAATTACTAGAAAATACTTAATGACTAGAAATTAAACTATACTTGTGACCAATTTAGAATATGTAAATACCTATTATATTGTACATGTTAAATCATATACAAGATAAGGAAAATAAATATCATGAATTTGTTATTTCTAAAAGAAACACTAGTAACATCTTTGTATTTATGAAAAAGTGAATATTATTATATCATAGTATAAAAAGTTCAAAAGCATTCTTATGACTGCACATGGAAATTTGCACTGCCACTACTTCAAATAGGAATATGATGAAGAATCATTTACATAATGGACAAATGTAAATTCATTCCAGTTGTAGAGAGAAGCTCCCTGCTGTCTTGATTATATTATGCTTTCCTGCTGCTACATGAGTTCACACAAAAGTAAAGAAATAAAATCAACATTGTACAGTTATGAGTCTGAAGTAAAGAAACAGTCATGTGGTAGTCTGTTGATTTCCTTACCCTAAAATACCAGCTTATGAATCATCCTTACTACAGGTATTTGACACATAAAATCATCTGCTTGAAAGATAAACTATATGGAATGGCGTAGATGAGAATCCAGCTTTAACTGCTAACTTTAAAGAATTTCAGATAAAGGAAATTACATTTTATTGTGGTTGCTCATGATTGTTTGTTCAATGAGTTGTCACAGAATCCAATTTCCACATTACCCATTTTCTGTGTAACAAATTGATTCTTTTGTTTCATTTATGGTGAAGTGCTATTTCTGCAGTCTTCTTAACTGATTATGAAAAGTATTTCCTAAATCATCAGTCTTATGGAGGATGTAGCTTATCTGTTCACTTAATAGTACTCACTCAGTTTTAATCAGTCATAAGTACATCACTTCACAGTGAGTTTACAATACGGAAATATATATTCAGTGATATTTATTTCATGACACAATTATAGCTCACGTAAATAAGATGGAAAATGATCTTAATACACATTGGGAAAGAAATACAAAATGAATACACTCTGTATTCTAACACAAGTTCTGTTTTAGAATTATTTTGTCAACTAACATAAAAATCAAATGCTAAGTCTCCATTCCCCATTCTGTGATGTAGAATGTAGCAAGACCAATCTACCTATTCTAATAACCTGTGACTTTCTTTTATAAAATTGACATTTGGCAAGTTTCTTATAGATAGATAGATAGATAGATAGATAGATAGATAGATAGATAGATAGATAGATAGATAGATAGATAGACTGTGTGTATATATATATATATATGTTGTATTTATGCATCCAAGAACTGGAGTATAGACCAGAGGTGTGGGGGGTGGTGAGAGGATTCACCAGAGACAGAATGGAGAGGGAAACAGGCAGATCAATTGAAATACACTGCTGATGAGAGGAACTGTAAAGACAGGAGAGGTCTGTTGTGCTATATATAGGTCAGCTCCCTGGTGGGGGCTTGAACTCATGCTGCAGTGGCAACCAAAAGCTTCATTGTGCTAAGACTTAACCTCTTGCACCACCATGAAGAACCAAGTTTCTTAATTATTTGGTGAATCAAATTTCCCACTGAAAATGAAATAATGGTTCTTACCTCATATATTGTAGTGATAATTAAATAATCCAAGTAAAGCATTTTAATAATCCCTGGATGAGATGAAGTATCAATTAACTTTAGCAAGCTTTGTTATCATTTGTATTATTACAACTACCACTATTGTTGATTTCATTATAAAACTTAAAAAAAATTTCCAAGGGTGTTCTACTCTTGCAATGAAATTCTATATCCAGTTCTATCTGAAATGATCAAATTGAGGTTATTGTTTATACCACTGAAATCCTACCTCTAATGCAGAAAATTGTCTTTTATTTTTCTCTCTAAAACTTTGATGGTATGCAATAGCAATAACTTAAAAGTTTAATATAAGAGGGAAGATCACAAGCAAACATGAAACAGGAAATGAAATAACTGTGAAATCTCTAGCATCATTATCATAATCAATTTATCCACAGAACCCAAATATCACCCTGCAGCCCATAAGTCTTTTGTGTGCAGGTTTTTTTCTCTTATTCCCAGTTACCCCTTTCTAGTTTAATACCCCATATTAGACTAGAAGACTAATAAAACTTTCTTCAAATGGAAATTCATTAATATTTATTATTAATCAGATAATTTTAATTCAGACAATATCTTTAATTAGCTGATTTACTTGTCCAACAATAACAAAAAAATAATAACTAACTAAAACCTTTTTTCTTTGTGGGGTAAAGGTGGTGCTCTTAGGTCACAGACATTAGGATGTGCCACAAATGGTAGTTACAGTGGCTAATCCTATTTCCTTTTTTGTTTCTTGCTTCTGGTGTGGCTGCCTGACTCATAAAAACATTATTATTCCTATGACAAATTCTGTAAGTTATCTAAGACTTATTTGTATACATATTAATATAAATACTATTTTTCTTTAATCAAATCAATTTAAAGTATTTTTGGATAATTCAGATTTTATCCAACATAGAAATTTACAAACTTGAACTTTTGTATTCATGTATTTTATGAGTAGTAACTGGTTTCTTTGAAATAAATCCATTTCATGATGGACAATCTCAGTCTTTATGGTTGCTGCTTTCTCTGTGTGAATGCACTTATTCTCATTAATGCACAGTAGCAAAAAGAAGTGATTTTTCATAAGGGGAATTATTGGAAACTAACATAAATGTGCCCCCAAATTCCAAAGCTCCATTCTGTGAATCATTTGTGGCAGGCAACAAAGTGTTCTATACAACATTTCTATTTGCCACCAAAACTTAAAGTAAAATTGGATCTGTAGGGTCATATGTTCCTAGTAGCAGAACAGCTTTCTTAGCAGATGGGATTCTTGCAGAGACTTATTCTTGGTCCCACTCAAAGCTGTCAGCTTTTCAAGATACTTAGTAAATGGGCAAGAGTATGCAGCCAACTGATATATATATATATATATATATATATATATAGGGCATCCCAAATCTAAAGAAACCTATAGAGTGTTACAACATTTTTAGTAGTAGGAGGAGCCAGAGGCAGCAACTTTCCCTTCAACTTGAAAGGTATATTTCAACATGCCCCGTAAGATTGACCCTCTAGGAGTTTTAAAAAATAGGCAGTCTCTAAATTTGGGGGGATATATTTCCCAAAGACTGGCATGCATGTATTTTACCAAAGTCTAAACTATTGAAACTTCCCATCAATAAAGTTCAGATTCATTACATTACAAATATGAAGGATAAACATGACATCCCTTTGAACTGAGAGATGCTTCAATCATTATAGATAGACTACAAAGGAAAGCTTAGCAATTGATAGAACTCTGGTCTGGAACAGTACACTGAAAGGAAACTATTTCTTATATTTGTTACTACAAATGTAGATTAAAAAGATCATTTCACATATCTATCACTTCCTTGAGTGCCAGTTGATATAATGTGTTCCACCAAGGAAACCACCTCTGGATCAGCAGCCACAGTTGGAGTCATAAATAATTCATCATCGTAATTGTCATTCACATCTATTATCTTCACAGGCAATACAAGAGATTTGAATTAGCTGTGGTAGTAATACATTTTAACATTGCTTAAGTGCTGGATGAAGTCATTAATCTTTAATTTATCTAGAAATATAGTGGTCTTGGTTAATATCCTCTGTATAAAAGAAGATGTGTATATGTCCATTTGGCTTTTCCTGCCATACCAGTATCTTTTCAGGGAACCATGTGAAATTTCAAGTCAGTTGATCATGTATGATCCAAGTATACATTTTGGGACACAGACGATAGTAACAGAGTGGGTCTAGATGTCCACTGAGTCTATGATATAGGCAAATTTCATTGATTTTCTGACCTACAAAATATTCTGTTCTGACTAGTGCACAGCAAAGTTCAGTCTTAAGGATTAGTGAGAGGACAAAATAGTGTCAAGTGTCCATGGAGTCTGATGATTTTCTCTTTTCCAATTCAGTCTTAGGAGGTAAAGTTAGGAGGAAAATTTACATTATTCCTTTTGGTCATGTGATAGGTTGATCCTCAAAAGGACTTAATCTCATTAAAATGACTGGTATATAAATTGGTTTAGGGATGAGTGATTTTATTATGACCAAAGAAAGATTCTGCTACAAATATCACTGTCTGGAATGTCCCATTTTATTTCCTTAACCATTATGTCTACACAAAAGTATTAAGTTCATTTTATTTTTGCAAGTATTTTTCATAGGTTATATGCATTGACCACATAACAGAAAAAATTAAAAATATTTTTCAATTCAATATATATGAAAATGTATAGTTATAATTTTATGCAACATGGAATATGCACCGATTTCTAAAATTATATATAGCAGAAATCAATTGATAAAGAAAGCAGTAATCCTGTTTCACCACTCTCTGTAAATAACCCAAATTCTAAGAAGCAAATATTTTTAAGAGTTTTACTTTTTTTATTTGAAGTGGTTACTTAAGTAATACTTTCTATTTTGAAAAGTAAAAACTTGATACAACTAAAATAAACCAATTGATTTTTGAGCAGCTTAATGTGGAGGTTAACTAAATTTTTAAATATGAAGGGTAAAGAAAGATTATATTAGGCACTTTATTATGTATTTCTTCTTACCACCACAATATAAAATATATTTATATTTTACCAAAGTAATAAAAGAAAATTTGATATCATGTAGCAAATATTTAAACAGGTGATGAAATATTATCAGACTTTACCTCTAATACCAAGGTAAATCATGTTACATGTCAAGAAAAACAGTTCTTAGGTAGAGATAAATTGAATTTAAAGAGATAAATCTAATCAACAAAGGATTCCTGTAACAGATTGAAATGTCAAAACCTAAGATGATGCATTAAGTAGTCTAGTTTTGCAACTATAATAAAACTATCTCCTCTTAAGGTGTTTAGATTTTTTTGAAATTTTATGTCAGCAACTAACTTAATACCTTATTGATGATTAAGACTAAAGAAATGAGGAAGTGACACTGTATATATTTTAAAGATGTTGTAAAACAGTCATAAATATAACAGTCTTGGGCCTCCCCTGGTGGCGCAGTGGGTTAAGCAACGCACTACGAAGCAAATCGCAGCCACTGCAGCACGAGTTCCATCCCTGCTGCCAGCCGGGGGAGGGGACCCACATGGTGTGGCAGACCTCTCCTGCTGTGCCCGCTGCTCCCCTCAGCAGTGTACTTCCATTGATCTGCCTGTTCTGCTCCCCACTCTCTGTGGTGAATCCTCTCACCCCCCCCCCACACCTCTGGCCTGTACCCCAGTGCTTGTATGCATAAATAAATAAATCTTTAAAAAAATATATAACAGTCTTATAATATATAAATATTAAGGTTAATGTTTTAAACTATAGTATTGATAAAGCTAGCATATATATATTCATATAACTATGATTTGTTTCTGATCTTTATTTTATTTGGGCAGAGTATTTTTCTTGTTTATTTTTGTAATGAATTTGCAAATAACTTGTAAAATTAAGTATTGAATAGGATATCCTATTCAATACTTAATGTCATCCACTTACTTCAGTTTATTACTGGAAGGGCATGGAGTACAGAAGTAAAATTTTAATCTTTACTTTCAATCTTAAGTAACTGAATTTTCAAACTGGATATTCTATTATTCTATTATTATAGCTAAGAAGAATGACATTTTTATTAATATAGTTAACAGCATATAATTTACTGTCAATTACTCTTTAAAATCATAAAAATATATTTAATTTAAATTTATTTTGATAAGGTTCTATTGGTAATTTCAAATAGCACCATTCATATTACAACAAAACACAATGAACTCTTAATTCAACAAACTTAAGAATAGGTGGATGCTATGGATTCATTTTTACAGTATCTGAATCAGAATTGTATGAAAGAAGTAGGTTTTTTTTTTTTAATTCCCAAATTGCCAATTTAGTAATTTTCAAAAGAAGATTCCTCAGTTTCTATAAGGTGTATATTTAGGAAAAAGTCCAGGTCTAATTTTTAGGTTTGTTTCTTCATCAACAAATTATTAATTATATCCTGTTATCTGATTTGTTGTTTTCTAAGTGCCTGTTATTTGCCAGGATATGTTCAAAATAATGAAGATACAGTGATGTAAACATTAAACAGGGGTACTGCTCTTTTTGGACTCACAATTCTACTGGGAGAAAAGAGGAAATAAATTTGAAAGTTAATATAAACCATATTGCATGCATAGCAGAGAATTAAGCCATTGATATTTTAAAGACAAGACTGTTCCAACAAAATGAACAGATACCATTAGATAAAGTTTTTATGTTTCTTCTATTTTTGAGATCTTATAATTCCTTTCAGATGTTAAAATTTGCTTTGAAGAATTTAAACTGAAACCTATAACATGCAATAATTTTCCAATAAGACACTTATATTAAGATATTTTTAGTATACAAGGGTGATACTAGGAGAGCTGGTCAAATTTTCTTTTTATATTCAGTTATAATTTTGCAAAGGAAGGCTGAAAGCATATATATTATATGTTTGAAAAAGGAAGAGAGTGATTGATTTAGAAGCCTGTGTAGAAAAGCTTTCCGTTACACAGGAATGCCATCCATCACCCAAATAAGTTGACAAGTGTTTGTACCTTATCCATGTCACTTTAATAGAATTTAACACATAGAAACAGTAATGAATAAGGCAAATATAGATGTGCAACAAAGTTATAGTATTTTAAGATTGGATGTGTTCCCAATATTCTTGATGATAGATTAGATGTGAAATAATTAGAGGCAAAATTCACACAGTGTGAAAATAAAATTTTAAAAATAAATCAAGTTAAGAAAATAATATGACTACCTCCATGAAATATTTTTTGCAAAGTTTCATTCTCACAGACAATAAAATACATATTTAAGTAATTAATGTTGACTCTAACTTCCAATACCAGTTATGAATAATTTAAAATATTCATGTAAGTACATATGATTTTATATTTAATGTTTATTATTAAATTCAAATTCAAATATCTTGCTACATATAAATGTTTTCTTAAGGTTATATTTGGCACTTTTGAAATCAAGAAATAGTGTTAAGACTGATTACTGCTATTATTTCATCAGTGTCAATATCTTACGAAATCTCTAAATTGGTTACAGAAGACTTAAATTTGAAACTTTGGTACGCAATATTATGCTATGGTTAAAAAAAAACATTTAATTCAATCCATTTGCTATTTACCATCTCTATGACCTTACTCAAAATAACACTGCATTTCTCCTTTTAGCATTCAAAATTTAATTGTCATCTTTTGGCTATACTTTTTCATTAATGGATGTATACCAGACAATTACTCTCTGTGTCAGAATCACTTACAGTGTGGTTAAGTCAAGTGCTCCAGAAAGAATATGGATTGGTAAATTTCATTAGCTTACCTCTGGATGATTTATAGTCTTGTCTTTTGAATAATGTAGTTTGAGACAATATATAAGATCCTTCACAGTGAAGGTGCCTTTCTTCTTTTGCTACATATAAAGTATCCCTTATTCCTTCTATGAATATTAAAATACTGGCTTAAATTATAATAGCATCTTTCAGGGCATACCATTAGTACCAAGAACAAATTTAATATATTTCATGGTAGATGATCACAATAAATGAAACAGTAACTAAAGAACTCAAATAAAAATTGTAGACTTCATCTAATCTATGACTTTTGACCCTAAATCAATAGCTATTTTGCACGAGTGAAAGTTGATTCACTGATTAATGTTAGAAAATTGATGTATATGTCATATAAACTTAGTAAGAATGTTTTCTCATTCCCATAAAATTAAGTTTGTGGAAACATAGCGTAACAACTTGAAATCTTACTTTTATGTCTTATTAACTCTGCCGTTATGAATATTACTTCTCTCCTCTGTGAATATGTTTCCCTATTTAAAAATAATCATAATTGCAATAATTACCTTTTGGATTTTTTAAGACTGGGTAAAGGACCAAAGGATAAAATGTAGAAAACAGTACATGTGTTAATTATTAAGTTCTAAAAGGACAGACAAGTTCCAGGAATATACTGGCAGTTTATCATTATAGGATTAATTTCTTTTAGTTTTGATACAGAAAATTTCTAAAGATATCTTAAGAAACATATTTTGAATGTGCATGAAAAAAATTAAACAGTAATATAATGAGATGCAATTCTTATTCTCAGTTCACACTCAGCCCTCCTTCTCTGTGTAAACTTAACAAATGCATAAAGATCCTATGTGGAAGTTTCTCTGCATATACAAATACATACCCACAGAAACATGTACTGATGCTTGAAATGAGTGCTTTCTTAACAAAACCTCCATTTGATTGATTAATATGATTAAACAACCCTTTTTTTTTTTTCTGTAAAACATACAATTATTAATACCCGAGGCATCCACATGCCTGGTCCTGCCAAGCAAGTTTTGTCTTCACCAAAATTCAGTTGTATTCATTTTAAATTACTCCTGTGAATTGTGGTTATTATATTTAAATAATTAAATTAAATGTTATATAAATTGATGAAAATGAGTGGGAAATAGGACATTATATGAAATGCATTGGAAAGATTTGATAAGGGTGAGTTCTTATTTAAAAAATCTATAAAATTAGCTGTAAGAAAACCAATTAAAAATAATTGGGGAAATACTGAAAAAATAAAATCATTTTGGTTCTGAAATTTCTTCAAAATTATTTAATTCTTTATTTTTACTTTGAATAGCATAAAACATTTAAAATTTTTGACTTTCTTAAATTGAAACACAGTAAATGCATTTGCTTGTTTTAAATGTGTAATTTATTTGAGCATACTTTTGAAATGACAGAAGTTTTAGACGATCTGACTATTATTTAGTGTTCGAATATGCTTTAGAAATATTCTTTTGACTGTTTATTTGGTAATTATCACTTCCTTAATTCACACATCTGTCAACTTTAATATAAAATTGTCTGGGTCACTATAGGTGATACTATTTCTATTATACATTATCACTTTCAAATAAATTATTAACAAAAAGCTGAACCATTTTTCTTGTGTGTATGGTTCAGAATAATTTCTGATAGTGGAGAGAGTAAATTATTTCCACTTTTTGAAACTCACAGTGTTTAGGAAATAATTTATTGATTATAAATGCTTGCTTTAGGGCCTCCCTGGTGGCGCAGTGGGTTAAGCAACACACTATGAAGCAAACCACAGCCACTGCAGCAGGAGTTTGATCCTTGCTGCCGGCCAGGGAGGGGACCCACATGGCAAAGCAGACCTCTCCTGCCTCACCCGCTGCTGCCCTCAGGCCTATTCTGAAATTCTGGTATCACCTTGACTTAAATAAAAAGTAAATGTCTGCATTTTGTGGCAAATGAATCTAACGCAAGCATTTATAATTTCTTTTTTTTTTTAAGATTTATTTATTTATGCATACAAGAGCTGGGGTATAGGCCAGAGTACAGGGAGGTGAGAGGATTCACCAGAGACAGTGGGGAACAGAACAGGCAGACTGACTGAAACACACTGCTGAGGGCAGCAGCGGGTGAGGCAGGAGAGGTCTGCTTTGCCATGTGGGTCCCCTCCCTGGCCTGTGGCAGGGATCAAACTCATGCTGCAGTGGCTGTGGTTTGCTTCATATTGTGTTGCTTAACCCACTGTGCCACCAGGGAGGCCCTATGACACAGTTTTCAATCATAACAACAAAACAAAAATTATTGAAGTGAAAATACATAAATGCAGACAATGATCTCTTTGTTGAAATAAGTGAAAATTCAACCAGTGTTTCAATTTATATCCATGACTTCTAAGAAAATAGGCAATCTAGAATAAATTTGACCCTTCGTGAAGTGAAAAAAATGATTTCATAAAAACTAAGTCCTTCTTTTAATAAAAGAAAGTAAATCATATAAAAACTCAGACAGGGCCTCACTAGTAGCGCAGCAGGTTAAGCAACACACTATGAAGTAAACTGCAGTCAAAGTTCGATCCCTGCTAGTAGACTGGGAGGGGACCCACATGGTGTAGCAGACCTCTCCTGCCTTGCTTGCTGCTGCCCTTGGTAGTATATTTCAGTCATTCTACCAGTTCTGCTCCCCACTCTGTCTGGTGAATCCTCTCACCTCCTGCAACTCTGGCCTATACCCCAGCTCTTGTATGCATAAATAAATAAATCTTAAAAAAAAACAAAAAACAACTCAGACACATAAACATGTATATCACACATACACCTTGGCATAATGGACAAAATGATAAACTGTATAAAATAATGTCATTATTATATTATTTCTATTTGTCTTACCCATTCTATTTGTATTATCACTAACTTTGCAAGTTCAATAGTAAACTTTTTACATTAGTTTATTACGTGCTGTTATAGATAGAAACATAATCCCCAAAACTTACACTGGATCTAACTTCCAATACCTTAGAATGTAACTGAAAGGTTTTGGCACTGTTGGATGGGAGAGCAAGGGAGAGAGAGATAGAGGGAGAGAAAAAGAAAGAGCCAGGCCATATTTCTGACCAGCAGGAACTTTTATTGAGCTCCCAGGTGAGATTCTCTGATCCCCAGAGTGGGGGTCGGGAAAGTCACACCCAGGTTACAGGCTGCTGGGTTTTTATAGGAGGGGTACTTTGGAGTGGACAATTTGGAGTTTCTTCTGGCAGGAAGGTTGTGGTGGGAAGAAGTTGTCCATTGGTGGTTATCCATATTGAAACCCCCAGGTTGTGTTCAGGTCCCAGGGGCCACATTCCACTGGGATTGAGTTACCTTGGTTTGGAACTGCCACCTATGGGGGGGAGGGGCAGGGGGTTTAGGTGAGGGGTTAGAGTGAGGGGCCTGTGTGACCTTTCACTAATATTTGGAGATAGGATATTTAAAGAGACCATTTAGGGTTAAAGAAGTTAAAAGGAAGGGGACTTAATTTAATAGGACTAGTACCCCTAACAGAATATAAAGAGTCCCCACTGGTTCACATATACAAATGCTATGTGAAGGCGGATGTCTTCAAACCCAGGAGAGATACTAACTTTGTACTTCCGGCTCTCAGAAATCAAAGAAAAAATTTTTTTTTTGTCTAAATCACCTACTTTATGGTACTATAGCATAATAAACTTGTTATGCTCTGATAGTGTAAAAAATGTAGGGGAGGAAGACACTTTTTACCCTCCATACTTGATAGCTGGGTCTATGAAATAAACTAACAACAGGCAGATTAACAGAAGAAAATGTATACAAATTCTTTTGATTTTAATTGTACACACAGAGAAGCATTATAAGAAAAAAATGAGTATCTTAAAAGCATGGGGAAAATATAAGAACTTTTATAGTGTCATAGAGAAGTGTGGGGATTTGATAACTCAGGAGAGAGTACATCATTTTTACAAAAGACAAATCAACTGTTAGGAGAACAAATGGGAGATGTGAAAGTTTGTGGCAAAATTTGTCAGGGTAGAATGTTAGCTTTGAGTGTCCTCTCTTGTGATAAAAGTCAATCTTTCCTAGTTGGTGAAACTCCTGGAGAAGGAATTTATGACAATAGGGTCCCTTTGGAAGATTTGTCCTTAGACAAATATGGAGAGTTCAAAGAAAGCCTTTCCCAACAGTTCTGTTTTTCAAATGCTTTTGGCTCAAAATAATCGTCAAAACAAAGTGACATATTTTGAGATGGAATGTTCTGTCCTCCTTCACAAGCTGATATATGTACCTTATTACTTGTTTTCTCCCCTCCACTTATTTCTGAAATTTCTTCTAAAAACATATGCCAGTTTTTCTCTCTGAAGACTTCACTGAATCAACTGTCTCATCTCTATCAGTGTTAGTCATTCCCTTCCATTTTCTGTTTCCTTCCTGTGAAATGTTCTATTATTTTTCTTTTATCTAAGATTTATTTATTTATGCATACAAGAACTGGGGTATAAGCCAGAGGTATGGGGTGTGAGAGGATTCACCAGAAAGAAAGGGAGGAGCAGAACAGGCAGATCTACTGAAAAATACTGCTGAGGGGAGCAGCGGTGAGACAGGAGAGATATGCTGTGCCATGTGGGTTAGTTCCTTGGTCATTCTGGCATTGAACTCATGCTGCAGTGGCTGTGGATAGCTTGATAGTGTTGTCTTTAATTCGTGCACCACCAGTAGGTCCACTATTATTTTTGTTAAGAAAATTACTGAGTGTAAAAAATTGTACATCCCTATTCCCATTTATCCAGAAACATAATTGATTCTGAATGTTCAACTGTTTAAAAGGAAAATGATGATTCTTATCATATAATTAGGCCAAAAGGTATATTAAGCTAACCTTCAATAAATGTTGAGAATATAATTGTGGCATTAGTGCTGCTTTAAAGGTAGAG
The DNA here is from genome assembly GCA_019455555.1 of Galemys pyrenaicus. Lineage (NCBI taxonomy): Eukaryota > Metazoa > Chordata > Mammalia > Eulipotyphla > Talpidae > Galemys > Galemys pyrenaicus. Next base: position 9,350,148 of record JAGFMF010011791.1, read on the forward strand.
CTGCATGCACATAAAAGCCTGCCAATTGAGTGACTATTCTAAGCCTTATTTTTAATACTGCATTTAAACTAAATTTAGCATTTATTTCATTTTGTAAATTCAAATGTGAAATATCAAATATTTAATGCAATAAATGTTAGACTACTTCAGATAAGAAGGCAAATGTGCTGAATGCCTTTGAAACAACTTAAAAAAAAATCACTTTGACATCTCGTACTCAAGAGGCCTACCTTAGGGTCAAACTTAACACTCTTATTTCATTTTTAAGACTCTGTAGTTACAAGCACACACTTTTGTTCATTTTGTGTCACACCGATGCGTGATGTTATATGCCATCAAATGTTATTAGTGATTAGGCACAATATTAGGTAGAAATCAAATTGATGTTTTACTTCAGAAAAATGGCATGGCAATCCTGCAATATGTGTCTGTCAAAGCTTCCCAGGTGTTTGATTTCAAAATGACAGAGTCACTTGGGTTTTGTTTTATATTTTTATAAACACTGAAAGTATTATAGGTGAGTTCAAAATGTCCCTGGATGCCAGTAGTCATTTCTTACATAATCTAAATGTGAGAACAAAAAGAACAAAATGTTACTAGGACTTCATAAAATATCACAGGACAAGTGACACATATCATCCTACATTCAACATTTTACTATAAATTCATTGACTTTTTCTTGATAAGGTTGAGCAGTTATGATAGCCCAATTGACAGAGAAAACATGGAACTACTACCTTTCACAGTGACTGGATTCCACTGTGGTAAAATTTACTGCTCAGGGCAAGTTTACATGAATCTCTTAAGTGCCATGGCTGAACCTGGTTAAGATGTAGATGAATGTGCCTGTGTGTTAAGATAGTTGATTCTCAGGAATTAAAGGCCTAGGAGATGTTTCTTGACTGGACCAAAATGAATTATATTTGAAATGGGAAGTCTGAAGTCAAAGTAAATGGCATATCATCGAGAAGGACATGTATTGGTTAGTGGGAATGAGGAGTTAAGATAAAGAACACAACTAGATTTCTTTTGTTTGCTGTCTCTGTTTTTCTCTGTCTCTCCCTTTTTCTCTGTCTCTCACATACATACTATACATCAAAACCTGTGAAAAAAAGATTTAGGAAAAGGCAAAGTTCTAGAGAACTGATTATTCACATGCTAGAATATGAATAAAGTAGACGATGCAAAACTAACTGTGAAATAAAAAAAAATATTCTAACCTGAAAATAACTTATTAAGGGTAGAATAAATATTCCTCTCTCTCCCCTAAAAATACATTGTCAAAAAAAAGCACAATAAAGAAAATACCTGCATACTATTATATACTTTCTCTTAATTAGACCATGCATTGTTGGGCCTCCCTGGTGGCGCAGTAGGTTAGGCAACGCACTATGAGGCAAACCACAGCCACTGCAGCACGAGGTTGATCCCTGCTGCTGGCCAGAGAGGGGACCCACATGGTGAGGCAGACCTCTCCTGCCTTGCCCACTGCTCCCCTCAGCAGTGTACTTCCATTGATCTGCCTGTTCTGCTCCCTGCTCTGTCTGTGGTGAATCCTCTCACCTCTCACCCCCCACACCTCTGGCCTGTACCCCAGTGTTTGTATGCATAAATAAATAAATCTTTAAAAAAAAAAGAACATGCATTGTTTTTGCCAGTTTCTGTCATTCAATTGTTAATAACATACATAGTCCAAATACAACTAATTTCTTTGAAGTAGTCTTTTGTATGTTTTCTTGGATAAAGAATTGTTAGCAAGAAAATTATTTATCAATTTTTTCAAGTTTAATTTTTATTTACAAACTCAAAATTTCAAAAATTGTTTATATATTATTACTACTTTTTTTTTAAATCAAGTATAAAGAAACATTTGCCTCTGGAATCCTGCCTCCAAATTTTCCTTACCTATTAATTGTACCAGTATCAAGACATAAGTTTAGTGGTTTTCAATGTTTCTCTTAAAGGACACTGTATGAACACACAGTATGTGTGCATATATACATATATATGTGTGTACTTAAAGTGTAATCGTTAAAATGCATCATATACTTCAAGAAGTTATTGACGGACTATCACATTAAAATAAAATAGACTATAAAGTGCTTTGAATTAAAATTGCATTTAACATTTCTGTTATAAAAATTGAAATGTTCTATTAAGTACATTAAGGTTTTATGTTTTTGTTTTTTTTGTTTTTTTTGCAGGATAATAACTTCCATTTTTCAGTTCTATTACTTTCTTTTAAAATATATCCTCTTCACTTTAACTTCTTTTCTTTTTCTATTTCTGAAATACACAGCGAATAATTTTCTAATCTTTGTTTTAGCTTTCATTTAGAATTCTTCCGTATTACTTTTCTTAGATTTTTATATTCAAGTTACTGACCTGGTCATGGTAACATAATCTGTCTTGAAACCTTCTTATTACTAACTTAAACCCCAAGGTAATCTTAAAAATTCAGCAGTGTGTTTCACACATCTTGTAACAATAATTTTTGCCTTCTGTATAAAAGACAACAGAAGCTTTGAAAGAGCACATTCAATAAAATCACTGTGTTGTTGTTTTTCCTGTGGGAAATCAGGCACACATTTCACTACCATACACAAATTTATGTATTTGGTTTCTGTTGAAAAACAAGTGTTGTGATTTTAGTTATTGAATGTATTTCTTTATTGAATTGCTGATATCTTATAAGTTCTCATCTATATTGTCTAACAACTTCAAATGGTGTGACATAAACATTACTACATACACAGTGATTCTTATTGATTAATTTCAAAAAAGTAAAGTATTTCCCTTTGTATTTGTTCTTCAAGCATACTTGGATACAAAATTCAATTTCATTTATCATTATAAAAAAGCAGAATGGCTTCCAATCACAGAAATTTAGCTATTAATTTGGAGGCTGGAATTCTAAGATTTGGATATCAGGAGCCAGTATGGGAGTTCTAGGTAGCTTTTCTGAGTTTTAAATTGCTGACTATATTCCAGTGACAGAGAACTAATTAGATTTCTAGCCTAAGAACATTCATCTAATTAATGAAGGCCACATGCTCATCTCCTAATTACCCCCCAAAATGCTCTACTTCCAAATATCATCACATGGAAATGAAGACTTCAATATAGGATTGGAGTTGGAAGAGGCCTTAAATATTCATTCAAAAGTATCATGTGAAAGACAGAATGCCATCTTTATAGTGTGTGCATGGGTTGTACACTTTAATAAAAAATATGACAAAATTTATAATAGCATTAAAATACTAGGAAAAGTCTAATGAAAACAGCTAAGTTTAGAAGCACTGAACTCATAAACTCATAAATCCAGGCCTCTACATACACACACTTTGAGGATGGCTTTCTTCTGTCTTTCACATGGAGCTTCTGCATGAACATTTCATATTTGGCAGACATTTTCTTAATACTTAGAGTAATCATATTCATAAAAACAGGAAGCAGAAAGTAACTGTGTGGGACTGGGAAGAGAGGGGAATGGTAAATTAGTATTCATTTTGTGTAGTGTTTTCAGTTGAAGATGAAAAATTGGAAAAAATGAATGGTAGTACTGGTTATATAGTAATGTGAATAGTCTTAATAACAGTCAACTATACACTTAAAAATGGTTAAGATAGGAAATTGTATAGTTTGAATATTTTTGAATGGAAAAAAATAAAAAGCTTGTAGGGACCACGCTAGGAGAAACACAAGAACAACAGAATTTCATATATTACCCCATACCCAGGGACATGATTGCCCTCCTTTGAGGGCCTCCTAAGAATATATAATAACAAGAATTGGCAAGTATATACACATCTGAAATACATACACACTGATTCACTTGCAAATTGTTTTAGCTTTTGGAGAGGTTTTGGCACTGTCAGTTGTATTTAAAAATACAATTATTCTTCAAACAATTGTTTCCTAAGTATGCATCCTAGAGAAACTTTTACTTCTGTGTCCAAGGAGAGTAACAAATGTTCTTATCAGGGTTTTGTTGTTTATATATTAAAAAGAACATATAATAACTTAAACCTTAACCAACAATACTGCTTTAAGTATATTTAGGACATGGATTTAATTAATCTCCTGGATAGAAATCAGAATAAAACAGATTATAGATAAACTAGGCACCAATACAATACCATTTAATGAATATGTAACAAAAATAAAATAACTTTTACCATTATGTAATTATTTACAAATATGCATAGCAAAGATGTGAAGAATTTAAGATAGATAACAAATATATATCTTGGAGGGTTTATACCATGGATGGAATAAATGGGAAGGAAATTAAGGCAGAACTCAGTGAAATTTATGTAGGAAATTTCAAAACTATTTTTATTTGCTCTTTAAATTACAATGGTGAGTTCACAGATGGCTTGTGATAACTTTTTTATACATATCTATACATCTAAAATAGTGCATAATGCACTTTAAAATGACATAAAATAAGAACCATGTGTAAACAAAATCATTCCTTCTTCCCATAAGCTTAATGGACCTTGGTACAATTTTTATTTTGCCATCCATTAACCTCATGAAAATTATCTTATGCTTTGAGTTCATTTGTGCAGATGACATTTTATAACTCTTCCTTTGTGGCTTTGAAGCAATATGGAAAAAAAATTCTCTTTATGAAATGACATTTCAATATAAACCAATACTAGTTTTTAAACCTCTCAAGTTGCATTTGTCAATGTAGTTAACAGTGTGTGTGTGTAATTAAATGTTTTACTGTTATTGTTGCAGTAATTTTGCTTTATAACATTGTGTACTTTTTAGGGGTGCATCACTGAGTATCAGCATGCCCATAAGTTACACTAAGTTCACTGCTACAAGTACAACATTCCTATGCAGTCTATTTGGAAATGAATAGTGTGCTTTTCTATTGATGACTGTTAAAAATAATGTAAACGAAAATGATATAATGTTAGGGGTGAGGTTTGCCCACCTGCACCCATTGTGTCTAAAGGAAGTTTATTGTATATCATTAAAGTCTAGAAATCAATAGTGAGACAGTTGTGGGACGATTGTATTTGACTTATCAAAAATAGAGGGAATTCTGAAGGTGCTTTTACTCTATACCATCTGTTGTCAAAACTTGTCTGTAAAACCTCAAAAAAACTTGACGGTAAGTAAGAATGGAAAATGAAAACAGAAAGAAAGACCTTCCCCCAAGTTCAAAGCAGATATGAATTCAGGCAGTGATTGCTTTTGACATACATGACAGCTCATTATACTATAGGTTCATAGAAGAGAGGATATTTAAACTTTGGTATCTTGCCATATTTCCCTCATGTTGATAAATATCAATTTTAAATTCTTCAGATGAGAAGATGTGTCATGCACTTGGTAGGAAAAGATATTCACTTATTTTTAAATGTTTCTTGCTCTAATATTAGATCATAAATTACTTGACAGTTGAAGATGGCAATGCACTTTGCTGAAAGAGTTCCTGGCCAGATTGAAAAAAAAAAAAAAATGGAGTTTTACAGTTTGAAATACCAAAAAAAAGGTCAAAGTGATTTAGATTTTGAAAGGATTCATTGTCAGAAAATAAAATCCCTTTCATCACCATATTATCCACCAAAAATATTTAACTTGTACTCAAATTTCAACTTTTTTAATGATTTTGAAAAGTTATGAATACTAAGTATTACTAAATGATAACATGTCATAACCAAATAATCCAAAGAGTGAGATACTTTATAAACCTAGTGAGAATGTAATGCAATTTATGAACATGTAAACATATTCCCTGTAAATAAGCATATTGTCTCTTGTTAATTTTTCATCGAATAAATAGAAAATAAAAGGATTCATTTTTCCCTGCCATGAGTATAAAAATGCATGGTTTTCACCCACAAATGCAAAAAGATATTCAAAAAGATAATATAGTTAGCCTTTTATTTTAATAGATTATATTTGTTAATGTTATAATATTTTATTATTACATAGTTGATCTATTTCTACCTTGGTAGATAATTAGAAACACATAAACATTATAGTAGCTTTAACTCATTCACTGAAGGGGTATGGCTTGAGGTTTAAGGTTATACACCATTAGAAGACACCTCTGTAAACAGAGGGAATTCATGGAACAATTTCAGAAATGACATCTTGTGCATTTACACACAAATAATAATGATTTGATGATGTTTGCTTACATTATTGGATTCTTATTAAATATAGTCCTCCTGAAGATTGTAAACACATTAAACTTTTCATGCAGTTCATTACAGGTGAGAATATGAAACAGAGTGCTTTGTAGGCTTTTATTAGAAACTTATTCTATGGAAAGAGAGAAGGATCTAAAACACTGATGCTTCTCCTAATTGAAAATAGCAGATGAAACATAAATATTTATTTTCTCTTCCCCAATGATGTATTTAAAAGAATTAATCTAAAATAAACTTTAAACACACATAAGACAGAAATTTTAAAAAATATAAGTTAAAAATTATTGTGCATTAAAATTATCTTTCTTGAATCTCTATGCATTTACATCAATATGCTAACTGGTTGATTTTGAAGGCTATTACCTAACAGACCATTTCAAACTTTTAATTTGATACACAAGGTCCTATTTCAATGTTTTGTCCATACATTTTATTCCCAAGTATGTACTAGAAATGCACAGTCACTTTTAATTTATTAATTACACCATTATCTTTTACTTCTCTTTGTCATTTCCTATGTTTTTCCTATTAAATGTAACTCCCATTATTCAAATTGACAAAATATGACTCATTCTGTGAGACTAAAGAGTCAATTCTAAGTTTAAAGCAGTAAAACAATTCATCTTAAGGCACTTCATAGATGGTTACTGTGGGAGATGATGCTTTGATACTTTATGACCGTCTGGACTAGCCAAAGGATATGAGCACAGGGAAATAGTCTTGTAAAACTCTCAATTCTAAGAAAACCTATGCCCTATGTTGCTGAGGTTATCAGAGGACTGTTAGGGAGGTTATTAGTGAAGATGCTATGAAGATTGGTGTATTTTAGGTGTATAGTTTTTACCTTCAGCAACATGAAAATAAATAAATAAAATATTATAACATTAACAAATATAATCTATTAAAATAGTTTTTATTCTATAGCATACAAATGAAAGCACTCAATTAATTTGAATATAATATTTTTTGATCATCCATTTTCAGGAATGTAAAAATATACAATTTTTTAAATGTTTATTTTTCAGAGAGCTAATATAATTTCTTAGCAGCACTCTATTTTTTCTATTTGTACTATTATAGCATGTTTGTGTAGTTAGTATAGTATATCAGAAATAGACATTAAATAAGAATATAAAATTAATATTCTTATTCCAAGTTCCATGAACCTTTCTGAATATAGATTACTAGAAGCACTGATTATTATTATTATTAATCCATGACTTCTAGAATCTCCTCCATTCTTCTTCAAGCCAACTTTATTTAGATTTTCACAGACTCGTGTCTTAGTACAAATAGACTAGTTTAAAAAATCTACAGTCATATCACTTCCCAGCAATTAAATCCTTTTAAGATATCAGTAGTTAACCTTCCCAGTATATACTCAAATTATTGTCCAGATGAAGCAGGCTGGAAACAATGGGGGATAAAACCATTTTAAATAAGGGAGAAAAAAATTTCCATAAGCTGACAAGTTTCATTTCAGAATGCAAATTGAGAAGTGTGTTTGCTGTCTTAGAGGTGACCTCTCATTGTCTAAATAGAAATAGCCATAGAATAATGGAACTAAGATACCCAGATTGTGGAGATTTTGACAATACTCACAAGTGTGTGTGCTCTGTTTTGGGTTTTGGACCCAAATTTTAGTTTACCATGACTTAGCATAAAGTAACCGATTAGACTCTACCAATACACATTACAGTTTTTGTTTCTTTGTTCCTCAAACACAAAAATTCTTCCCAAGTCCCATTCTTGGGACATGGATTTGATAAGTTTATTTCCAGCCACCTGATAGGTGACCTTACATTATTGTTTTTTTTTTTTTTTTTTTTTTTCTCAAAAGTTGGGAGCATGGGTTTTGTCTTCTGTGCATTGGATAGTTGGCCCATATTAAGCAACAATGGGAGATTATACTTTTTTTCATATTCATATGCACTTATCTTGTCATTTGAGGAAATTGTTAAGTGTGATGTGTTATAGGGGTCTGGAAACTGTCCTGTGGAAAATATATCAACATCAGTATTATTAATTGCCCAAATTTTAACATATTTTAACTACAGTCTTACAAAGATTCTGGTTTTATCTGTTGTTGTTTCCCCCTCTACTCCTAAAACATAGTCTATACCTGAGATATTTTACACACAGGAAAATGATTTTCAGGAGGGATTAATATTGTTCAGGAATTTTGGAGGAAAATTTGGAACAAGTTCTAGAGTACATAAAAAAGTAATTGAGATAAAAGGAGTGCTATTACAAAAGATTTGAGAGTATATGTGGACTAAATGCAAGAAAAACAAAAACATAACTTTATTGTAATTTATATTTTGCTTCCTAGATTATGTTCTTTTAGCCACAATATAAATGCAATGTTAGACTAGAAGTTATCCCTTTTTAGTATTTAGTTCTGTATCTCCATTTACATATCCTATACACCATATATATATGGTGTATAAATATGCACATACTAGGTTATATATGTGTACATGAGTATGTATATATATGAGCAATCATATTTGAGACTTACCTATTCACATTCCATGTGATAATATTAAATAAAAAAATCCAGTAATGCGAATTAGGAGATTTGCAATGATCAGAGTATGGGCTTATATACGTTCTTAAATCAAATGAGACAGTTTAAACTTAGAGTTTGTAACACTGCTAGTCTTTGAAATGAAAAGGATAACATTAATTTTTCATTTTATTCAAAAGTATTCAACTGATTAAGACGTTCTTAGTGCTAATGAATATGTTGTCCCAGAAAATCTGAAGTAGTAAAAGATCACAAAGTGAATGGCCATTCTACTATGATTTATATTCCATACAACTTAGAAGTGAGTTGTCAGAATTAATCAGTATCTTTGGTAGAAGATAGATTCGAAATTACAAGATTTTATTTTCAAATACTTTACTCTAAACAGTATGTGAATAAAATAAGACCAATGAAAAAGTCTGGTTAACCCATCATTCAAGTAATGAAAATCTTATTAAAAGAAAAACAGTCTTCTATCATTTCTCAATATACTGGAAATTGCAAATTATAGTAGATATGGTTATAAGTAGATAAACTAACAAACTATACTCCCACTACTAATTATTTTGCAATGTATTTAAGGTTCTATAAAGTGCTTCACAGGGTTATTCTGTGAGAAAAAGAACATGGAAGCAATGTTTAATGGCTATATAATACCTTATTAATCCATTGGCTGTAAGGATCTATCTAAGTAAATAATTTCATAAATTATTTGTAAAGAAAAAGTACTTCACACTGTACATGCATATGAATTATATAGACCTTTTCAAGGAACCTCTATACAAGACTAAACAATGAAATACTTTAAATCTTTTTTCTTCCTTTTAACAAATTGATTAAGTTGTTGCCACATAAAGCATATACAGATGTTCTGAGATGTTAAAATTTTTAAAAAATATTAACAAATAAGTGCTTATTTATTTTAGGGTAAATACTAACTACTTAATGGAAGAGTAATACATATTAAGTATTAAAATAAATGTTCCCTCTAAAATTGAATAATTCATTATAATGAGCTCCATGTAAGATTTTTGTTTGATATTGAAGAAGAAATTACATTCTTGTAAGCTTTGCCATTCCTCTCCAATTGAAAGAATTAAAATCAAATAAAAAAATAATAATATAACAGTAGTAAGAAAAACAGTGATAACAGTGATGTTATATGGCCTACACTGTTAAATCTTGTCCAAGCATTACCTTTGCAAACATTATTCAACCTATTTGAAGAACAATTACCATAATAATAAGAAGCACATGAACATGTATTATATTTAGTCTTCAGAACCATGCTGGTCAACCTTATATCATTCACTTGAGAAATGAGTTAATGTTTCCTATAAGAAAGTAAGGAAATCTTCAAACAGCTAACAGTGACTGATCCTCAATAAAAATGAACATGCTTTTCCCATACCTAAACTGCCTATAATGAGTCAATACCTATCTGAAACAAATAAGAGCTCTAAATAATTTTCAAAAACCAGAAAGGGAAATATACAAATTTTTATAAATGTGTTTTTCAGTGATTATTAAGCCACATATCAGAATCAAACTATCATCAGAATAACACTCCTTCAAAGATTCAAATAAGCTCCTTGACTTTTCTGAATTGGTTTCCTCTTATTTGTTTTTTGAAAATCTTCAAAAGGTTAGTATATAAGAAAATGACAGGACTCTTGGGGGCACAGAGAGTAGACTGATGTAGGCAACCTCTAAAATGACTCTCAACTCTAGTATTTATAGTCCTGTGCAATTCTGGTATTTAATGTCTTGTGTAATTATACCCCTTTTATTTTATTCATATTGGATATTAATATGTTTTCATTTTAATAAAAATGGTGCTGGACTATTTCAAATCCTTGAAAACATGGGGAAATAGAAGAAAATAAATGAAAAGGAATTATCTATAAAGCTATAATCTAAACCCTTTGAATGTCTCCTGTATTCACACCTTTCACTTTTCTTGGTGCCATTGTTTTTCTAAAATGTTCATAAAACCTCTACAAAGTTTTGATGAATGTTCTATACTTCATCACATTGATGATGATGTGTGGAGTTACAAATTATTCCATTGATATCATAATGATACATAATGTTTTCTGTAGATGAAATGTAAACTCAAAGTGGAATTTCTTGGTCTAATGCAATTAATATATTGAGCTATTTATTCAAATCAATTCCTTATCACTAGATGAATATACATGCATGGTGCTATTCAATTAATGCTATATTTAGATTATAAGTATAAAATAACATGACATGTTTTTCGGTTGTTTTGAATGGTATTTTTTAAGTAATTATTTAATTTTCAAAGTAATTAGTTTATGCATTTCTACAGATGATGCTGCCACTGTCAATCTTTGAGGACTAAATCCTTGAACAATGTGTTTATATTAGTCTTACAAATGCCTTCAGTGTTTGCATAGATTTTTAATTAATATATTTGAAATCTTGAAATGTGCCAAAAGCATTGTGTGAAAAGTCTGATTCATGAAACCATGTAATAAAAAATTTTGTTGATATCATCTATATCTAAATACAGGTATTTTTATAAATATATCTTTATATAATATATATATAATATAATATGTATCTTTATATAATATATATATAATATATATCTGTGAGTTTAATTCAAAATGATAAGGCATACTTTTCAACAAGGATGCTTCATTTCAATATGGTCTTCCATATCAAAGTTAACATTGTAAAGTTCAATATTAACATGAATCCATAAATTTGGTATGATTTTAAAAATAATCTGTCACTTTATAATCACATCTAATACATTTCTCTAATTGTGTCTTTATGGCTTAATAGAGTTACTTTCTCTCCAAAAGCATTTGACTTAGACAACAATAATGAGATCAGACTTAATTTGTACCAGACTCAGTGAAATGAAAAATTAGGTTAGCTTGATTTAACGCATTTGGTCTAAAGTCCAAACTAAATCCTTTTTCAGGAAAATTTGATGTTCCTATCCTGTCCTTTTAAGACTCAACCTCTTTAGGCTTTTCCAACAATTAAATTTTAAATTATTATAACTATATGAGCATCTCTGATGACATTAGCTGGCTAAAATCTTCAAACTTTTTAAATCTCCCTATGATTCAGTTTCTTATTTTACAAATGGAAATAATGTTTACATCATGCTTCTTTTAAGAGGATTAAATAGATGACTTCTTCATAATTAGCGAAGTGCCTTCTACAATAAGCAAAAATATTTAGATATCATTGTAATATTTGTTACATTTTATTATTATTATTATCTAGTTATTCTACTCTCTTCCACCCCTAATCCCCATTTCTTTCTTAGGCCTAATCTCATAATACCACTTGTCAGTATTTATTAGCTAAATTACCCAAAGCAAGTTAATAACAAAAAGAATTATCAGCTTTCTGGATCTAGTCAAATTTATATATGGAATTGAACTTGCTGAACTCTTATTTTTGCTCCATTTATAAATTCTTTTGATATTAGTGTACTTAATCTTTCTATATGTTAGCTTTGTTTGCTGTACATTGAGAATAATAAAATCACATAAACAGTGGTGATTTCCTGTGAACATGCATGTTCATCCTTTAGCTCAGGGTATGGCACATGTAAACACTCAGCATAGTGCATCATACATGATTTTTTGGAATACCTGCATCCCATGACTATCTCTCTCATCTTCTTGTGTATACTAACAGTGCAGGTAATGCTGCCTTCAGAACCACAGGCAGCCAGTTTCTCTGGCTCCCTCAGGTAAAAGAGAAGAAAATTGGCGAACAGAGAAGCAAATGCAGTCTATACAATCCCTCCTCCCCACTCAAAGAAACACTTGTTTTTGGCTCTGGTTGTTGAATTCCAGTGAGTTCCCAGTCATCTGGTATGCAGTGTCTGGTCCTTCCTCTGAACCTCTAATATTCTCTACTTCTTAAAATAGCTAATTAGTTTTGGAGGTGAAACATCAAGAGTCATGACAGATCCAATCATTATTATGGATTTTCTTCTATCAGTTTTCAATTTTCTTGTCAAAAAGGGTATAAATTAGCAGAGCAGTCATTCTAATAATTTATACAGATAATTACACTGTGGCATCTTCTCCTCCCAAACTCTGCTTACCTAACTTTTCTTTGGTAAGTCTTTCTAATAAGAATTTTTCTCATAGGTATTTACTCCTTTTCTTCTTCTCTGGCATATATTCTTTGCCAGCTATCTATTTTTCCAAAGGATGATTTTTAAATTTCCATGTTTATAACCTAGGTTAAGTACCTTATGTACCTCTCTGGTAATTACAAAATGTCTTTAATTGGATACTTACAAATGTCTTAAAATAATTACTCAATTATTCAACAGAAACTATCCATTTCTTTCTGTCTTGTGAAACATACTTATATTCCATCAGAGACCCATAAAGTAAAATTTAGATGTGATTTGTTCAAATTTCCACAGTCAATTACTTGGAAATCCTAGTGATGTAACTTGACAAAATGTTTTATTTCCATTCTTCCCTTTGCAGCAATACTATTGCCTTTATTTGGAACTCATTAGTTCCTTACTAAATTGTTAAGTTTGATTTCTTACCAATTTTCATGCCTCTGATATCTAGTCTACTTATTCAAAAATGTAGATTATATAGTCTACCACCAGAATAAGTCTTTTAAGCAGAAACATAAACTTTGCTGGCTTAATTTCCATTTTCCTTAAGCAATTTCATGAACTCCAGGTTGCAAATATAAGGTTAATATGTGACAGAAATATGTTTTGAGTAAAATTCATAACTGTAAAGTGACTGATTTTTACTGTTATGTAATCACAAATACAAATGGAATTCTTTTCCACCACTACAAAAGTGCAAAGGCCCCTTTTTCCTTCTTGTGTTTTACTTCTGTTCTCATTCTTTTCTCCATTTCTACAATCTCTATAGTCATTTCTACTTTGAAGCCATCCTTCCAGGACCTTCCTGTCCTTCCAGCTACATCCCAAAGTAGTGGAACAGTCATTTTATGTGTTGGACATTATTTCTTGTTCTTGTTTTGATGGGGAAAAATCAAAATGTTATTGTGTGAAGATAAAGCTTAAATTTAATTTGTTACAGATTTCAGAATCTACAAACAACCATACTATTTTCTTGCTGATATATCTTATATGATTTTGAATATTAATTATTTTGTATCTTTAACCAAATATCCTTTTCACTAGTGGTAAACACTATCAAGTAAAAGACAAATCCCATAGTTATAAATATAGAATTATTTTAAATATCATATGCTGATGTTTAATTCTGACCTTAATCTATTTTCTAATTTATTCTTCTGCTTCTATCTTGTAGCATAGATTGCAATGTGCTTTATCTTAAAGCTACAGTTTCCAAACTGTGAGAATCACTTCAGAATTTCTCTTACATTTATATACTCACTGTGACTATGATTTGGACTATGAGGCAGAAATAGAGATGTGAATGGGGCTTCTAAAAATTGTCTTTATAGGATGTGGTCCCTCTGCACTGTATCCATTTTTTGAAAATTTTCTTATTTAAACTAACCTGCAAAGTGACCATGATGTTAAAGCCCCAGTAACCTTAGAACAGGAGATGATTTTTATATTTTGAGAGTGATTTATAAAGATGCCTAAGCATAGAGATAGAAAAGCCTGAAGTCTCCATAGAAACCGCTATATCAATCCTGGACAGCTATCATCAGAATATTTTTTCCATGGCAGAGAAATGAGCTTGCATTTTTTTCCCAACAGTGTTTTAGTATATGTACCTGTTGTCAATTGTAGATGTTATACCTTCCCCATTCTCCATTTACTTCCTCTGTCTCCATTACATATGTACATAGACATTAAGAAAATAAAGTGATAAGCTGGAGCCAGTCATATATAGCAAAAATCATAGGCATTTCACCCAATTCTGTATTCAGTGACATGTAACTTATAATCAGTTGATAATGGGGATTTATACCAGCAATTTAACAAGCATGACCAATAGGTCTATTAGTCATATTTTAAAATTCTGTTTCAGAATTGTTAAGCCCAGAATACTGCCACGCTACTGCCCACACACAACACCACCACTACCAGATCCATATTACAGGTTATCATTCCTGGTTGGCAGATTATAATTACCCATTTTTTTTCTTTTTCCAATCATTCTATTCATCATCTTTCAGAATGCATTGATCTTCTGTTCATGTCACTATACCAATATCTGCCTAGTAAAAAGCAACTATTTCCCAAGATTTTGTATAAGAATAGTCACATTATAAGACATTTCATTTAACTGTTCACTTCAAAATTAAATTCCCCTTCCTAGTTCTCCTGATGCTATTTCTTTGTGCCACTGTGTTACTCATTAGAAGTTTCTTTGCATTATTATCCTCCTACACCCCTGCCAGCAAGTGGAGGTCACCTGGAGGGCAGAGGAAGTGTATCATTCCTTTTTACATTTCTCAAAGTACCTAACAAAATTCACTGTACTAAGTTGAAAATGAACAAAACTGTTGCTGAGCTTAGATGACTCTAAAATAGTTTGGAAACTTCCATGGATGAAAGATATTTGTTATTTTTCTTATAGCTCTCAAATGTAGTATTGATTTTATAGAAAATAAAGTATACATTTTCTTTTTGTTATTATTATTTAAGTGCTTCAGATAATAAGTGAATGTTATTGAGCCAGAAGACTTTCCTGGGGTCAAGTGAAGAGATAGCAAGAGCTATTGTACTGACTGCACCAAAGACAAAGGCATCATTTTTTCTCATACATGGTGGTATGAGAGACATTGTTTTGATATCCTTAATCCCCAGAGCCCTCTTCCTTTTCTTTCTCCTCCATCTGGAAGACACTGGACTCACTGGTTCTGCTTTCATCCTTGCTTGGAGCTTCCTCAGTTCCAGTAGAAGCCATGTGACACTCCAGTGGAATTTGCCCTGAAATTGGGAGACCAGGACTGATTTTGTTCTGGGTATAGAATAATTTCTTCACCTAATTTCTTCCAGTTTGCAATCTTCAGCTTCTGTGGAAAGGCAATGGGGCTGCCATGCACACACACAAAAAAGGTGGAGCCACCTTTATCCCCTTCTGTCGTTGTAGAGCATGGGCCCATAGAATATGTTCAATTGCCTCCCTGAAAAGTTGCTTATGCTCATAACTATTTTCCCAGCTGAAACATTTCTTGAATTTTTTCACTCATCTTTCTTCCTTGTAATCTGCTAATAGTCCCCATGCTATCATCCCTTTTCTTTATATCTAAAATACATTCTTTATTCACTGTCTCTGTGTTTGCTATCTGACAAATTATTCTTCGCTCTGTAATCAACATAAAAATTCTGAAATATAATTAGACATCTCTCCAAATAGAACCCTATAATATTCTCCCTTTGATTGACAGATAAAAATAACTCCTTAACATGGCTTATAAGGTCCTCCATTTATGTTTCTCTAAGAAGTATCTATAGAAAAGCACAAAACTAACCTAGCTCCCACATTTAAAAGGGAAAATCAGCATTAAAATGTAGTATTCTGTGGAGCAGAGTTTAGAAATATCAGCAAAGATTAAAGAAATGTGATAGTCTTCATAATTTCTACATTCAATCTACATAGCCTCTCCTTACCAACACAAACAAATGAACAATAATGACTATTTCCCATAGTGAACATAATTCTGAAAAAACTTCCATAGTAACCCTTTGCTCTTAAAAGTCACCTAATTAGGATAATCAAGGCAAATGGACATGTCTCTAAATGTCAACTAATTGCCTAGAATCTCACCCTAATCACCACACCTCCACAATTCACATCCCTAATCCCTGAAATCCTTATCTTCCAAGACTATATGAGATATATAGCTTACTCTACCCAGAAAGACTGCTTTTATAGTATATTTTTCCCTATCTTTAGTAAGTAATGAATTTGGGTGGGTATGTGGGAGGGAAAGGAAGGCTATTTTCAGACATCAAATTATCAACTGATAATTTCATATTTTAAGGGTATAATGATCAGCAAATGTATCACTTGCCTGACAGGAGAATGATTTACATTTCAGGAACAAGCAAGTTTTGGAAAAACAATATGAATATACATATGAAGACAAGATAAAATGTGAGAAATTTTGTACCACATATTAATGCTCACCAGAAACTATATACACCCAAAGAATGTCTCAACTGTCAAAATTAGTTATATAACCTTATCACCATAAACAGAGATAGAGGAGGCTCCCTGGTAGCACAAGGGGTTAAGTGCAGCATTATGAAGCTATCCATAGCCACTGCAGCATGAGTTCAATCCCCAGCCAGGGAGGTGACCCACAGACCTCTCCTGCCTTAACCACTGCTCCCCTCAGCAGTGTATTTCAGTTGATCTGCCTATATGGCTCCCCACTCTGTCTCTGGTGAACCTTCTCACCCCCACACTTCCCACCTGCACCCCAGTTCTTGTATGCTTAAATAAGTATATCTGAGGCCTTCCTTGTCCCATAAGGGGTTGAGCGCCACACTGTGGGACTTCCGTAGCCACTGCAGCTTGAGTGCAATCTCTAGCCAGGGAGGTGACCCATGTGGCATGGCACACCTTTCCTGCCTCAACTGCTGCTCCCCTCAGCACTGTATTTCAGTTGATCTGACTTTTCTGCTCCCCACTCTGTCTCTGGTGAATCCTCACCCTTCCCCCTGCACCTCTGGCCTGTACTCCACCCACCTCTTAAAAAAAAAAGTAAGTATTTAAAATAAATAAAAGAGATGGAGGATGGCTATGAGACAGAGGATGTCCATGCACTTACCAAATTGGATTCTCTTTCATAAAGACTGATTCATCTATTATTACTGTGGATATCCCAACCTAAAATGAATAGAAACTAATACTGGGCCATGAATAGGTATCAGTCCTTGAATGTGAAAGATTAATTTTGTCAGTTATTTCCCCCATGAAAAGAACAATTTGAGATCAACTTTCAGCAGGAAGCTCTTTTCCTGATTGTATTGCCTCTCAAAATACCAGTTAAAGAATTTCTATTTAACTTTTTCATTAACTAACCCTTTCAATACCAAAGGAAATGCTCCAGTGCATATATGACTATAGAATCCACTCAAATCACTACATACAGAGTCACCAGAAACTTCTAGGTTAATTGTATTCTCAAAATGTGTACAACAACTCAACTAAAGCAACAGTTCACAGAAAAATTCTTTAGGTCTATCCTATAGGATGATGAAGTAAAATAAGAAATATACACTGAAGTCAATTCAGTGGTTGTTAAAAAAAAATCTAAGAGTTAAGATATGGTTAACATTCAAACTGATCAAACTTAAAAATAGTTGCTTATTGACAATGCAACTATAGTCTATAAGATTTAAGGTACTGTCTGATTGGAAATCTGAGAATATGGAATATTAGATTTCTTGAACATGTTGAACCTGAATCTTTGGTAGCCACCTGATCACTTTTGATTCCTCATGCTACTGAATGACTAAAGATGAGGGGATTTAAAAAAAGAGTGGGAGAGATGTTCTATTGACAATCTCCAAATTTAAAATGATCAAGAATTCCTATTAGAGAATAGTGAAAATCTGAAAACAAAGAAATAATGATGACATGTTTTGATGCATCTCTGTTTATAATTTCAAATATGAAATTACACAATTTCATCCTGAAAAAAAGAACAAAATACAATAGTGTCCATGGTATTCCCTAGGTTTATGTTCTAGGTTTTAACAAAAGGAAGGCAATCCAGTCAACCACAATATCATATGCATGTCAAAAATACACAATGCATGACAAAGAAGATGGATATTTTTGAATATTAATTAATATTTTGGGGTAATAATTTTTGGATTATATTCTCCAATAAAGTAGATTCATAAACTTGGAACTTGTTTTTTAAAGTTTCAGATTCCTTCATTGTTTAAAAGTTATTCCTTATGGTAGTTAGGGTCTCCCCAAAGAATATCTCCTCTTGTTTTACCCTCATTTGGAAAACATAAACTGAGTCAAATAAAATTAAATAAACTTCTTTAGTCATTCATAGTAACTGTATGGAATGAGTCAAGGGTAAGAGATTAATATAAGTAGAAATAGATTTCTCAGTTCTTTGGAAAAAACTCAAAGGAAGGTATTATTTTTTAAGTGGCTAGACTCTCATTGATAAATTTTGAGCTTGGAAAGTCACATTTTGAAAGCTGTTATTTAGAGAAATCAAACACTCATTTAGGAAAGAATGATGCAGAAAATGATTTGTGTACAGTTGCCAGAAGAGAGGCTATTTCAGTAATCCAGGTGTGAGATGATGAGCTCCAGAACTTAGGTGGTGGGAGTAAGCAAGTAAATAAAATGACACATTTACAGATATTTGGAGGAAGGAATTGACAAGATCTGATTGCCTATTAGAAGTAAGTGATGAAAGAAGGAACTGTATTAAAAATAACTCTAAGGATATCAAACTGTGCAAAGTGATTTGCTTTCTGGAACTCGTCATTTTCTATTTCATAAAGCAGATGACCATATTTAAAGAAGTGGCTATGATGTAGGGGACAGATTTAGATCTTGGAGTCAATAAATTTATTTAAGAAGAGATGTGCTGAGTGTATTTTAGAGCAAGAATGAGTCAATTGGCCAGACAGTGAATAATAAGTAACAGTGAATAAAACAAGCAACTACCACCTTTATTGGCATTGATTCCAGTGGGGAGAAGGAAAGAAAATTAGAATGATTAATTTTTATAGTATTTTAGAAGATACTAATGGTAATGGAAAAAATATCACTTTGCTGTACAGGATCACATGTACTGGGATGTGGAATAGAATGATTAGGATAATCCTCAGGAGGCATTGGAAAGGAGCTTAAATGTGACCCAGTGGGATACGTGGGGAAGAAGACTCAAAGCAGAATAAACCATTCATGGGAAATTCCTGAGGCAGAAGCTTTAGAAGAGAAAAATTCAAGGAAGTTCCTGAGGGAGAAGCTTCAGAAAGGAAACAAAAGTTAGTTCAAAGTAGCTCCCACTAGCAAAATTTAGACAGTTTGAGCAATTTGATATGTGTCCAAATCAATTTCTTCAATTTTTTTTAGCTTTTGAGCATATCCTTGGTTGCTGATGAACAAAACTATTAAAGGTTATTTATTATTCTCCAGCTATGCAATCACTAATTTATCAAGATGTTTGTGAATAGTTTACAAAAAATTAGTGTGGTCTAGTCATGTCCATTGTTAAATGGTGTCATTGCCACTAGACCTTGTTGGTGACTTGTGCTATCTATCCACCTGTCTGAAATTCAGATTTATATTTATATTCTAACTTACCACTGTACAAAATGAGTATTTTCTCACTGTTGATATTCATAGTTCTCTTTTCCCACACAGAAAATATGAATTTACAATTATATCAAGGTATTTTATTTCTTTTGATGATGTATAGAAAAAAGTATTGGAATTATTATTTTACAAATACCACTACCACCAATAATCTCTTCAGACTAAAGATCCTATTTCTTTCTTAGTCCTTACGGCAACATCACATAGAGAAAGTACAAACACAGTATGATGTTCAAAGTCACACTATAATTCTCTGGATGGGATTGTGTATGTACTCTGTGCATATTGCCCATTTCAAGCATTTTTATTTTATTTCTCCTCCTCCTATTTGATATAATTTAAATTTAACTGGAGTCATTAATTTTGGGAATGATCAACAGGTTTCAAATTATCAGTCATCATTCCCTTTTCCTGCTGTAACTTTTCTATTTTCATCAGTAAATGATTTGTTTTTGTGTTGATGGTCTCCAATTTCTATATTAAAAAAAAACAAACAAACTAGAATTTCCCATGAATATTGCTGTCTTATTTTATGGACTTTCTTACAACAGGTACCAGCAATATATACATAATATATGATGCATAATATATATGCTACCTGTACACCTACATATCTCCTTATTTACATATTGTTCTCTTTCTAAGATCATATTATACTAGAAATCATTTCATATCATACAATATTTCCATTCTGTTTTACAGCTGCATAATATTCCATGACTGCATATACCATATTTTTCAATCAGTCTCCTGGGATAAGTTTGTGGGTTGTTTTTAACATTTTATTATTTCAGTAATGCCTCAGTTTTTACTCAACTGGTATTTTGTGTTGTTGTATAATCTCAAAGTAAGTTTTTTAAACACAGTTGCTAGCTTTAAAGTGTAGATTCAAATATAGGACTTTCTGTTTTTAGATGTTACCGTATGCTCTAATATAGGAATTATACAAATTTACAATCCCATTAGTCAGGCATGTTTTCTACTACCCTATATCTTGCAACAGAGTGTTTTTATATGCTCTTGCATTCTGTCATGATGAAATTCGAAATGGTATGTCAATTTAATTTTAAATTTTATTTATCTTACTATGAATATCAAACATTTTTTCAAATTACCAAGTCACTTTTAAATTTAAATCTCACTCTGTTTATGCTATTTGTTAAATGTGTGTGTGTGTCTTTGTGTGTCTGTGTGTGTTTCTGTATCTGTCTGATTTTTGCACAATCTTCAGTCAGGTATTTAGTCTTCTTTCTTACCATTCAAGAAAATGTGTTATAACATACAAATATTGTTCACCCTTTAAAAATAAGAAAACTGTCATTTGCTGCTCCAAGAGAGGACCCGGAGGGCAATGTGCTAAGAGAAAAAGGGCAGAAACAGAGGGGCAAATACTACATGATACCAATTATATGAGGAACTGAACAGTCAAACTAACAAAACCTGACTGTAGAACAGTGAATATCAGAAGCTTCAGGGAGAGAGAAAAGGGAAGGTGTGATTTAAAGGGCACAAAGTTTCAGTGTTATAAAATGGAAAAACCCAGAGATGCACTGTGCAGTAGAGAACCTATAATTAATGATATGTTGAATACTTAAACATTTGCTGAGAATGTAGAGCTTATGTTAAATGTTAATGTCACACATTAAAAAAAAAATAAGGAAGCTGACTGGGAGGAATCTTTCGAAGATAATGATCATGTTTAGAGTATAGATTATGGTGATGATTTCATAGCTACATTCTCATTTCCATACTCATCTTGTATATATTAAATAGGTGAGTTCTTTGCATGTCAATCACACCTCAATAAAATACTTTTAAAAGTATGTATAGATTTGCAAGGTTGACTCTTTTTCTCTCTGGCTCTAACTACTAGGTTTGAAATCGTTCAATGAGAAGAAATGGAAAATATGAAAAAAAATTTAGTGAAAATGATAATTGTAATATGTTTTTAAAATAACTTTGGTATTCTACTTTCTGGATTTTTTCATACAAGATGCATGATCAAGTTTTCTTTAGAAATTTGTTGAAAAATACTGGAAAAAGGAAATGAGTTTGTTTTATTTTGTGGTTTCCTGAAATTTCTGAGTTAAAAACCAATCCAGATTTTTAATTATTTGGTGTGTTGCTTCTGAGTTGTCTCCCTAGTTATAGAGCATGTTATCATTAAATTATCACATAGTTGATTATGATATGTCTTATTATATTGTAATACTTAAATCTCTCTGTGATTTTGCTCTATTTGTCCTTTTTGATACTACATACTATAGCCATTCTTTCTTTTTCTCTCTTATCATTCTTCCTAGAAGTTACCTTTATATTAGTCATTAGAAAGTGAACTTTCATTCAGTTATATATTATAATTGTATTTACCTGTGATTTTTAAGTCCCTAGCTATATTTTTCTTTGATTTTATACTTTATTACTGAAATTACTGATTTGACCATTTAGTTGAATTTTCTAACAGAATACCATTCACATTATGCATTTCTTTAAATAAAAGTTTGGTTGAATTAGAAGTTTCACATGAAGATTTCACTACTTTTAAAATTCTATATGCATTCTAATTTCAATTACTACTTGGCCATGAGAGAATAACAAATCTCTTGCAAGCTCTTGTTCATTTTTAACAGAAAATGGACAATGACCTCTGGGAGGAAGTGAAGATTTACTAAGTAACCAGAGAATCTGTCTTGGTTTCTGCAAAATGTATTTTTAATGTACTTTTTTTTTACTGCATAACTATAATTACACTTGAAATCAATCAATCATGTTGCATGCAGTTAATCCCCCAGATCGTGAAGCCTTCTTACTTGATAATTGAAATACTTATACCTAATGAAATAGTAGACCACAGTTGAAAGTGTTTGTCTGCTGCTTTGTTTTAGAAATGGTCTTAACATGATTTCACAGCAAATCTTCTGTGACTGAATAAAGAGTTAAAAATAACTAGGAGGCATTTAATCTTAGAATAACCTCTCAAAAAATGGTGCATTAAAATTAATCCTTAGATATTTTAAAGTCTCTCATTAATTCAACTGTTTATAACCAGCAATTATTTTTACAGTTCTAAAACGCTTCAATTATTGGAAAGAGGAAATATATAGGATTTTACAGACAAGGGTATTTTACAATGGTTTATGACTGTCACTGACATTTTCATTAATGGAATTAAAACATAGCACATAGCCTTGGACCACCCAGGATTCGCAAGTCACTAGGCAATACAAGAATTGCTAGCTCTTAACTCTTTCCTTGCTTTCTTGTTTTTCTTCTTACTGTTCTCTGGAACCATCTTCCACCTGCTTTCTTTCTCTGTCTCCTTTTATTCAGGGAAAGCTTCTTGTAGTTTAGCTCTTATAGACTCTGGTTTCATTTCAAAAACAGCTTCTCAGTTAAATTTACATGATTGTGTCTCACTGAAAGACAATACAACTAAACTGTCTCCTCAAAGAAAGTAAAATAAGCATACAACATGAATTCCATGACCTAACATGATATTTTTCCTCTCAACTGCCGTATAAAATTAATGATGAGTAGAATGAATGTATAGAAAACTAGCAAGTGATGGAGGCTTCACTGGCACAGTCAAAATCCAGCCAAGCCTTTGACATCGAGAGATCCAAAAGTAAGTTTAATTGTTTGATACATGTTTATTGGGCAAAAGGATAATTTATTTGCATATTTTTAGGAATGTGACATTTAAAGAATGATTTTAGAAATATCTTATCTAATCTATTATTGGATTTAATGATAGTTTTTGTTTATTTGAGTACATTTAATTCAGTCAGGAAGAGTAATTACATATAATAGTATTGCTTAAATTTCTACATCTTTATCAAGCACGGGCAACTTTGAACAGTATATAGTAAAAAGAGCAGTTAAATTAAATGCATTTTTAGTCTCCAGACAGTTTAATAAATATGGGTCCAACAAAAAATATAATTTACTGAAGAAATAATCCAATAGAAGTGCTGGATCATTCTGGAAAATGGTCAACACTGTTTAGATCCAGAAAACTCTAGAACAATATGACTATGTTTGATTGTATCAAAGACAAAAATAAAATGCCAAACAAAATATTTACTGGTTGGAATGATAAATCACTATCTCATTCTGATTGTTATTACCAAGTTGCTAAAACTGGACAATGCAGAAATGATCACAGAAGTCCAAAGTCTATGGCCATGGTAACAAGAGAGTTCAGGGGCACCTGAATAAAATTTCAGTCAAGGAGAGACTCATTCTTATAACCGCTATCTAAACCCTTTGCAAGTTTTATATTTCTCTATAGTACTTATTATTTTATATTTCATTATGTAATGTATTTATTTTGTTATATATTTCCTGTGCTACAAGCTCCAAGTGAACATATTTTTTTCAATTATCCAATTTGTTCTCTGTGAATGGCCCATCAGCCTTAACATTGCCTTCCTATAGCAGGTGCTCAATAAACATGTGTTGATTGTTTATCTACTAAATAGTTTTTATTGAGCACTTAAAATCCATAATTTATAAAAATTACTTCTAACAATACCTGGAATAACATTGAGTAAATAATAAAACAATGACCATTTTGTCTATTGTACTTAAAGAAGTTATATCTAAGTTGTATTAATATAAATCTATATTATCTGAAAACTGACCATTTAGTTGATAATACTGGATAAAAAAGTGTTATGAGCGTGCTCTTAGTAGTAAATGTGAGAATACATTAAATTTCTTTTCTAAGTCGTTTTTCCTCTCTTCCATTGAAAGCATCTGAAGTGCTACTGATAAAGAGAAATGAAGTTCGGCAAATATTCTTTAACTTTTTCCTGCTTTTAAAATGTACTAACAATAAAGTCAGAAAGCCAAAATCCATGTTATGATGCCAGAATAAAAATGAAAGACCAACCTCAAAAAAAAAATCAGTTGAAATATAAATTTACATGTGAACATAATATGCACTATACATCTGAGTAGCATGGATTTTAGGTACTCAGAGAAGAACAAGTGCTTGTAGTAGTCAGTTATTTACTTAAATTTGAATTACAGTCTTCTAAGATCTTAAGGAATTTTAGTGAACAAAGCAAGCACCCTGCATGCTGTCATTGAGATTACTATATCAGAAGGACATAAATTCAATAATGCATTTAGATGAATTTAAAAACAGTGCATATTACACAGGGTATACTAGGAACATACAGATTGTGGACTTCAAATAGCTTTGAGATCTCTCTCTGAAAAGACCTCAGAAAATGTGATTGTTAATTTGAGACTGTGGAAGGAAGAAGACATTACTCCAGATAGAGAGGAAATGTAGGGAGGAAGATTAGAATGTGAGGAGGCTATGAAGTGAGAGTTTATTTGAAAAGTACAGATAATTGCAAAACAATATTCTAATGGAAGCACAGAGATTTAAAGGAAAATGTGTGGGTGATGAGACCAAGAAAATAAATAGCCTAATGACATATATGAAAAACTTATAATTAATCTTAAAAGCAAATGTTGTTAATTTGGAGACTAATCTGGCATCATTGAGGAGGCTCATTTCCATGTCAGATGGGGAGTATCTCTTGTGAACCAAAGCACTAGAACTTCTCCTTTGCAGACATCTGAATTAGGTATCCAGTCTCAGCATTCCTGCAACAAAAAACTACTCAATAGGTTCCTGTCAGCTGCCCCTCCTCCCACCCTCTTGTGGGACCTGCTTGGGAACTGGCAAGAGAATACACTGTTACTGCTGTTTCCATGGATAATACCATTTGTCTGACCCACAAATACCATGTCTTCTGCCAGCATCCTTAAATGAAAGGCAGGTTAACTTGTTGGCTTGCAAGTAAAATAACACCAGATCCTTCACAACTCTCCACTAATCTAAACCTCTGAAAAAAACTGCCCATCATTTGTATGATAATATACATAAAGTTATAAAATAAAGTAAAAAAAAAATGAAAACATAACATATATCTAAAAGAAAATTCTGTCACTTAGGATCATGAAATATATAGGTTATAATTTGATTATTTAGGACTTGCTATTAATTAAGAAATAAATTCCTGAATTATCTATCCTAAAACATAGGGTTATATTTCAGATGAAAGTATAATTCAATAGGGTGAGGACGGATTAGAAAAGAGGATTAGAAGGATTAGAAAAGTACTTTAGAATATACCCAAAAGATTTTAACATGCAGGGCTTAGACATAGTCCTCAGATTCAGGGTATTTGTGCTAAAAGTGTGATCTTCACTTTTTTTTTTAAAGATTCATCTATTTATGCATACAAGCACTGGGGTACAGGCCAGAGGTTGGGGGGGGGAGGTGAGAGGATTCACCACAGAGAGCTGGGAGCAGAACAGGCAGATCAATGGAAGTACACTGCTGAGGGGAGCAGTGAGCACAGCAGGAGAGGTCTGCCGCGCCATGTGGATCGAACTCCTGCTGCAGTGGCTGCGGTTTGCTTCATAGTGCGTTGCCTAACCCACTGCGCCACCAGGGAGGCCCTGATCTTCACTTTTCAGAAGGAGGTGTGAACTGGTTAGAGTTCTCACTTTGAAAGTGGTTAGGAGAAATAAACTACCACAATACTCACAGTAGTTACCCCAGAAGTTCTTTGAGCAGCGCTAAGCATCAAGAGTTTCTCAAGCTAAAGGATTCACTAACAGGGCCAGGTTAGAATTATCGTGAGTTTACTTGAACCCTAGTTTGATAAAATTACATTCAGTTCCAAATCTTCATCTTTGGTTGAATGTCTCAACCCATTTAAGATGGGTTCCTCATCTACAAAATATCTGGACTTACTACTTTCAGAGACACTGCACAGTGGTAGGGTGAGTTTTTATTGTAGTACATGTATTGATAGGTAAAGAACTGCTGCAGTTTAAACCAAAATTGCACCTTGCAACATCCTGTCCATAAGAAAATCAACGTTTATTATCAGTTAGTAAGTTTCTGGGAGACAAAAACTGTGCGTGCTATGGACTATGTGATGCATAAACATCCTTTTGAATGCACGTCTGTATACACATGGATACATATGTGGGCACTAAATCCTAAATACTTAGTATTACAAGGCTGACAAGTTGATACTGCTTTCCAATTTCAATTCGACTCATTTCCATGTCAGATGGGGAGCTATACTGATTGATTCTGGACTTTCTCCTATACTTGTGGATTGACTGACTTAGATCCATGGATCTAAGATGACCTGGAAATATCTCTTTCCCTCTATGTGAGCTCTCATTTTCTAGCAGGCTAAATCAAACTTGGTCACTTGTGTTTCACAGGCAGAATCCAATAGAACAGAAAAACACAAAGATCTTCAACTTAGTTCTAGAACTAATGTACAATCAGTTCTACAGCACTGAATTGGTTAAAGCCACAGACTAGCTTAGATTTAAGGAAACTCCATTTCTAAATGGTATTTATTTATGTGCTTCACATATACAACCTTTTTTTTTTTTTGCTTAATTTCTTGACCAATACATTTAATTATCAGAACCTAAAATGAACCTAAAATCTTATTTATGTCTATTTTTCTTCACACTGGAGAATGAAAGTTCAGTTTTATAAATTGTCCAGACCCCAGTCAGTAAAACAGTTTATGGGACCTAGTAGGTATTAATTTCACATTGTCCAGATGGCTCTGTGAACATTCATTAATTTGAAGGAATTCTTCTTTTCATGTACATGAAAATATTTGTCTTTATACTCTTGCAAATGAAATATTTCGATCTGCAATTGAAAAGGGAACAGGTGGGAAAAGTACAAAAAATAAAACAAAACTGATTTTATCATATTTATGAGCATATGTGAACATATCCAAAATGAAAGACTATGCATCTGTACATACCAGTTGTTTGCAGGTTTATTCATCAAAACTGATTTTTTTTAATTATTAAATTTTAAATTGTCTTTCGATTAGCAAATTATTCACTGTTTCTATTTTTAAACACGCCCACCCTTTGAGAAATAAATCTCTATTTGCTAACGGTTAGTTTTTTTTTCTAATGCCTGTGTTTTAGCCTACCAGAGAGGATGAAATAAATTATTCACATTAAATGGAGAAATATATTAATAAATTCTGATCACTTCTAGTCCGTGAATCATCTCTTTTGCATTGTAAAAAAATTAATGTCTCTTCCCACCCTGAATAATTTATGTACTCTCTTCAGTCTTAGCAGCAGCATAATAAATGTTCTGCATTCCTGGCAAGTTGAAGATTCTGTTCACAAAGTGTGGTAGATTATTTAACAGAGTTACTCTGTGCTTCTAAATCACCTGCCTACTAATTATCAACTGGGTTGTCATTCAAGTCGTGCAATCTAAACCTGTTTTCAGATTTCTGACTGATGTCCATGTACTAGATTCTCCATCAAAGTTAGGCAGGCAAATATAATGTTTATTTATTTATTTATTTATTTAGATTTCTCTAAGCAAGAGAACTTATGTTTAATACAGACTGGAGACTTAGTCTCTGAAAAGTATGTGGTTTTTAATTCTTTTTCCACCCTTACACTATATGAATGGCTGAAAGGGGTTAAGGTTTTTTGTTTGTTTTTTTTTTTCCCCCCTTTACAGCACATTTTTTCTTATCTGAATGATGATAGTAAGATTTTTAATCCTGTAAATTTGATATAGGGATTAATGGATGTAATGATCTTAAATAGATTAGGACATTGCCTAGCATGTACAAATTCCTTTATAAATGTAGTTATTAACAAATGGAATTATGGTTTCATTAATTGAAAAGTAAATACTATTTTTAAAATAATGCCATACACAGGTTGAGTTCTAGCTTTTAGCAGTGGAATGTCATTATTTTATCACAATAGAAAAATGAAGTAAGTTGTGGTCGAGTGGTTAAGACTATGGACTAGAAAAACAAAACAATGAAAATGTTATTACAGGGGAGATATTTCACACCACCCAATCACAGAATTGAGTCACATGCATATTTTCACTTCATTTCATAAGTAACTCAACCAGAAAAAACAAAGATCATTTTTAGTGTACCTAAATGTCACTAATAATGCCTGTGCAATTAAAGATTAATAGGATCATGCATACAGGTACACACATGGAATTATGGCTTTCTTTCACTAGAGGAACTACTCCAAGTATAAAACTGCTGAGATGACACCAGTTTGCTTTGATTACCATTTAAAGATCAAGTTGGTTTTTAACATTACAAGTAAGCTCCTGTATCCATTTACCATTACAATAAACAAATGGAGAAAACCAGAGAGGTGTTATATTTTTTGTCTTGGGTAATTATATTCTTAGCAAAATAATCAATTTCCTATCCAAATCACAAGTTTGCTTTAGTTAAGCTACTTAAAATGTACCAAAACTGCAGCTAGAAGTCTCCACAGCAGAAAGCATAAAAAAAATTAGTTTTATTCCAGGAGGAAGCCAAGAACTGTGGAAGAGGATCAGAACAACAGATAAAGGTAAAAGAAGTCACCAAAGGAAGCACTGCAGGAGCTCAGCTTAGCCAAGTTCAAAGGGTGTGCAGAGAAAGGAAAAAGTAAGAATGATGGAAAGAACCACTAAAGCATGACTTCAACAGCAATAATACAGAAGGAGAAAGGAAAGACAATATAAATATTAACACAACAGGAAGAAAAAATTAAAAACTCAGTAATTACACTGGTAATGTGTGTACTGATTAACTAAAGAGAGCACTTAGTATTAACATTGAAACACAAATGTATGAAGCGAGCCATTCTGGAAATTTAGCAACTTGAATGTGCCAAACTGACAGAAGACTATATAGATGACTTTAAAAAAAAAGATGACAGGCATTAATTCAACATCAGGTTCTGAATTCCCAATTCTTAATAAAATGGGACTGGAACACAAAATAATTTGACTCTCTTCAGTCCCTTAGTAAACTCTATATTGCTTTGATTACGATTTAAAGATCAAGTTGTTTTTTAACATTACAAATAAGCTCCTGTATCTATTTACCATTAAAATAAACAAATGGAGAAAACCAGAGAGGTTTTAGATTTTTAACATTATAAATAAACATATATAGCTAAGTTAAATATATAAACACATTTTAAATAAATATGGATTAATAGATATTATTGTAAATAAAATGCTTGTCGCCCTCACACCATGAATACCAAACACAGCGCTATTTTCTTACTGAATGAATGAATGATTGAATCATTTTGCTGATCTATTGACTAACAATGGGTAGAAGGAAAAATGAAGGAAAGAAAGGGATGGGTGAATGGACAGATGATGGGGTTATTTTGTGTTCCAGTCCCATTTTATTAAGAATTGGGAATTCAGAACCTGATGTTGAATTAATTGCTTATTAAATATGACTAATATAAATAATAAATTTTTATATGTATATGTGCATGAAAATATTTAAAAGCAAATACTTCTAGAGATGAAAAACAAGTTTAAATTGTCTCTCTAATCAAATTACTAATGTCATTTTAAAATTGGTATTTACAAGAAAAGTCACCATAGTCAAAAAACTTTTAAGCACAGATGTGTCATAAGTCATTAAATAATTTCAAATAACAACTAAATATTTGTTGCAATATAAAAGTATGTAATGCTTTTACTTAAGAATCATCTATCCAAAAATTTAACAGAAATTAAAGTGCACAATCATCAGATAATTTTATGAAAAAAAAAATCATAGTTACAGAGCCTCTTAGAAATAAAACTGTAGGGCCACCCTGGTGGCAAAAAGGGTTGAGTGCTGCACTGTGGGGCTTCAGCAGCCACTGCAGCCCAGGTTGGATTCCTGCCAAGGAGGTGACCCACATGGCACAGCAGACCTCTGCTCCCCTCAGCCTTGCCCACTGCTCCTCTCAGCACTGTATGTCTGTCAGTCCACACATTCTGCTTCCCAATCTGTCTTTGGTGAATCCTCTCATCCTTCCCCACCACCCCGTTACTCTGGCCTGTACCCCAGATCTTCTATGCATAAATAAATAAAGCTTAAAGAAAAAGAAATAAAACTGTAAGCAAGGTAAATAAATACTTAACTTGCAATAAATGTTATATATCCCACTGACAGTCAACAAATATTGTTGTTATTAAAATAATTATTACTGTATTGAATCATTACTGCATTAAAATAAAAAAATAACCTAAGAAAAGATCCTAAGTACCCATAAAATCAGTATTATTTCAATTGATGATATTGGTTAAAGTAGCATATAAAATTCTTTAAACAGTTACGAGTTCAATTTGTTTCCCAGTTCAGTCACCACCAAAAATGGAACACCAACTTTACTGAACATAAATAAACACATTTTAAGTTAGTAATATGTTGGCTAATTTTATCTCCACATGGTTAGGTCAATAGAACCCAGGTATTTTGGATATATATGAGGCTAGATGTTTTTGTGAAGGTATTTTTCAAATAAGATTAACAGTTATATTAAGAACCTCTGAGAAAAGGAAATTAACAACCGTAATATGTGTGGAACTCATCCATTATTACAGATTAAAAAAAAATAAACTGGGTTCACTAAAAAAAGGAAAAACTGGGTTCACTAAAAAAGGAAATTCTATGTCCATTCAGACTGCCTTCTGACTCAAACTGCTCTAGCACTTCTTTTGCTAGTTTTCTCTGCAGAATTGAACTTGTCAATTCCCACAACCATATGAATCAGTACTTTAAAAAAAATCTATCCCGGCGTCCCTGGTAGCCCAGTGGGTTAAGCAACGCACTGTGAAGCAAACCGCAGTCACTGCAGCACGAGTTGGATCCCTGCGTTGGCCAGAGAGTGGACTACATGGTGCAGCAGACCTCTCCTGACTCGCGGCTGGCTGTTCCCCTCCCTCAGCAGTGTATTTCAGTTAGTCTGCCTGTTCTGCTCCCAGCTCTGTCTCTGGTGAATCCTCTTAACTCCCTGGACTCTGGCCTGTACCCCAGCTCTTGTATGCATAAATAAATAAAGTCTTTAATAAAAATCTGTCACCTAGTGAAATATCATATATCTATGTGTGTGTGTTACATATTATGTATATATTAGCCCATAATATAGGGCATATGGTTATGTTTCTCTGAGCTACTCTAATGAATACAATGATAATATATAAATTGTTCATTATTTTTTAATATGTGAAGCCATAAATTATATAAAGAAAATAATAATTTAAAATGCTGCACCAGGGGCCTCCCTGGTGGCGCAGTGGGTTAAGCAACGCATTATGAAGCAAACCGCAACCACTGCAGCACGAGTTCGATCCCTGCTGCCGGCCAGAGAGGGGACCCACATGGTGCAGCAAACCTCTCCTGCTGTGCCCGCTGCTCCCCTCAGCAGTGTCCTTCCGTTGATCTGCCTGTTCTGCTCCCCGCTCTGTCTGTGGTGAATCCTCTCACCCCTCCCACACCTCTGGCCTGTACCCCAGTGCTTGTATGCATAAATAAATAAATCTTTAAAAAAAAAATGCTGCACTACCCTTATATTTTGTGAATTTTATTATGGACATTGAGAGGTCACTTGCTGGTGACCATGAAAAAAAAAAATACACTGGAGAATTTTATCAGTTAATTTATTTTGTTAGAGCTGGTTTTCAGTTCAAAGGAAGTTTCTTTTTAGATTCTAAATCTTTTATTCTAATGGTTGATAGAAGAGCCTTGTGAAACATTTCTACCCATTTATTCTAGGAATCAGTTCAATTTCTATGCGTTCACTGTCAGTCTCTCCAACATGTGTTGATTACATCAATAGAGCCTTAGTTGTTCCATGAATGTCTGACTTTATTGCATTGAAAACTGAAATATGTTATTTACTTAGAGACTTGCCTTTCTATATTTTTTAGATATGACTCTATCTATCATTAGAGGCTCTATCATTATAATTATCTATAAACTCTCAGGAAATAAAGGTATATGTGCATATATTTTAAAATTAGCAACACCGATGTAATTCCAAAAGTCTTCCTTTAAAACTTTTATGGTATCATGAGTATTTTTACTAATTGTCATTATTATTGCCTAAATTCATTCTTTTGATATTTTGTTCAATTTATATGGAGAAAATTAGTGTGCTATTTTTATTATTAAAATAAAGTTGAAGAATAGTGATTGTTTTTTTTTTTTTTTTATTTATCCTATTTAGTAAATGGCATCAAAGCAGAGTTATTAGCTAGAAACGGACTCAGTCAATCTGAGATGTTCATTGTGGAAATTTCCAAGTATGTAACTGTGAGACTTGAAAATAATTTTGAGATAATACAGTGATGTATTTAATAGCATAGCTTGAGTAAATTGAGACCAAAGTGTATTCTAAAGCAAATTGCTAGAAATTGAAAACATGTGAAATACAGATTTACTAAGACATATTCAATAACAGAAATAGAAAGCATCTCTTTTCTCTCTCCACTATTGCTGATATGGATTAAGTTTAAATCATATTTAGCATTTCTCTTCCCTCTATCACATATGAAAATGTCATTTATCTATAAGCAACTGAAATTCAGAAACATCAATATATCAGGATCTGATTTCAGAGTTATTTCAAAAATTTACATTTAGATCAAATTTGACAGCTAATAAAGATCCAGGTGTCTTGAGAATGCTTGTTTACAAAACCCAGTGTTTCAAGCTGATGTGTTTGCATTTATCCTTTTACTGCTACCTAACTACTTCCTCAGTGTCGCTGGAGAATAATTAATACTTCATTGCTTTGAGTGCTGACATGGAAAATTTCCTGTGTCAAGTACATATTTAGATATTCATTTCACTGAAATTTTAGGTGCTGATTCATTACTAAAACTCTTGTCCCTTGATAAGGGAATATATCTTAATATTTCTCTCCTGCAAGATTAAAATGCTCCTAAGATAATCTTTATTTTATAAACCATTATTACATTTCCCTCATTTCCATAAATTATATAGATATAGTTGTCGAAATGGACTTAAAATTTTACCAGAAATGATTTTTCTTTTTAGCCCAATAAATCTAATATATCATTAAATTGTTCTGAGTCATGTAATTACTAAGCAATCAAGGTGAAAATTGTTTTAATGATAGTTTCAAGGCAACTTCCCTCATTATTTGAGTTCTTTAGATTTTTCTAAAAATATTATTTTATATCTTGCATTTGTTATACCAAAAACAGTGGAGTGTCTTGTGTAACTTGCACTTGTGTATTGACAATTAAAGGTGATAGGTGTTCCTTTACTTTAAATTATCTCAGATATTCTTGTTTTTTTCTTTTGTCTAGATCGATATCCTAGTTTTCTCCTCCAATCTGATATTTGATGAAAATTCCATTATTTTGAAGACCTCTAAGAACATGATGAATTTATTACCCTGATCTATTATGTGTCATTGTCTTATTTCTATTAACTACTTCATATTAGCACACAAACAGCACGCGAGCCAGGAGAGGTCTGCTACGCCATGTGGGTCCGTCCCTGGCCGGAGATGGAACTCATGCTGTGCCACAGTGGCTGTGGATGCTTCACAGTGCAGCACTCAACCCGCTGTGCCAACAAGGAGGCCCACACCTTCCATCTTTAAGTAAAAAAATAATAATAATTGGCCCTTGGTCCCTGATAGAACTTATAGGATATGCATGTTTCCTTCCACTGAAAATTTTCTAGAACAAATAGCTTGTATTTCTTATTTCTAGTTTTTGAACTCTTAATAATTTTCAAAAATTTCATTGTCACCCTCTACTTTTTTCATTTTATATGCATGGCTTGTTTTTTTTTTTAAGTCTCTATTTACTTCCTCATTTCTGAATGCAAGCTGAAGTTTTAGTCCTCACCCTGTGGGCTCACATATTAATCTTTTATCATAATTGCAGCCCCAGACTACACATACTAGTGTACACATACACTACACATACACATCCTTGATGTCAGTCGTGGTGTTGTGGTTGGGTTTTGACCAATGTGTAAGCACATGTGATGTAGGTAACTTTCAAACCTGCCTTATAGCCTCATTAATATTATCTAATCTTCGCCCATTTGTTCACCAATGGTCAAACAAAAATGTTGCACAGTAAAGGATGGTGTTGAAAAAGAGACCATACTTTCAGGATGTTCAGGTAAAGTGAGGATGACTATGAATTGTCATTTTGCCTGGCAGTTTCCAAAATTTGAACTGAAAGTACCATATTCTGTGAAACTTATCAATCCTGCACAAACCAGGAAAGTTGGTCAACCTAGACAGAATGATACACATTGGACACTGTACTGTTATTGAACCAACAATAACTATCCTACTGTGTTAAGACACAGAGAGTTGGAGTTTGATAGTCTATTTGAATGAACACCTAACTCAAATAAGAGAATCTTCCTTCATTTTCCTTCAACATTTTCTTTTATTTGCAATTGCTACTATCAATTATATGCTTTGCCAGTTCAGAATCTGATCATTATACAAGTGCTCTGTTTTTAATATTAATTCACAGGTTCAGTTAAACTCTATTTTTGGCGACCTGGCCCTTTACAATCTCTTAATGTTTTCCTTTTCACTGTTTTCGTAGATATGAGTTCCGCTTCTCTTCTTTCTTTGCTGCTAACACTGATAATCAAATGTAGAGGGATAGCTTAATTATTCAGTGATCTTAAAGAGTACCTAGACAAACCTGAAAAATTTTGATCATTGGATAAAGAAGACTTATTACTTAAAGCAGCCCCATGCCTCTTATGATAAATGTGATAGTTTATAAACACTGACATGGGCTTTTCCTAACATCTCATAAAAAGTGGCTGGTGTATTAATAAAAATCCCCTCTGTATTAGGAGTTTGGTAACACTAATAATCTAAAGAAGGAATATATTTTAAGTGTTGGTAGAACATATATATTCTAAGCATATTCTAAGCTAATCCCACTCTTAACTTCATGTGAAAAAAAACAGTTTCCATGCACCTAGATAAGAAATTAATTTTAAATATTCAGGATCTATTTGAGTTATATTCCCAGCAATAGCAAAGAGAAAGAAAGAAAGAAAGAGAGAGAGAGAGAGAGAGAGAGAGAGAGAGAGAGAGAGAGAGAGAAAGGAAGAAAGAATATACCACAACAGGTAACTGTGATCAATGTCTTCATCAGGAAATTATCAAACTTTGATGATGATACTACACCCAAAAAATATATCAGTTTGTGATATGAAATTAATTTACTTGGCCTCACCTGCAAGTGCATGTCTTAAGGATTTATGGGAAGATCATAAAATGTCACTGTTGAAAGAACGATTGACATTTGAGGTGGAAATGCAAGGCAGACAGAGATGTGTCATTTTTACTGAGACTGTTTAAATGACTTTTTCACATTTTTTTCAACACACTGAATACTTTTGTTTCAGTGGAAAACTGCTATCTTTACAATTACTTATGGTGCCAAACGTGGTGCTGGGCTACCTAACTCATCTTGTTGTCCTCGAATGTTTCCTTCTCTTACTTCACTCTGATACGGTTTTCCCTGTTTTCTCTAGCCAAAGCATTCTCAATAGGAGTGATTGTTTTCCCGGTTTAAACCAAATTGATTCTTTGTCCTGGGGTGTAGTGAAAATCAATGTACTTGAAAAAGCAAATCACAGACATACATATAGTACATAAACAAATGTATGGATTATGTACTTCTTTGTGTGGAGTTATTAATGAAAAATAAATGGCAAAAAGGGTGTCATCAATAAAAAAAATGTTTGAAAGGAAAGGAAGCACCATTAACTATGATGTGGCCCAGTGTGATTTGGTGCGATTACCTACTGTGGCAAAACTAGATAAAACATCACAATTAAAAGAATAAATTAATAATAATAATAATAATACAAAGATTGAGAAACACTGATAGTCCATCAGTAAATTCTCAGTTTTTTAACTGGTTGTTTCCATTGCCTACAAAGTTCTATTTCAGATTCTTTCATGATGCAGTCTGCCAATATAGTTAAAATTGCATCTCAGGCTGATATTTTGCTCTCCTATTTTTTTTTTTGCTTACCACTTAACAGTAGCAATCATTTTTATCTTGTTATGTTGCTTTTTCATTCACCAAAGCAAAATTTCCTATATTAGAGATTTTTATCATCCTCAGTTTATTCTTTTATTCAGTTTTTTAAATTAAATTACTCATTTAAACAATATTTATTGAGGCTATGCTATTTAATAAATTACTATTTTTAATACACTGTTCTAGTACTAAACTTATAATTCATTATTCTAAGCACAAGGAAGCCTTTTTGGTTGAGAAAACAGAAAAGATTACTTCCATATTAATATTACAAATGCACAAAATAATGGGTATAGAGAAAACATAAGCCTCCGAAGTGAGTATTCTGAGTGATAAACCAAGTGTTTAGTTTTCTGTGAATGTATAAAGAAAATACCATCTTATGACAAGGATTCATCAGAATCCTCAAAATACTAAAATAACAACACTCATAATTAAAGGAAAGATTAATGGTCTATCCTGCTATGTTAGTTAAAACACATGATTACAAAAGACAAAAACTTAAAGATTAGGAGTCATACTCTATTTTAAGCACAGATCCTACACAAGCAATTAAAATGTTTTCTAAATTCTTATCTTTTATAGAAAAAAATCATGTTACAGATACATTTTTTTGCTAAATTTATTTATTTATTATCTTACATCATTGTTAATTTTTGGACAGTATTTTATTTCTCCCCTCAGCTTTAATCTCCATAGTTCTCCGACTACCATAGCACCCGTGATCCATCACCATAGTTCCTGTGCTCTTTCTTCACCTATTTGACCCTTCTCCCTCCTTCTCCCTTGTTTTATGCCTCAGATCTATGTTCTGCTTTCAAGTTTTATCGTTTTCCTTGACCTTTTGTTTGGTTTCTCCATGTGTCACATATAAGTGAAACTATCTGATATTTATCTTTTTCCTTTTGACTGATTTCGCTTCACATAATCCCTCCCAGCTCCATCCATGTTGCTACAAATGATGTGAGTTGTTTTTTGTTTTTGTTTTTTTAAATTCCAGTTCTGAATTATAAAGAAAAAATATCTGGTTAGTCTTTTTTGGAGCAACCTTCCTTTTTTACTAGTTACAATCAGGAGGACTATATAGTAGAAACAGAACAATCTCATGTACAATCAACATATTGAAGAAAGGTGTACTGGTGAGGCATATTAGCAATTCCGAAAATGCTAGACTTCAGTAACTGTTCACCTTCATATATATCCATGATCTTTTGAACAGCTTATAGTTATTTGAACTGTAAATGGAATTGAAAATTTGTGATGATCACATTAACATAACTCTGGGAATAAGTTATGGAAAATCAGGCTTCTTGGAGGAAATTTCACTATTCATGCTACCCTTTTGTAATTGTTGTTACTTAGTTGCTTAGAGTATTAATTTTATCTATAGGATAAAATTTTATCTATAGGATAACATAAATAACTTCCCAATGCAAGTAAGACTAATGTGAACTGAGAATAATGTATTAACAATGTTCTAAAATATGAAAAATTTACAATGCTAAAATTGATAATATTTATGTCACTGTCACTCTTTTTCTTTCTCTATGGGATCTTAAAGATAGAGGAGAAGGGATAGAGTTATTGTTTATAAGTAAACAAATTACAAGTATGGGAGGAAAGAAAATGTGTTGCAATATCAGCCTTTCCCACAAATTTTCAACTTATAAAAGTGATTTTATATTTGTTCCCTTGTTGGAGGGCATTGCTAGATTGAACAAAATCAAGAGTTCATCAGGAATTATAAAAATCTGAGCTAAATGATTTATCACACAAAGGGTAGAATACTATTATAGGAAAGAAAGTATGGATGAAGTAAGGCTAAATATAAACAAGAATGATAAGGTAACAGGAAGTCAGTTTAGGAGTTTGAGGGAAAAATGGGATGAAAGAACTAAAGAGCTGCCTGCTGCAATGAAAAATGGGGCTATCGTTTATTAAAGAATGATCAGAAAAATCCCCTATGTGTTATTTCAAGACTTTCTATTGTAGTTGAGATAACTGTATTCTAAGACTGTTCTCAAAAATTTATTTTAATTCATTTTAATGCATGTTTTGATAATTTCATTGAATGTAAATTTCATTCATAATGTTGCTGTAATCCACAGAACAATTTACACAAGGGTTATGAATCAAAGCATTCTGAGAAATTATAAATTATGTACAATAAATCAAATGGATCAATATTAAATACTTTATTTTGAGAGACATATAGTGTAGCTTACAGGCCAAGTTATTTCCAGGGGAAGGTATAATTGATTGTTTCTTGGGAGTAGAAAATCATTAAGGGCCATGAGCTGGGTGACCTTTAGATGTTGGAAGAAGCAAAGAAACTAATTTTCCTTAGAAACTCCAGGGAAGAGCACAGTCTTATTTACACCTTGATTTTAGCTCAGTGAAACCCTTATCTGACTTCTAACCTACAGTACAGTAAGGTGACAAACCTGTATTATTGTTAAGTCATTAAGTTTGTGGTAATGTACAACTGCAAGAGAAAATTAACACATCACCTAAAATACTGCTTGTCAAACTTAATGGGAATATGAATTACCTACAGAATTTTAAAAAATGCAAATCTTGACCCATTAGATCAAGTGGTTTCTAGGACTCTACATGCCTAATGAGGTCCCAGATTATGCTGGTTCATGGAGCATTCCTTGGTTAGCCAAGACTCAAAGCTCTATCACTTCATATAAATCTGTCCCACCCATGAACCTCATGACAAAAATAAAGCGAGTTTTAGGCACTCTAATTTTGTGGATGAAAGTTATCTTGTGCCATTTTTCTTTCAATATCCATTTTTCCAGTGTTCAGCTTCTGACCCTAGATCCTCTTTACTGATTGTGTAAGCAATGATGATTTTAAAAATGTTTTCTACTTTAGTATACTGGCTTGATGCTGAATTTTCTCACTCTTTCTTTTTTCCAATAATTTGATTGTTTTGCTTCTGCATATTAACGCTGTCATACTTGATCTCAGTATGCCTGACTCTAAAACCATGACCATTATGACTAACTTATTGAATAAAACACTAATGTTTCCCCCAATAGTTAAGATATATAAAAGTTATTTTGTTACTTAAAGCAAAAGATATATGATTTAAGTTTCCAAAACATTTTGTTTCATATATGCTCAACTTAGGAAAGACATCAAATAAACAATTTTAGGCAACTGAAGGTAGAATTTAATATAATTTAATTAGTGTAACCTCTCCTTCTGCTGTTCCCACTAGGCATAGTTTTTATACCACATCATTGTAACAGGCATATATACTAATTTTAAAAAAGTCTTATATGTAGATGATGATAGACAGATAGATGACAGGTAGATAGATGATGATAGATAGACATGCAGGCAGACAGACAAACAGATGGATGGACACTCCAGGAGTTTAAATCAGAGTCTCTAGAGAAAGGAAGCTATGTTAATAGCTTTAAAATGTCCCTAGACAATTCAAATCAGCAGTCAAGATTGTGTAGTACTGATACAAGCTATAAAAAATTCTGACAGGTTTACATTTTTTATTGTAATTAAATTTATTTTATAATTTACTTTCTAAAAAATATAAATACTAGCTAGAAAGTTTCCATTTAAAGAATCATAAAATGTCAAACACTATTTGCATGGTTAATTGGTTATTGCATAACACCATCCATTCTAAGATGTTATGAACAAAGATATTTATTCTGCTCATTACTACAATAGGTTGTAGTCAATTGATATTTCTTGTGGTGAGCTCACCTGGGAGCATGAATGTGACTGCAGTCAAATGTCACCTGGACTAAACGGGTCAAGATTTCATTTCTTTTTCTAGCAGTGAGTGGAGCTATTGATTGGGGTAATTGTATTCTCCTTATGGTTTCTTGTGCACATAAACCTAGCTCCTTGACATTGTAATGGCAGCATTCCAGAGGGTCAAGACCTAGAGTACAATGTTTCTGTATCATTTGTTGATATAACATTAATCAAAATACATCACATGACCAAGCTCAGAATCAAAATGGAAAGTGAATACATGAACACATGAACACCCACAGGTGTGATTAATTGGAAACAATGAAAACAACAATCTATCACTCTAGTGCAGTGTATTTTCATCCCTAAATTTTGGACAGGGCTAACTATAAGATGCATATTCTGATTTCAGCACTTCATAATTATTTTGCTTCTGAAATATAACTTATTTACTTAAAAAACACATAAATATAACTATCACTAAGTAAATTACCAACAATGAATATAAAGGTAACCAAAATGCAGTACAAAAAGAATTTTGTCAATAGTCCCAAATCACCACACACACACATATATATATAAAACTTTTGTGTCATAAATTCTGTTTATCACAATTATCTATACATACCTGACAAAGTGAGAATCACTTTTCTTCTCTTGAGAATGCACTTGAATGATTTTTATTCAATTTTTTAACTTTATCATAATATATATATATAGTATATATTATTTTTCGAAGATATATTTATGCATACAAGAACTGTATGCCAGAGGTGTGGGGAGTTAAGAGGATTCACCAGATTAAGAATGGGAAACAAAACAGGCAGATAGATTGAAATGCATTGCTGAGGGAAGTAGCAGGTGAGACAGCAGAGATCTGCTGTGCTATATGTATGGGTCAGCGACCTGGTGGGGCATCAGACTCGTGCTGCAGTAACTGCTGATGCTTCCTAGAGTAATACTTAGCCCCTTGTGCCACTGGGAAGCCCCTTATATATAGTATTTTCTATCTGACTTCTATCTGGAAGTGTATATTCCAGAATTATGAAGGGTATTGCACAGAGGTACATTTAATTGATTTTACGGCAGTATTCTATTAGATTTTATAAATGCACCACAGTTACTTTTCATTCTCCTGCTCCTGGACAATTTAGTCTCTAGATTATATTGGTATTTTACTATGGAAAATATTATAATGAGACACATTCATATTTATGACTTATATGAAATTTCCACGTTCTAGTGTACAGAAACACATAAGCATGCATACCTAAGTATATATTCTCAGAGTAGGCTTTTTTCTGAGTCATAAGGCTGATATATTCTATAATCCTTTGATGAAAAAATGAATTTTATCATTGTGAAATTTTTTATCATTTAACAATTCTGCTAAATTTATGTACAGATAGATTTTTAAATTTTCTGTTTGATTTAATTAACATTTAATAATAAAAATGCATTTTCACTTCATTTTTATTCTTAAATATACAAAGATTTTTGTTTCATTTATGATTAGGAGTGTTGAGAACAAATAAACTATTTTTATTTAAGATGAATATATTTGTAATGCAAGTACTGCAACAAATATATTTTTGCTTTCTCAACATCAACTCCTCATCTCAATTCTCTCTGCAGATATTATGCATTTTCTTTATGCCTATTAACTTTAATTACTCAATTTTCATTCAAATTCATTATTATTTTTCTATATTAAGCACTTTAAAATGAGTTTTGGAGGGATGCTTGAAGGGATATTTTTATTGCATGTTAATATTATAATGTTCATTATTAAGAAATTAAATGAAAAAAAAGGTCATTTTTGAAATTGAGTACCTCAACATTCAGTTAATATTGTAGATACCTAAACCACTATTTAGAAAATGTCTTATTCAGCTGGACTGCTATAACAAAACACCATAGACTGAGTGTCTTAAATAGCAGAAATTTGTTTCCTCACAGTTTTGACTATCAAGTGGAGACCTGGTGTGAACTCTCTTCCTGGCTTGCGAAGAAAGGTGGCTTGTAGCCACCTTCCCTCTGAGTCCTCACATTGATACAGACTGAGAAGTAAGATATCTGGTATCTCATCTTATAAGGGCACTAATCCCTTCCTGAAGGAGCTCATCTAAATAATTATCTCCAAAAGGGCCTATCTCCAAATAGCATCACATTGAAGTTAAGGTTTCCATATATCAATTTGGGGGACAGACATTTCAATCCATTGCCAGATGCTCTTTGTTCTTTCTTCCTTTCCTCCCTCTGTCCCATCCTTCCCTCCTCACTCCCTTCCCTTTATTTCCATTCCTCTCTCTTCCTTACCCCTTTCTTTTGTCCCTCACTCCTTTCCTTCCTTTCCTCCATTTGTTTTCCTATTCTGCTATTTCTGTCTTTGTTGCTTTCCGTCCTTCCTTCATTCCATTTCTTAAATATTGAAAATTCTCTAAGTAATGTTTTTAACAAGATGGATATAATATCTATTGCAATTATTACTTTAATTTTACACTAGCAATCATTTTGTGATGCTTTTTGAATTATTTATTGTTTATTTTTATTCTCAACTTGTCATATATTATCTTTAAATCACCTGGAATGGCCTTTTTCAGTGAGGACAAAACAGAGACAATTTATATGATTCAAGTAATCTAAACACTCTACAGCAATAGTAACTTTCTTACACAAGAAGACTGTCACTAAAACCTAGTTAGATTATGACTGAATAAGTTAATTGCTCTTTTCACAAAATGTTCATATGTTTACTATTTAGTTTTAGAAAAAATAATGGCAGTCACAAGATGTGGAATACTGAGTAACCATGTTTAATATTACAGTGTGGTAATTTATTGTGTCCTTCGTATGTTGGTATACATACAAATAATTAAAACTTTATTTTTGAATATATTAAAGTTTTCTAGTAAAGAATAATTGTCATTTTATCTTTAATATGGAGGTTTTAGATGGAAGACCCAGTTCTGTAATTTTACCGAAATATTAATTCTGGCAAATTAAAACTAACGATCACCCAAACCCTCATTAATGTTGATAATAAATTTTTCAACATGAATTAGTTCAACTTAAAATTGTTTACTGTAGTAGTTTATATATTATTATGTTAACTCCCATTTCTCTAAAATTAGCTTTAAAATATAAATGTAAACTGTGTATTTTTTAGATTGGTTACTAGATACCTTGAACAGAAGTACAAATAGGTGCATTATTTTGGTTTTATTTTAAAAAGTTATCTAAAAATAAAATATTACGTCACTGTTTTTAATATGTTCTGCTTAATACAAGTTAGATTTGACACATACATACAATTTTTGAGGCAGAATGTTTTTACTTCCATTTCTCACCTAACATATATTTACCTTCTTTTTCCTACAATATTTTACTCTCATATAGAGTTTTTTTAAGATGTATGTTTGTTTATTTGATATCCTCAAAAAGTTATGAGCATAAATTTTGTTATTATTCGAAAGCAACTTATGTCTAAATTATAAAACTTGCTTTTCCAGGACAATGTTATTTTTACAATTATTAGTCTTAAAACATTTTATCAAAATCACTCTCAGGGCATTCCTGGTGGTGCATGTGGTTAAGGCACAGCCACTACAGCATGAGTTCGATTCCCTGGCCTAGTAGGTGACCCACATGGTGTGCCAGACTTCTCTTATCTCACTCCCTTCTACCCTCAGCCTTGTATTTCAGTAGATCTGCTTGTGCTGCTCCCCACTCTGTCACTGGTGACTCACCCCCCCACCTCTTGCCTGTACCCCAGTTCTTATATTCATAAATAAATCTTTTTTAAAAAAAAAAAATCACTCT
Source organism: Galemys pyrenaicus (assembly GCA_019455555.1). Classification (NCBI taxonomy): domain Eukaryota; kingdom Metazoa; phylum Chordata; class Mammalia; order Eulipotyphla; family Talpidae; genus Galemys; species Galemys pyrenaicus. The sequence goes on from JAGFMF010011791.1 coordinate 9,394,635, forward strand.
CAATCACATTAGAACTGCAATGTAAAATTTTATAGAGGAGTGTTTGATTTTTTTCAGTGACATGGACTGGTGCTTTGTTAAAATAAACTTTGTTTTCTTTCTCATTTCCATGCATCAAATTAATCTGAATATAACCAGTATCTTTGAGTGATAGTCTAAGGCATAAATTTCTCTTCCCATCCTTTCCCAAACAGCTGGATCAGTACATTTGAAGGGAACAGGAAAAAAGTCAGTTTTTAGAACACCAGATACCCAGAATGAATTTCCCATCCATCTTTCTGAGACAGTTCAGTCATAAATGTCATTAGATTCTCTAAAACTTGATATTTTTTTGTTTGTTATTCTTTTCAACAAAGTACAAGCTAATTTCTTATTTCTTATATACATATATTTATAGATTTACTTTTTTTTTTAAAGATTTATTTATTTATGCACACAAGAACTGGGGTACAGGCCAGAGGTGTGGGGGGGGTGAGAGGATTCACCACAGACAGAGCGGGGAGCAGAACAGGCAGATCAACAGAAGTACACTGCTGAGGGGAGCAGCGGGCACAGCAGGAGAGGTCTGCCTTGCCATGTGGGTCCCCTCCCTGGCTGGCAGCAGGGATCGAACTCATGCTGCAGTGGCTGCGGTCTGCTTCATAGTGTGTTGCTTAACTCACTGCGCCACCAGGGAGGCCCTAGATTTACTTTTTGAATTACATTCTTCATCTCAGTTATCCACAGGTATCTTAAGATATTTTAAAAGATAAATCTTTAGGAACTCCTTGGTGGTGTGGGAGTTAAAGTAGCAGCACTATTAAAATATCAGCAGCCACTGTGGCCTGAGTAGTATCCTAGGCCAGGGAACTGACTCACTTGGCATATGAGACCTCTCCAGTCTCACCTGCTGTGTATTTCAGCAGATCTTCACTCTGTCTCTGGTGAATCATAGAATTTTATATATTTTTCATAATAAATTGCCATTGAGACTAAACAGTTACCATTGTCAAAGATTTACATTAAATATTAATTAGTAATATGACTATGATTAAGAAAATCATAGCACAATTCAATAAACTTTGTGTAATTAAAAATTCTGTTTTCAATCCAATTAAAACATGAAAAAACTAGTACTAAAAGAAAAATTCCAATAAAGCTTTTTTAACATAATGTTTTTTAAATCTTCATTTCTTAAGTTTATTAACACGCTTAATAAAAATTCTAATTCCTTCACACAAAATTACCTGTAGAAAGAAAAAAGCGAAGCATGCAAATATTATTTGTAGAAATCAATATACCTTGCATTATTTCTTATAGCCTTTCCTTTTATAACTCTCTTGTAATCCTTTTTGTATATATTTTCATTTATTTAAAGCCAATTTCCCTTTCATAGGGATGACAAAGGTATTCGAATTTATGTGTGTATATATTTTTATATATTCTTACTTTTGACTTTAAGATATCAAGTCTTCTGGTTTTAGCTTTATTATGAATGAATTTTTGAGTGTCATACTTTTTGCAGTAACTTTTCAACACTAATCTCATACTTATTAAAAACATATAGGGTTAACTCTCTTATGAAGGCATTTTCTTGAATGCATTTCACTGATATTCTCTGTTGGTATTTTCATTATAATTTGCATTTAGTGACATTTTGAATACAATATACAAATGTTTGTGCCCTTAAGCTTTCACCATGGATTTGGCACCCTCAAGCTTTGTTAAATGTCTCTCTATTCATTCAATTATGGAGTTCCTGGAGACAATGCAAGGGGAAATTACCAATATTCACATATAGTGTTCATTGCATTCAATTTAACATTAAAAGGTAGATGCAGATTTCAGAAATTAAAATTGATTGCATACAGTTTGGGAGTCAAGATTAAAGACAAAAGGTCATGTTATTACTAAGAAAATGATACCCATAAATATGTAATCATGTACACAACTAATATGGTAGTTGTTTACAAAAAAAAATAATAATGATGCATTTGACTTCCTATTCCACCAAATAATGTTTGCCTCCAATTATTTTTCCTACCATTTCTTCCAAATTTTACTGCACACAGTAGTGTATGCTATCAAATTGCTTTCTATTTTTCCATAAAAATTTATATAAAATAAATGTAATACATCGATGTGAATAATATAAGATTTTATATATTATTCTGAAACAATTTTGTATCCCAGGAACCAAAGGGATAAACTTTATTTTTTTTGTTCCTCTAGGAAACCTTAGCTGAAGTGAAGGGTTAAGTGTATAGATCCATAGACAGAAGCTAATCAGAGGTGAGAACACATGGCTAGGGATGGACTTGCCCTGCTGCAGTGCTTAGAATTCCCTTTAACTTTAGTTTCAATATGTAAAGGATTATAGTTAATATAATTGATTTTGTTTATTATGCTAAAATTGTTCTTAATGTCAGCTGAGCAAAAGAAATTGCATGGAAATATTACAATACTTAAAATAATATCTAAGGTTGTTGTAAATCCCATCTTTATCATGAACAAAGTCATGATATTGTTAATATAAATGTCAAATCAAACCATATTTTTTATTGTGTTAATATTGGTTCACAACACTGTATATGATTTAGGAGAATGGGTTAACACCTCTTCGGATGTATAGTCTCACACCACATCCAAAGACCTATAATCAACCACCACAGTTCATTGAATGCCCTTCCCTCCATATCCCACCCCACTTCCCACCTCTAGTAGTAATCTGATTCTGTAGTCATATTTATTGGGGTCATTTTGGTTTAGTTGTGTCTGTTCCATTGTTTTTTTTTCTCTATATTCCATATAAGAGTGAAATCATCTGGTCTTTTCCCTTCTAGCTAACTCCTTTGGACCAAAAAAGACAATTTGCCATGAGTTTAAGGATTACAGGGTTACAAGGTTTGAATGATAGCTCTGCACTGACACTATGTAATATTCCTGTATCTCATTAACCACCTCCTTTAAAGGATAAATATATATATATATATATATCACTTAAATAAAGCAAATTAAATAAACAATCATAGATACTGGTGACTACACTACATATAACCCTGGAGAGCCTGAGATACCTATTAATGATTGAGTTTTACATCTTGAAAATTTGTGATTCCTCATGAAATTATAAGGTAGAATAAGGCAGACAGTACTGGGTTTTTGGGTAGTGACAAATGTAACAAGTGTGGAAGCATTGGGACATCTTGCCACTTAGTAATATCAGTATTATAAAATCTGGTAACACCAACCCTTGATATTTCAGTATCTGGTAACAACAGCATACTGGCTGCAAGTTTGCTGGGAACACACTCTGCATTAATGTGTTAATCTTCCCTTCCGGAGTGAATGAGCCAGCTGGATAAGGGAGTTGAAGAGAGGGCTTTTGTGGAGGAAGGGCAAATGAATTGTAGCTAACAAGGTGAAAGCTGACAGTGAAAAGGAAGAATGGGGACAACCTTGAGTTGTTGGGCAGATTTCAGAAACCAAGAGGGTGTTATTTTTCAGATATTTAGAACTTGTGTTAGCTAAATGAAAGGCTTGTCAGCTGATAAATAGTTCAGTCTCCACATCAGAATAGCTTCATATATCATCTGTGCCGAGGACTTTGGCAGGTAAACCTTTAGTAGAGATTTGAATAGACTTTTCTCATTATTATAATGAAGTCCTTTACTTGTTACATTTGTGGAATTTTTTTACTTCTGCTTCTAGACCTATCACCAAAAGGAGGGTAAATCTGAGTCCCCACAGTTGACCTCACTGAAAGAATAGTGCCATATAAAAACAATACTGGACAAACCAAAAAAAAAGCCATTACTCATATTTTTAGTATTATAACTATATCTATCAACTTGGGGAAAATGTTATATCTTGTCTCTTAAGTATTTCATATGTAATTTCATGGGGAAAAAACTAATACTATTAGGTAATCATGTAAGATTAAATTTATGTAATTTTGAAAAAAAATTAAAAGTTGATAAAACAAGTAGAGAACCTGGACATTAAACATATACTTGATGTCAGTGCCCATTCTTTTAACTAGTGCTCTAGTTAAAGGGTCAGAAATAAGCTCTTTACCTGGGATTATTTAGAGATCTCAAACATTTTTACAATGTTTGCAAATTTAATAATTATTCTAAAAAATGCATTTATTTAATAATAAAAGTGATAACAAAAAGTTTCTACCAGTTATTTAGAATGTCCATAAAATAGGTCTTTTAAACCAAAACAAAGCAACAACCCACCAACTGGGAGAAAACCTTTGCACACAACATTACTGACAAGGGACTTATCACACAGATCCACAAAGAACTAACCAGACTAAACAAAAACAAAGTGAACAATCCAATCAAAAAATGGGCAAAAGAGCTACAAAGGCAATTCTCCAAAGAGGACATGCAAATGGCCAACAGGTATAGGAAAAAAATGCCCAACTTCTCTTGTCATCAGAGAAATGCACATCAAAACCACTATGAGATACCACCTCACACCAGTGAGAATGGCGCATATCAAAAAAGTAGCAACAACAAATGTTGACAAGGATGTGGAGAAAAAGGAACTGTCTTACACTGCTAGTGGGAATGCAAGCTGGTCCAATTATTATGGAAAGCAGTATGGCAGTTCCTCAATCTACTAAGAATGGAACTTCCATAGGATCCAGCAATCCCACTCCTAGGAATATACCCAAAAGACACAAAAACACTGATTCAAAAGAATACCTGCACCCCTATGAGTAGGGATGCAATAGGTAAGACATATTACAATAGGTAAGACCTGGAAACAACCTAAATGCCCAAAAACAGATGAGTGGATTGCGAAGCTGTGAAACATATACATGATGGAATACTACTCAGCAATCAAAAATGAAAACTAGATGCATTCATAGGAACATGGATGGAACTGGAAGGGATTATGCTCAGCGAAGTAAGTCAGAAGGCAAAAGAAAAATACCAGATGGTTCCTCCCCTAGGAGGAATATAAGGGAAACAAATAGGGACTAAGGAAGGGAATAAGAGCAATAATAATAATAATAACAACAATAAAGACACAAAAACCAAAAATGAGAAGACAAGGACAAATTGGGGACACTTGGTGGGGAGGGAAGAAAGGGAGGGTTGAGGGCAGACGGGAGCACAGGGGACTAAGGTGATGGTGCACTGGTGATATGGTAATGGGGAATACATGTCAAATATATGTAAATTAAAAAATCATTTAAAAAATAGGTCTTTTACTAAGAGTTTTTATATTTATTATTATGTTTAATCTTAACAAGCATCCAATATGCAAGCTTGTGTCCCATTTCAGGTTGCCCAATAGTAACTGAATGTGTCTTGTTCCAAATTTCATGTTTTTTTCCCACTATGATTAACACAAATATCAAAATAGGGTAAAAATTCAGTAATAGCTCTTTGAATCATTCGATACTCATAATGGATGCCTTTGTGGTGGATCTAATATAACATCATCTGAAGAGTTGTGATCCTATACCTCTGAATCATATAGAGCTGTAAGCCAATATTACCTAAAGAAAAAAAGAGGAATAAAGTTTATTAAAAAATATTTAGATGTTATACTTAGCATACACTATATACATTCAATAATACAAAATAAAAGAAACAGTACATTATTTGAAACTAAGATCAAGTTCAAATATTTGGCTTAGAGAAAAGCAATTCAAAGATTTTTTAGAGCAAACATTTACAATGCAATATTTGCTTTGAAAAAGGCATATTTTATTTTTATCAAGCAGGAGTTTTTGAGTCATTGTGTAGATATTTGTGTCATTTACTCTGTAAGAATGCAGTTAAGGTTATAGTTAAATCAATGTTTTTCATAGCTGTATGTTTTGGAATTGTAAATAGCAGAGAGTTTGAAAGAACAATAAATCGACATCAACTCAGAGTCTAAACAGCTGGTGCTTCATGGTGTCTATTTTAAAAGTCTAAATCTACTTCTTTGCCAGTTAATAGCTTCCCTTGAGCAAACGTGAGAAACAAAGCCTATTGGGTGTTTACATGAATTTAAAGATTGTTTCATTCATTATACTCCCCAGGTGCTTTTTCTCAAGGTACTTTCTTGCTAACAAAAAAGTGGAGATTGGCAAGGTGTTTTTAAAATGAGGGCAAGGGAATAACAGCTCTGGATGAAAAGGTATCAGTAGCTACCTATGATGTGCTCAACTCCATAGTTACCCTAATTTTCATATGGCAGTTTTAATGATATGACACCTGCCCACAGTAACTATTGGGGAAATAAAGTTAAGAAAGGGAGCCACAATGCAGAGAGATAGGTAATAAGTATAAATGGAAAGCAATATGGATGCTTACAGAAAATATGGGAAACGTCAGGGAAGATAGGCAAGGCAAGGCAAAAGGAGATAGGTTATGAGATTCCTACTGGAATTCCCAGGACTACATTATTTAGAAGTAGATGTGTGGAATTGAGTTGAATAGATCTGGTAAGTTAAAGCTTTCCTACTCAAAATATGGTCTGTGGCCCAAAAGTATTGACATCACTTGGAAGTTTGTTAGAGATACAGAAAAATCTGAAAACACTTAAAATTATATAGAATTAAATTTTGCATTTTATTTTTTAAAGATTTATTTTAATTTACTTATGCATACAAGAACTGAGGTATAGGCCAGAGGTTGGGAAGTGAGAGGGTTCACTTGAGACAGAGTGGGGAGCAGAACAGGCAGATGGACTGAAATACACTGCTGAGGGGAGCAGCAAGCAAACTCAGCAGGAGAGGTCTGCTGAGCCATGTGGGTCAGCTCCCTGGCTGGAAATCAAATTCTTGTTGCAGTGGTTGTAATAGCTTGATAGTACTGAGATTTTAACCTCTGCGCTACCAGTGAGGCCCTAAAGTTGCATGTAAACAGATCCCTATAAAATGCAAACATTCATGAATTAAAGTTGAGACAAATTTGTTTGCAAATTTACAAATATGTTTCACACCTAACTAAGGAGCTTGAATGAAATTGTCTAAAACCAGAAATCATCATCAAAGAACTTAGAGAATGGAAAATTGTCAAAAGAATTTGGGAAATACTAAAAAGAATTCAACACCAATTGTAAATAATTTCACAATATGATCTCATAAATCTCATAGTAAGGAAATCACTTGATAGACATGTTTTTGTTTGTTTGTTTTTTAAAAAAAAACTTTCTTTTTATGTCACGTCCTGCTTTGGAATGTAAGGGAAAGATAACTTTGAGTAGTCTCTAATCTGAAAGTGAAGCTCAATTAGGCACGATAGCTTATATACTGAAATTGTAAACATGCTGATTTCGAAATCAGATTTGGATATTGATGAAATAGAGAAATACCATATGTTCATTGCATGTTAAATTTTACATTTTATATCATCTATTTTATAGATCTTTAAAAATTAGTTTTCTAAATAAAAACATTTAATTGTTAATCTTCTGTGGCATAAAATCAAGAGCTTTTATTGAAATACTCCATAAGAATGATCTAGTTGGGGAAAGAAGAATGAATACTTTAAAGGGTTTTACCAGAATAGTGACAGACCAAAATCTTCAAATTGTTGAGAACAGTTTGTCAAAGATGGTGCTTGGAAAAGAGAAGATTTGGTCTGGGATCTGGTAGTCATTGTGTAGGTAATATCTATATTATCTAGATGTGTGAAAGTGTAGTTAAGGGATAAATTTATGTAGCAGATGTGTAGACAGAAAAGGCTCTAGGAACAGGGCATGCGAGGGCCATAGCAAAAAAATTAATGGTCCTACCATGTCTTTCCCAACCATCATGATATTTTAGTGTAAGTGTCACAGTGTGGTATTTATTCAGAAATCCCATGTTTATGATTATAAATTCAACAACACTTAGCAAAAAATCTATCTCATTAATGTCAAACCTATGTTGTGTCAAAGTTTCCTGAGTTTTGTCAAAAAGAGAAAGGAAAGAATATTGAAGTTTGATATAGATATATTGAATGTGATCATATAAGAACACTTGAATTGTTCTAAAACATAAATTGGACATTTTATGTCACCCTGAGTCTTGTTCCTGAATCCTAGGATGTTAAGAATAACATTTGCTGCACTGTCCTTCTCTTTGTAAATGAGGGCCAGCTTTGTCCTTTGTTGATCTCAAAGTCAACAGCCTAAATTTAATTATCTTTTATTATAGCTGAATTGTATTCCCTAAAAATTCATAGGTTGAAGCCTTAACTTCAAATAGGACAGAATCTGATTATCTGGACATAGGACTTTTAAAGAAGTAATAAGGTAAAATTAGGTAATATAGATGGAATTTAATACAATATAAGTCCTAGTCTTCAGAGATAAAGATACTAGGATTCAGGTAGTAGATCTGATCAAGTGTGTATCACAGGAAGACTCAGAGGTAGTTTTTTGTTTTTTTTTGTTTTGTTTTTTAAGAGAGAACAAGTTCCAGAATCAATTCACAAAGGAAAATTTGGGAACAATATTTTATGATTTAGTGTTAATGCTGCTAATAGGGATTTTTTTTAAAAACTAAGGCAAGGGACAGACAAATTGTTCTCATTTTATTGCTCTCACATATTCTGGGCATGTAAGGTCTGTGCTTGTGCTGTTCTCAAGAGTGAATAAAAAGCCCTGCAAGTGTTTGTGGATGGTGATTAACCATCAGAGCTTTCTCTGTGTGAGCAGTTATTTTCAACCAAAAAGATAATTTCAGAGACAATTAATCACTGAATATTAAAATGAATCTGAATATTAGCAAACTCATCCAAGAAAACAAGGATAATTACTAGACTAAAATTTTAATACATATTACTTATGTTCTTAAAATAAAATTTAAACATAGTTTTTGCAGAAAAAGAGAAAAATGTAGTTTGAAAACTGAAATACAAATGAATAATACATGACTTAACAAAACTACTCACCAGCTTTTACCTTATATTTCTTTTGTATTATTAAAAATATCAGGAAAGAAATTTAATATTTTGGTCAACATCTAATAATTCCTGCCTCTGGAAAATTATTCTTTGTGATTCAGTAAAAAAAAAAAAATGGACTTTCAGACATTTCATAGAATTATACAAATCCAAAATATCTATAAAACATATGTAAGTTTCCTTTTATAAAAAAATATAGTAATATTGGTAAAATGAAAACTTTTGAACATACATTAATGATATTATTGAATAACCAGTGTATTGCAAATGATATTTTATGAATTTAAATTGTTACATATATTTTGAGGACAATGGGATGCAAGCAACATATCTCAATGGAATAAAAATGATATAACACAAATCAACATAACCTCTACTCAGGATTATTGTGGTACTATTGCTACTGGTATTCCATGTTGTCTACTGTATAACTACTTCCTATTCCTTTAGCCAGAATAACTATGTTAAATGTAACTGGATCATGCCCTATATCCACTCAAAACTTATATTTTTTTTTTAAATTTGGTGCAAATTAATAGTTTAAATACCATAGTACTCTACTACATTTTCCTCCATCTCTCTTCAAGAATCTCACTTCCCTTTGTTTTCCTACTACCCTCTTTGCTATTGTGCAAAGATGCTAGACATATTCCTCCCTTAGGGTCATGACACTTACAATTCCTTCTGCTTGATATTTGCGTTTTTAGATGCACAAGAACAGGTTACTCCTCCATTAAATCTCTTTTCAAATGTTACATTCTCAGTGAACTAAATTTATCACTCCATTTAATAATTCAATGTGGCAATCCTTTTCTCTTTTCCTTCATGCTTTGGCTTCCCCCATTGTGATCATTGTCATCAAAATACTATGGAATATGCCTCCCCATCTATTTTCCTTCTAGTAATAGGCAAATTCAATGAGGACTTTTGTCTTTCTTTTAATATTTTATAATCACAGTAAAATCCTGAGCCCAGCACTTAGTAGGCAATTATTAAATATGACTAATGATTACATTCATGTATGAAACTCCATTTTATAATATTTATATACAAAGATACATACACATGTATGTTTATATGATATGTGAGCATAATGGAAGGAAAATATTTAGTATCACAATGTGATACTAAAGAGTTATAAAGAGTTAACATATCTCCCTTTTAGATACAGCCCATTGTTCTCAAGTTAAATTATGAGTTCTTAAGGAAAGGACTTTACAGCATCATTGTTATACCTAATTCAATCTAGTAGCACCTAGTAATTGCAATGGCCATCTGTGTTTACTAATTGATTTTATAAAGAAATGAAACTAACAAACTAACCTCTCATATATTGATGACATGAAGAAGCTTTCCAACTTGGATAGAGGTACCCAAAGAGCCTACAGAATCAGAGGACAGGGATGCTATCTTTTTTGGTGATTATATTTTTATTAGAGTGTTTTCAGGTCTTTGGGAGTGACAAGCTGCTTCCTAACACTGACATCAAACTTATTTAGATTTTAAAAAGAAAACATTTTTAAAGAGACAGAGAAAGAAGTAACAAGTTATCTAATATAAATGGGAAGGAGAAAGATTTTCCCTTATTTTCATGGGAAATTTAAGTCAGATAGTTTTAATTTCTATTTCCCTTAACATACACATACATACATACACACAAACACCTACAAGCATACTTTAATCATATTCTGAATGCATCTAATAAAACCTAAAGAGTATTTATTTATCATATTTAGAAACATGACTTAGTGTTCTTGCACTAAAGGAGAATTTTCAATTTACTTGATATACATGTGAACTCTGTTTTACCATGAGCATGATTTTTTGTTGGTAATATTGTTTAAAATGTTGTTTTAAAATTTATTTTTAACTAAAATTAAGCTAAAATTAAATTCTTTACTCATAAAGGTTTTATTTTGAAACATTTTTAATGCAATGGCAGACCTATTATTCATTTCTTCCTACATTCACCTACTTGTTTAAAATTGACAGTTTTGACCAGTCAGAACTGGTTCCACTGGTTTCAATTTGTAGGAATCAGTTTGAACTGGTTGGAATCAATTTCAAATGTTTGAACCAGTAAGTACTGGTTTGCACTACTCTGCTTGATTTTCAGTTGGTTTCTATCAGAGAAATTCAGTTTCAACCAATTGGAACTGGTTTGAAACAGTCAAAGAAGGTTGAACTAGTCAGATCTGTTTTCAGTCTATCAGAACTGGTTAGAACCAGTTTCAGGCAGCTTCATCCAGTCTAGACCAGTTTCAGCCAATTTAAACCAATCAGAACCAGTTGGAGCCAGTAGGAACTGGTTTCAGTGACTGGAACTGGTCAGAGCCGGTTCTAGCTGTTTCAAAAGGTCCAGTTTGAACTGGTTGGAATTGTTTCAGGCCTTTAGAATTGGTCAGAACAAATTTCAGCCAGTTTGAGTAGTGCCAGTCTCAATTGTTTTCCTTTCATTTAGTTTCAATCCAGTGTATTTGAAGAAGTCAGAAGTAGTTTCAGTTGTTTTAAATTTGAACCAGTATCAGAAACTGTATCAGCCACTTTGAACATGTTGTTACCAGTTTGAACAGGTTGGAACTGGCTTCAACCAATCAGAAACCAGTTGAAGTCCATCTGGGCCAGTCAAAACCACTGCCAGTTGGTTTCAGTTTCAGTTATTTTCAGTTGGTTTCAATTCAGTGTGTTTGAAAAAGTCAATAATGGTCACAAATATTTTCAACCAGGTGTCACCAGTGTTTACTGGATTCAATGTTTTTGTTTTCAGTTGCTTACGAGTTAAAACTGGTTTCAGCTATTTTTGTTTGGAAGCAGTATAAAATGGCTTCAGCCTGTAGGATCTAGTGGGAACCATTTCCAGACAGTTGAAACTGGTTATAATCTATTTCAGTCAGTATGAGTTATTTGGAGCTAGGGTCTATTGTTTTCAATTTCAGTTTCATTTAGTTTGAACAAGTCAGTACCAGTTAGCACTCATTCTGAGCAAGACATCACCAGTGTTAGTTGGTTTCCGTGTTTTCATTTTCAATTGCTTTGAACAAGTCAAAACAAGTTTCAACGGTATTTTTTGGGAAGCAATCAGAACCAGCATGAACTGGTTGAATCTAGTTTTAAGTAGGTTGGAACTTTTTTCAGCCTGTTTGGAACCAGTTTGAAACAGTCAGAACAGGTTTCAGCCACTTTCAACCAGCCATCTAGTTTCAGATGGTTTCAATCAATTAGAACCGGGTATAGGTTCATTTGGTTGGAAGCAGTCAGAACCCATTTCAACCTGTTTGAATAGGTGGAGCCAATGGCAGTTGGTTTCAGTTTCAGATGGTTCCACAATTCAGAAATGGTTACAGCCAATATTAGCCAATCCTCACTAGTGTCAGTTGGTTTCAATTACTATGTTTTCATTTGCTTTGAACAACTCAGAATTATTTCTAGCTGTTTTTGGTAGTTAGAACTGGTTTCATCCAGTTACAGCTGGTCAGAACAAGTTTCAGTCTATCAGAACCAGATTGAACTGGCCAGACTGATTTCACTATGTTGAACTGGTCAGAATCAGTTGGAGCCAGTTTCAGTCAGTTGGAACCAGTTTGAACAGGTCAGAAAAGGTTTCAACTGATTTCAAATTTCAGAACTAGTTTCAGCCAGTTTCAACCCATCAGGACAAGCTTGAAAAAGTTAGAACTGGTTAAACCAGGCAGAATCTGTTTTAGCTGGTTTGAATCAGTCGTTACTGGTTTCAACCAGTTTCAACAGGTCAGAGCCAATTTGAACTAGTTGGAATCCTATGGAACTGGCCGTGTTGCAGAAAATAAGTTATGGAATTCATTCATAATGCAAAGAAACTTCTGTCACTTTCTATCAATGGTCTAATATAACCTGTCATGGATAGCTTCTCTGGTTACTTAAATAGTTAAATTTGCAAAAATATCTTATTTCACTAGTATATCTATTTCTTTAAACTGAATTTTTAGTTTCTTTGTGCCTTTTTGTTTAGCAAAGACTTAGAGTGTGAGGTCCTAAAACACGTTAAGGGGCATCAGGAATCCTTTCTTTTTTTCCTTTAAAGTTTTTAATTGGTCTACATCCATGTTTACATTTTGGTATTTAAGAACTCCCTTATATTGATGTTACCATAGTATTTCCACCACCAAATTAATAATAATACACCACCATAGTCCTTATGTTCCCATTTTGTACTCACCACTCCCCTTCTGAATGTCTCAGATCTATAATCAATTTTCAGGAGCTAGTTTTTCAGTCTGACCTTACCTGATCCTTAATCAGGTGTCTCTGCCTTTCTTCTTAAGTTCAACTTCCCAATCTCTCTTAGTTGATTCCATTTCTGATATGTAATAGTACTGCAGTAAAGAAGGGAGAAATGAGGAGCAACAGTAAATTTTTACTTAAAATAGTTTAAAGCTAGCTTCTCCATGTCTCATCTAGATGATGTGTAAGACTATGAGAGTGATTCTATTTTTATCCCAAAACAATATTCTTTAGCAATATCTGCACACTAGGATCTTTCACTGCTTAACGTAAGAATATACTACCTTCTAATTTGTCAATTCTCTATGATAATCCTAGGATCATTTTCTTTGACTAAAATCATTTGCCTGCCTAAGTACGTCTTTGAGCAGGAACTAATATGACCTCACACTGACTGTCTCTGATGTATGATTGTCCAAAGGGGGAAAAATATACAAGCAATATGGATATGTTTCCAGGAAACTAAACCCCCTTGGGTTTTCTTCAGTTGCTAAGTATACTTTTCCTCAAATTTTAGAACTAGCTGGCAAACATGAAATATTAGCCCATTGTATCTTCCAATACAGACTACAATAGGCTTATATCCTTTTTCTGAGTGGATTATCTTAAATTTCTCTCTCGTCCTGAGTTAGGAGCAAATGTTCTACCTTCTAAAACTGTATATGGGAACTTTATATTAAATCAATACTTCTCTAGATATCCATCTTTCAAGTCTCCCAGTAACCTTTGTTTGATTTTATTATGAGTTGAAAGTTTAAAGAGTGGTTTTCATTATATTTTTAAAATTGTATTTACTTTGGCAAATGACTTGTTATATGATATCCGTATAATCTGTTACCTCTGTATAAACTTCCAAAAGAAACAAGATATTGAAACTATATTTGCACTCCCAAGTTTATTGCAGCATTATTCAAAATAATCAATATTACCATATTTAAAAAAAAAGTTATAAAAGTAACTGAAATGTCCATCAAGAAATGAAAACAGGGCCTTCCTGATGGTTCAAGGGGTTTTGATGCAACACTAAGAATCTATCCACAGCCACTGCAACACAAGTTCAATCCCCAATCCCTGGCCAGGGTGGTGACCCACATGGCTCAACAGACCTTTCTTGTCTTCCTTGCCACTCCTTTCAGCAGTGTATTTCAGTCAACCTGTCTGTTCTATTCCCTATTCTGTCTCTGGTGAATCTTCTCACCTCTGCACTCTGGCAAGAACCCAGTTCTTGCATGTATAAATAAATAAATCTTTATTTTTTTTTAAATTAAAAAAGAAATGAATGAATAAGAAAATATATCATAAAATAGAATTTAGCAATGACAAAAAAGGAAATTCTGGCCGCTCCTGAAAAAGTGAATGATATTTAAAGGCATTGTGAAATACATCTGTAGAGAAAATCAATTATTAAATTGTATTACTTAAATATGAAATCCAAACAAAAGGCGAATTTATGAAAACAAAAGACAATAATGTCTACTAAGGGTTGGAATAGAGGAGTGGAGGAGTTGCTGTATAAAGATACAAATCTGCATTTAGTAGATAAAAAATTTAGAAGACCTAATGTACAACAGTGTCAACAATACTGTGTTATAAACCTCAAAGCTTCTAGGAGACTAGAAGCTGTTCTCTCCACAAAAAAGGAACAATTATGTGAAACCATGAGTGTTAACAGTACAGTAGTTTTCATATTGCTATATATAAATATATCAACGCAATACCTTGTATCTCTTAAATTTACTCAAAGTTACATAGAAATCAAACCTCAATAAAAATCTCGTTATATATATTTCTAAAACTCTTCAGTTAGAATTATACTTCACTCTTTTATAATTGTGAAAAAGTATAGCAGAAATTAATTATCTTAAATTCTGTAGTAACTGGAGTTATGACATATAGACAAAGTAGATCTTCCTCCTTTTATTGAGTTGATTCCATGTTTGTATTAAAACAAAGTGCTCAGTGCAGTAAAGTTCATGTGCTCTTGCTGTAATATATGTTCTGTATATGTGTAAACAAATGCATTTATGTGGCATCACTCTATATATTTTATTTCCATCTAATCCCTTTGCTGTTTTAATACTGAGATGAATTATAATACTTACTCAATAGTTAAAGACAGAATTAGCAAATCACTCTCATTTGCAGTGATCATCATCATGCTATTTCTCTAAACAGATAAGCAATGTGTTTATACATTACAGCCTTGGGGGTATGTGCCATTAATTACACATGCCCAGCAGCTGACATGTGATTAATTAGAAGTGGGAAAACTATTCTTCAGGTGACCAGAAGACTCCTTCCAGTTGTCAATGTTATCTCTTTTTCAAAATTGCATTATCCCAGTAGATATAGCAAATAGTATTAAGTAAAAGACATTGTTCCAGAAATTGTGAAAATCGAGTTGCTAAATATTTTTCAAGGCTTAATACAAAAGTTACTTGAGAAATCTGGTGAAGATTATACCGCTCCAAAAAACTCTACAGTCTGAAAGCATATAAAAGTATAATAATAAAAAGATTATACCATTTTCTTTTACAGTTTAAATTAAAATATCAAAATAGTCTATATTAAGGGTTTTGGAATAAGATTAAAATATTTTTTTCTAAAATTATAGCCATACTCAATTAACTTCAAAAAACACAAATTGAAGTCTATTCTTCATCTGACCACTATAAAGCTGTCAGATTTTATTCTGCTTACAATCCCATATATACTTATAATTAATTAAGACAATTAACTTTTCATTGAATAAAAATAATACATTATTCAATTTAGACTCAGTTATAATTCTTTTGGTATAAACTTGGACACATAAACTTTATATTATTTTGTTCTATACAAGAGTGTTCAGATATTGTATTAAATTTGAAATTCTCCAATCATGATATCAAATCTTTTAGTCATAAATACCTACCATTGTATTTGACAAGTTTTAAATGGGGATGCCAATCGTGGAAAATATTTTTCTCTTCTAGTCACCCAGCTGAAGAACAAATTATCTGTGACTACGGGGAATTTCAGAAAAATTTTGTCAGTTAAAAGTATCATCATCTATTGAAAATATGCATAGCTAAATACACACAAATATATATATATATAGTAAATACAAATAGACATATGTGTAAGTTATTGTAGCAATAGTTTTTCCAGTTCTGCAAATTTTGTTTTAAATATTCAAATTCAGAGAAATATTCCTGATCTATATAATTAAAATGTTTGAAGTTCAGAAACATTTAACAAAATGTCCAGGAGATTTTTTGTGGGATATATTGTATGTATCTTTACCCTACATAGTGCATGCTATTACCCACTGTATTGGCAAATATGCTGAACCTCTGAGAAATCAAAGCTACTCAATGTCTAATAGATGGTCAATAAATGAGCAGCAATTCCAACAGTTTTGTCTCTTAAGCCCATGCCATTATTCAACCAACATGTGTATGAATGTTCTACTACAAGCTTTGTCCATAAATATTGTCATTTTATAGCTTTATTAAGTTAATAAAAAGAAAGAAAAAAATCTGAACATGAAACATGATACGGTAATGATATTAATGGAAGCTTAGAGTAAAAAAATTGAAATGGACAAAAGGACAAAAACCAGAGGTGGTGTTAAGGATGATTAACCAGTTGTTTATCTGGCTATGGAATTTTCCAGGAACCAAAAGTGGAGTCAGAAAAGATTATATGTTACAGAAAAACAACCCAAACTGATCCCCCAAAGGTAAAATCCCCAAAAGGAATGAATCCCCTTTGCCCCACAAAGAACACTGTAAATGACTATCCCTTGCTCTGTCAAAATGTAGATCTTTAATCCAAGACTGCCAGCCTGCATTCATGCAGATGTCTCATTTCATTAGTAAACCCGCTGCTTTCAAAAGGCAGATCTTGTCCATTAGGACTGCTCAACTGTATGTGCAAGTGCCTTTTTTCCTTTTTTCTCTCTAATAAACTTTTAAAAAATAACTTCTGTGCTTAACTATGCAAATGTTTTTTTTTTTTTTTCCCTGAATAAACTCAGTGTGTGTTACTGAAGGGGAAACTGCCCAACTCTGTCAGAGAGGCCCAGGAACCCCATGCACTGAACTGCAACATCTGAACCACAACAATATTTAAGTCTATATACATTAGAAAAAGCATGATGGAAGAACATCTCAAGTCCAATAAGACAGGTTTTCAGCTTCAGATATCCCACCAAAAGTATTTATTGTTATTGTACTTCTAAAGCATTTATAAAAATTATAAAGCTATTGAAACAGCTACAGCAATATCGAGACATATACTGAAGATAGATATAGAGATATTGATATAGATCATAAATTGGAAAAAAGCTATTTTATGAGATGTCTTAGCTGTCTCCCTTTGAACCTACATTGTTTTGAACACTATTAAGTTTTATTTTTAATAAAATATGAGAATCATTTAGCTTATGTTTTATAGGGTACCATGCCAAAGATCAAGACCAATTTCCAGTGGCAGTCATGTAAGCTGTGCAGATCCAGTCATTCTTGCTTGACAACAGCAGTCTTGACTTCTGATTTGACCTATTTTTCTATGTGCTTTGGAAAAATGTTCTTCATTCAGGAATGCTCATTTCACCCAAACAACTCCAATTCTTTGGAATAAATTCATGTTCTGAAGAAATCCCCCAAACCTGGTTTCTGTAGCTTGCAAATAGTTACTTGAATAATACCTGTAAGTATCATAACATCATATGTAAGAGGAATTTAGACTTAGAAAATTAAATGTAACATGTCAGTTTACAAAGCTGGTTGAAAACGGAACTTAGATTTGTGTCTAGGCCCCAAATGTTCCATCTGACCCAATATTTACTCTCTTTACTATGCTGGGATATATTGCAAAACAGTTTAAAATAGAAAATTCTCAAATGCCTCTACTGAAATATATTTGCCAAGTAAATCAC
Source organism: Galemys pyrenaicus (assembly GCA_019455555.1). Taxonomy (NCBI): domain Eukaryota; kingdom Metazoa; phylum Chordata; class Mammalia; order Eulipotyphla; family Talpidae; genus Galemys; species Galemys pyrenaicus. The sequence goes on from JAGFMF010011791.1 coordinate 9,412,704, forward strand.
ATAACCACATCTGCCTTGAAGTCCAGTATCTGAAACTTAGAGTGTGTGTGTTATTTTAAAATTATACTACATCCTCATTTGTGATTCAATAATTACTATGCTTGTTCTGCTACTACTGCCTAGTTTTAAGCATGACTTTTGCATCACCATTATTTTGTTCCTTGAGCTGCAGTTAATGTAATTCAACACAATCCATCTTTATTTAAAAGTCATCTCTTCATTATAACAAACAAGACTTGCTGCATTCAAGTGCACACTGTGCAGATCTGTAATATAGTGTTTAGGTTGGTTAAAAAATGGCCATACTACAAAAGAATCTGCATTATCAAGGGACCAGCCAGCACAGTCAAGATGAAACTCCTGGAGTTAACAAAGAGTAGAGATCATACAGCAGGAGTACTTTGGTAAAGAAGTAGCTCTTGACACAGGAAAAACAATCCAAACTGAGGAACCGAAACCTGGCACACGGTGATTCATTGGTTCATTAAGTAGAAAGAAAAAGAACACTCTTATTGACTGATGATATCTCTAGGACAGTATCTTTGAGCCTAAAGCTAAGAATCTCAGGAAAAGTGAACATCTAATAAATGAAGTAATGTAGAATGTGAAGGCAAAAGAGGACTGAAAATGATGAGAAATAGCTGTGGGGGTCACTGAGCCTTGGTAGATGGATCAGTGTATAAAACCATCATGGCTGGGGTGGTCATACGAAGCCATCACAACTCTTCAGTTTCAACTGGGAATTGCCCCCTTTGACTTTATCAACCAAACAATACCCCATAAAAGGTCAGAGTTTTCCTGGATTGGCCCCAATTCCTCCCTTGTCTTTGTAATTTTTTCCTGACCCCCCTGATCATCCAAACATTGATTTTGCTTCCATCATGTTCGAAACTTGGCATTTCATTTTATGAGATTCTCTATCCACCAGTGTATCTGTATCTTAAAGTTTTTACTTCTATTTGTTGTTTCCAGGGGAAAAAAACCCACATTTTTGATAATTAAGCTGTTCAGTCTTAGGAAATAACTTAGGAAAAATCTTTGGAAATGAACACAAAGGATTACCCACTGCTGATAATAGTACCAGCCTCATTGTGGCATACTGGAGAAAAGGAGAAGAAAATCAAAATGCATGTTTTCTGTATTTCTCTTCTAAATTTATAAATGCATGCAGCATCCAGAAAAATTCAATTTATAGCACACAAGAATTCAGTATACAGGAAATAAGGGGTGTTCATTTTATACATGAGGAACAGAGATAATTTCTTATAGTATTAACAATAATAATAGTAACAATAATAATTTACTTTGAAGAAATATGATAAATAAACAAGAAAATGTATATGACTCGTCATTCACAGATACATAAGGCAACAAAGAAACCATGAGCTTTCACAAGGGCAAACATCCCAAATAAATTTAGCTGATGATGAGAATTTCAATTATCATTACATTTGAAAATCAACAAATTATGCTGAAGAAGTCAATCTGCCAAAATTTGAGCTTCTTCAAAAACATGGTTTTTCCATGTACAGTTTAAATTTATAACACATATACTGCCTTCTAATATGGTGAATCTATTCCCAGGGTCTCTGACCCTACACTATGTTCAAAATATAATCCGTTCCCCTTCTTATAGTTGAGCTTGCATCGAACATATTTTTGTTGTATTAATTCAATTCTTCAAATTTTTGATGATACAATGAAACTGAACATTAAAATAACTAAATAATAATATTGTACAGATACTTTACTTCTACTTTTACTTTGAGATTTATTATAAAGTAAAATAATAACTAATAATAAAAAGCTTCTCCTAGGATGTTGTGTTAAAATTGATATTGTAATGCTTTTGAGGGAAGTTCAACTCTTTCAAGTATTAATTTATGGCAAAGACAATCAGCTTTTGCTCAATTAATCCAAATCTTCAGAAAACCACTGAAATTTCCATGAATATGTCTGAGATAATTAGAGAATTTCTATATTTATAGTCTACTGACATCTCATAAATATCACATTGTGCTTTTTATCTTCATATGTGCTACTTCTCACTAAATATAGGAAGGTGGTAATTAGGCTTAGAAACATCCATTAAGCACGAGGGAAGATAAATATAAAATTAACTGCTATATTCTCATTATAATTGGCAAAATAAAAATATTGTTATATCTTCAGTTGTAGTCATTAATACCTCAAAACATTTTCTGAGTAGCTTGAAACCAAAATCTCACTGTAATCCCTATGACCTAGAGATTTATTAGAAGAAAAACATGAAAATAAGTATGACATCAAAATTGGAAAAAAATTCAGATAATGATGTTTGTGTAATGTGATGTCATTTAATAAAGCCAAAGCCAAGTATTAAGAACATTTTATAGGACTACAAATTCCTTATGCAAATATTAAAATATTGCATTTTTAAAATTTGTCAAGAAAAGAAAAAGGGTTAAAATAAATGTAAATTAATATGGTTACTAAAGGTAAATTACTTGCTGTGATAAAATTATTTTAATTTCAAATTATTTCAACACATTGAAATAGTCTTCTATATAAATATACTTTCATTCTTGCTGTAAAATATAATTATATATATTTATATTAGGATAGCTACTTATTTGAATTTATTCTGTCTTTGTTTCATAAAGATGAAGTTAGAGTACCCATTTATTTATTAGTATGAGTGAGTTATATTAGTAACTATTTTATTTTAACAAAAATTTGCCTGTTCGAAACATTTTCCATGAAAAATATGTGTAGCATATACAGACACATAGATCGTAATTATTTAAGTTATTTAGGTGCTCTAAATTTGAAAATACAAAAACAAAAATCAAACTAAAACAACACGTATCTTGTAAGTAAGAAGTATTATTCCCTTTCCTTATGAAAACAGTAATAATAATAATGAATAATTATGAAACTAGCAATAAAGTATATGACATTTTATAAGAAAATCATTCCTTTGAATCAACTCAGCAAATATAAACATTTAGTTTAAATGGCTATACCTGATATACATATGAAAAAATTAAATCCAGATATCAAGAGCAAGGTATAAAAATGAACAAACAATAAATGCATGTTTCAGTTTTAAACAGGAAGAACATTGATTTTAAACAATAATAAATGTAGCAAGTGAAATAAAATGACAAATGAAAATCTGTGGAATATTGGCAATTTATGATAAAAATTGAAATACACATTATGTGAAGAACAAATTATTATTAGTCTAAGTTGAACCACAGGAAAATGGAAAATCAATGATAATTTACAATAAAAGAGGTAGAAATAGAATATATACTTATGTAATCTTACTCCACAATTTGAAGCAACAATGATATTAGAGGTTTTTTGCCCTCATTTTAATGGAGTTGGAAAAAATGCAATTTGTTGACCTTTAAGCAAAATACTAATAGTATACTCTGCCAATAACAGTGTTTCATTATGCCCTTGTCAAAACAAAAAAATGTAGAGTTAAACAGACCAGAAAGGCATTCTTCAAAATTATTTCACTTATGGAAATAGATCAAAACTCAATGCCAGCCGACATAGTTTATTAAGAAATGCAACTTGCAAAAACGTTTGAGAGCTGAAATGGTGGGGTAACAGGCCATTCTTGTTTGTCAGTGGCTTTACCTAAAGAAAAAAGTAAGTTTTCTCTTATTTTCATGGCAAGATTAGTCTTTGAACTTGAGAGAGTGTTTTCTGACGTCCCTTCCACAGAGGTTTGGATTTGGGACATTATCTTCCCCAAATATTAAATCAATATTTCAAAGGAGTGGCTCCTATTTTTTGAAAAAGAGAGTTTTGCTTTAAAAAGCAAATATAGCTTTATAGAATTATTAAGATGTATTAATTTATTAATTAATTCATTAAGATTTATAGATTTATTAAGTTTTATATCTCTAAGATGCAGGTAAACAAATGCCAATCACAAATTTCATAAAGTCAAATTTCTACGAGAGACATCAGTAGTCTGGCCAGTTGGATTGGGTAAAAGGCATGATGACAGGAAGGTGGAGGAATACTGTTTGAAGTTAGTTTAGCTCAGGACAAGATTAAAACCTTCTGGGTCCCATTTTAACTGAGTATAATTTTTATACATTGTTTTAAAATACTCTAGGAATTCCACACTACTTGATTAGATTTAGATTTCACATACAGATCTTCCTTAGTTTAGGATGGGAGGAATGCTCCATAAACACATACTAAATTGAAAATACTGTAAATGTATTTAATGCACCTAATTTACAAATCATCATAGCTTACCCTTGCCAACTTTACAGAGTCTCAGAACAAGACCTACATTTGTTCATAGTCTGGCAAAATCTCAAACACAGATCTTATTTTATAAAAAAAAAAAAAAAAAACTGCTGGATACTTACTGTGCTATATTGAATAGTGTACGTGAAACAGAGTATTGTTTTTTACTATTGTGAGACTGTGACTGACCCATATGAAGTCCAACTAACTGGCACTGTTCAGTATCACCAGGGAAAGAACAAAATTCAAAATTCCAAGTGCAGTTTTCTACTGGATGTCGATTTCATTTAGAATCTTAAAAGTTTAAATTATTGGAAGTCAGGGGCCTCCCTGGTGGTGCAGTGGGTTGAGCGCAGCACTGTGAAGCATCTTCGCACAGTAGCACCGGTTCCATCCCGGACACGGAGGAACCGACATGGCTCATCAGACCTCTCCTACCTTGCACACTGCTCCCCTCAGCAGTGTGCTTCAGTCCACCTGCCTTTTCTGCTCCCCACTCTGTCTCTGGTGACTCTTCCCACCTCCTGTGCCTCTGGCCTGTACCCCAGCTCTTGTATGCATAAATAAATAAGTTTTTTCTTTTTTAAAAATATTGCAAGTCAACCCCTGGCGCCACCGGGGAGGCACTATTTACAATAGGTAAGACCTGGAAACAATCTAAATGCCCGAAAACAGATGATTGGATCAAGAAGATGTGGTACATATACACGATGGAATACTATTCAGCAACTAAAAAAGATAAAATAGAGTTATTTGTAGAAACACGGATAGAGCTGGAAGGGATTATGCTCAGCAAAATAAGTCAGAAGGAAAAAGAAAAATACCAGATAGTTTCACTCCTAGGAGGAATATAAGGGAATCAAATAATCGACCAAGGAAAAGAATAATAACAATAAAAACAAAAACAAAAAGACAAGGACAAATCAGAAACACTTTGTGGGGAAAGTGGAGGGAATGGGGTGAGGGCAGAAAGAGCACAAGCAACTGAGGTGATGGTGCACAGGTGAAATGGTAGTGGGAAATCCATGGGGACCAGAGTTGATATCAAATACATAAATTAAAAAAAAAATTGGAAGCCAGGTACAATCTGTAAATGTATTCAATAGAAAATATTAGATATTTATGTATAATAGATATGTAGAATGATTATGTATTTCTACTTAATTTTTAAATACTACAACATATTCGATTTTAATCAACATTTTCTACTTTATTTAAAGTTTATGTTTATGTTTAATTTTCTTGCTTTGGGATTCTGAAGAATTGTTATTAAACTAATAGTATGTCATAAAGACAATAGTGTCAAAAGAATAAAAAAAACCTCTAGGTTTCTTGACTGAATCTTTCTTAAAATTAAAAAAGTAATGTGAAAAATGACATTTATTCATATGTGCAAAATATGTTGTTGTGATAACCTATTAGAACTAACATATTATTGTAGAATAGTATGCTGAATACTCAGCTCTTCCACTTAGTGACTATTCAAACTTGGGCACATCTTTTTTCCCTTGTTAACAGTCATACTTAATATGATGTCTTTACAAAATAAATATCAGTCTTTTTACATCCACTTGGAATTCTTTACATCTGTATCTATCTATGATTATTAGATCAGTGATTAGAATTCTATTCAAAAATGGAATTCTCACCACGGAGTGGGAAAAGAAAATTATGTATGTAGAAAGATGCAAGGAGTATATGTGGGCCAAATTATTTCCAGAGGAACTCCCAAATTAAAGCTGCTGCAGACGCAAATTGGTTGAGAAAATCAAGTTTTCAAATTAAACTAAGTGAATGATTATCTAGAACTACATTCTCTAAATACACACACACAAACACACACACACATATACTATGTGTATCACTCAGTTGAAAAAAATGGACAAATATAAATATGTTCAATACACATACATATATTTAATACATTTTGAAAGAACTTTATTGCATTTCATGCATAGTCATTTATTAATAGAAAATTAGTTTAATTTATAAAAAAATCTGGAGACTTAGCTGTTACCTGTTCGGGTGATGCTGGCTACCCTACTCCAGTTAAACATAGCAGCTATCATAGACTGAGAACTCTCTGAACAATGTAATCCATAGTCATCCTAGGTGTACATGAAATATTCTCCAGGACTGATAAAATCCTAATCTATGCCACAAATGAATATTGGATAAAATGTATATCAAAGTAAAATCTCCATCTACAAAGAAACAAAAAATAGTCATAGGGAATTTGTGAACTTCAAGGAAAAGTGCAAAGTAAGCATCGCAATCTTAAACAACTAAGAGACTGAGGAACAAATATAAGAAAATTTGAAAAAATATTGAGATAAATAAAAATGAAATTACACCTATCAAAACCTAGGCAAGGCATTTAAACAAAGAAATTAAATAATTTGTTCCCATCTTAGTAAAGAAGAATTAAAAAACATCTCTATGTCAGGAAACAAAATGTCATATATAGAAAATTCCAAAGAAACCACTAACAAATGTTATTGGAGATGATAAACAAATTAGGCAAGCTTGCAGATTATAATATCAATTCATAAAACTGAATTTTATTTATATAAACTGTCATAAATAATTATAAAAATAAAACCATATGACTTAGTCAATTGCTAATATTATTAAAATAACTAGATAAGAAGATATGAACAAAAAGGTACAAAATTTAAATTATGAGAGCTAGAACAGCCGTTATGAAAAATTTAACGATATTAAAGATATAAAATAATGAAGACACATTCCATGCCCATGGATCAGAGACTCAATAGTGTGATTTAGAGCTAAAATAAAAACCTTAGGAAAAAAATTAGAAAAAAAATTCTGTGGCCTAGATTAGATATGACAGTGAAAGTATAAGTAATTAAACTTGTACTTTATTAAAATTAAAAATCTTTGTGATTCAAGAGATACCATAAGTGAGGCAGGACACAAATTGATGGAATCTGTCAAATCATTTATCTCATAAGGAATTTGTATCCCAAATAAATAAAGAACTACTGTAACTCAATAATTAAATGAAAAAAAAAAAAAAGACTAATCACTCAGTTGAAAAAAATGGACAAATATAAATATGTTCAATATACATTTCACCAAAGAAATTATGGAAAGGGCCAATATGCACATGAAAAATTTATCAACATTATTCACCAGGAAAACGCAAATCAACAGCTCAATTAGAAACCACTTCACACCCACTAAGATGACTATAATCAACAAGAAAGATTATAATAAGTGTTGATGAGGATGTGAAGAAATTCAAATACTTATATATTGCTGGTTAGAATATAAAATGGTGCAGCCACTTAAAGAAACCTTTCTGTCAGTTCTTCAAAATATTAAACACAGAATTACAACATGGTTGCAAGAGTATTCATAGTATTCAAAAAATGCAAACAACACAAATGTCCATCTACTGATTAATGGACAAAATGTTGTAAATTCATTCTGTAGAGTATTATTTTGCAAAATAAGGTATAATAACTTGAAAATACTACACTATGATAATGAATCCTGCATTAAAATTGAAAACAGAGTAGAAAAAAGTCAGTCAAACAGTGTATAATTTAATTTACATACAATATCCAAAGTTGACAAACAGAAATATCAAGACACATTTGTAATTTTCTGATCTGGGGTTTTGGGGGGTGGTAGGTGTCTTTAATGAAAATTGATTTCTAATGGGCATTAATTATTTTTAACATAATTAAATGACAAAATTGATTGCGGCAATAACTACTCAAGTTTGAATATGGTAAGAGCCATTGAACTATATGCTTTACTTTAATGAGTTATACAGTATATGAATGTCTCAATAATGTTGTTACATAGTTTTAAATGTTATATAAATGGTTTTAGTGATATTACTAAATAAAGTATACATATGGAATTTTCTAAAATATTCTTTTTCTAACTAGGAGTAAAGCTGGTTTTATAAATTCAAATATGTTATATTAATAAAAATATGTTCAATAGTCTTCTTTTGTAAGTTTTATTCCATTTTTATTAGGCTTTAAACCATTCTCTGTGTATATCATTACAATCTGATTTGATACAAAAGTAGAGAGAGTAATATATTTAGATTTATAAATTATATACTCTAGTGTTTTCAATCTGGTCCTGAAGATCACAAATCATACTTTAAACTTTAATGGATCTGTAAGATCTGAGAAGATGTAAAGAATGACAGGCAGAGAAGATAAATAGTCTCTTTCAAACTTCATTCACAATCTTTGGTCATCTAATTAAATGCTCTATTTTAGAAGTGAAGAAGTGCAAATCAAAGAAAACCTAAAGACTTTATCATGTTGGCAAGCAAATTAGTAAAAAATTAAAATAGGACTCATTATTTTCTATTCAATGAACTTGTACTACTGTCTGCTTGAACTAAGGATATTTATCTGGTTCCTGTGTTACTACAAATACTATTCAAATAAAAATTACATTTACATAAGAAACATAAATGTTTCCAACTTTTTAGTTTATTAGTAATCTATTATCTCTCTGGCATTATTATATAATCACTCATTGAATAAATTTATTATTTTGATGAATATTTTTGATGAGTTAGGCTTTTCCTTCCATTTTTAACCCTGCCTTTAGGAACTGCAAAATTCAGTATCACACTTTCTGGTTGCTTAGAACAAGGGCACGGTAATTGCACAGAAGTGGGTAAAATCACAAGCAAACATAGGAATATATATACATACAAGAAATTTGATGGGGAATTTAAACCTGAGAGCCTTGATATCTATATAATTGTGTCTGCATGTGAAAATGTTAAACAATATATAGATAGAAGCCAAGATATGGGCTACAAATCACTTTTAATGGTGTTTAGGTCCCTAAACTCAGATTTGAGTACTATCTCATAATTGCTTTAGTCCCACATGTCTTTAAAATTATTTACAGCTTTGTTATTTTCAGTTATTATTTTACTCTTCTTTTATAATTGCATAATTTCCTTTCCCAATAAAATGCATGGTTGGAAATGTAGAAAATTAATTGCACAGTCTTCCCTAGAGTGCATTTTGGGGGGCAGTGATATTTCTCTGTGTTCTCATTTTGTAATAAATTTGCTAAACTTACAGTCAGTGTTCTGCATCATACTAGTAACCCATGAAAGAAATCAGCACACCATGAAAAAAATTCTGCAGTGGACAGAAAATATAATCCTTCATCGGGCTATTTTCTTGAAGCTAGAAATCTGACTTGAGGCCCTAAATGATGATACTGATGAAAGCCGTAAAGATCTTCAGGATGTCTGGTTGAACCGCTGGTCAATGGATCTGTCCGGAAGGGTTAGGGTATGCACTAAAATGGAGAAATGAAGAACAAGCTTGATTTCCTTTGAAGATTCCAGGTCCTCCAAGATAATTAAAAAATGTCAAAGGATCTCCAAAAAACAGGGTCTATGAGACATAGAATCCAGGGCATGGGCATGTCTATGTATAAGTGAAGAACTGAATAGCAGGATATAAAAGCAATTATCAAAATTGATTTTAGAAATGAATCCAATATTATTGTGGGGCCATTGCTTAAAGGAGTGCTATGTGTTTGTTCTATACATATAAGTTGGACATATGAAAATATTCTATCAACTATCTTTCTTCCCCCATATTACTTAAGCCATTTGAACATAACTTTGTTGAATTCATTCAGTATTTTGTTTTCTGGCTTTTAATAGGTAAAAGGTTGCTCAGTGTTAGTTAACAAATTATTTGAAAAGGAAAATTAGATATGGTTACTTATATTAAATTTCTCATGCTAGAAGTAAAGAGAGGATTTCATACAGCAAGCCATGTGAGGAATGTTAGTGAAAAAAGTGTGAATAGTATGCTTTTGAATCATAAATCCACACTATTGAGTATTTTGGCCAAAAATTGAAAAAGGCTTGTGAATTTATAAAAGTGCTTAGAATATTATTAAGACACATTTTTTGATTACCAAATTTTTTTATGCCCAAACTGCAGATTCATATGAAATACTTATGTATTGGAAAGAATCCTGGAGAGAAGATGCACTAGCAATTGATTGATTAGAATTCATAGATGTTGACAAGTTGCAATGTCCCTAATTACATTCAAATCAGTCTTTGAATCTAGGATTTTCCCATTTCCCCTAATGTGCCTTTCTTCTTCCTTGTCCGATAACCACACTGAGGTAGAAAAACCCCAGTATAAGTCATAACCAACTAGAAACTGCTTCTTCTTTGAACTGTAAAACTGGAAGACTAGCTATCTATTAATAATATAGATTTTATCAGATAATTGTCACTCAAAATCTTTATGTCCTCATTTTTATTTAATGTTAGTGTCCGCATGTTTTCATTGTTTTAAAACTATCAAGACATTATTTTAAATCTGTGTTACAAGGCAGTTCTCATCATTTTGTAAAATCTTCAATGATATAGGCTGTTTATTTTAATATAAAAAAGAGTCATCTATAATAAAATGACAGATATTTTACTGAAAATTATTCACAAGTTCTTAACGGTGATGAAATGATCCCAAGTTATTGCAATTAAAATATAATTAATGATAGAGGGTCTTATTTTTAATAATATTGGTATGATTCAGAAGATGTACTCTTGTATAAAATTAACTTGACAACTTATTTTACATATTTGTTAAGTATGTGTCAGAAAATAGAATCATCAAGTATATTTTTATCATATTATTCACAGACTCATAAATGGGGAGGTCATTTTTTTATTTAATTACTATGTGTTAGTTCATTAACAGTCACTTGCATAAAAACTTTCCTTTAGGCTCTGTTTTATTTTAAATTCCTCATACATAAACACATAATTAGGTGACTATCTTTTTATTAATATTGTCATGCTGTTATATCTTTCTACTTTATAACTGTAGATACTAGGTGATATAAAAAGATCATTTGGTATAACTTTTAAATATAATCTGATCCCAATGATTCAATGATCCCAAAAGAATCAGTTACTCATGGCTGTTTATAAAATTCACCAAATACCTAGTACCTTAAAATACAATTTACAATTCTAAGGCTTGATGGGTATTCTTTATGTATCTGTGGTCAGCTGTGTTAATCTTAGCTTGGGTAATTCATAAATTGCAGGCTTACCTGTGAAAACTGACCTGAGCTGTCTTACATTCTGGTGATTATTCTGTTTCAAGAAGACCAGCTTAGATTGTCCCCCCAGAGAAGGCAGGGGTCCTGGAAGAAGAGGAATGCATAGCCTGATAGCTTTGGCACATTGTGACTCCTGCCATATTGAAATGGAAGAAAAATGTCCCCAAAACTTTCCAGATTGAGGTAGGACACTTGAAGCAAGAGTTGCAGTGTGACATTGTAAACACATGGCAAAGAAACGGTGGGGGAAATGGAATCATCTTCGTATTCAGTCTACCCTATTGTAGAGCCTAATGAGACTGAGAAAATCTCATAAACTTGCAAATTGTAATAATTCTCAAAACATATCCTTTAGCTTATCTCTGTTTTTACAAAATAACCACTACATCAAACATGCATATGTTGGTTGGCAGAGGATTTTACAGAAATTGAAATTCTTAAAGACTTATCGTTGCTGTGACTGTGGTTTCTCTGTTTTCATTTTGTCTTAAGAATTTCAAACATAATGACTTGTCATCAGCCTTTGAATGCTGTATATACAGTGTTAACAATCACAGTTATGTCCTAAGTCAAAACTCCAAATATCAACAAAAGAGAAACTTTTTTTTTCTTTCCATCCTATAATTATGAGCTTATTTAGAGAAAACTACACTGAACATGCTCACACATGTAAACAAATCACAAAACATGCCCACACACAGAATTCCACATTTACTGGCAATTTATCTTTGCAATTATTTACATCAAAAGATTAGTTTCCTTATTCTTTGAATATTGTCGTGGCCTACTCTGACCATAGAATATAGCCAAACTAGCCATGTGCTGATTCTACACTTCACATTCAGACACATTACATTCTTCTGCTAGACTTCTTAGAAGTCTGCTGAACTCTGAGCCCAGACTAACTGCTAGACTTTTTTGATAAGAAATGTAATAGGCAATCACTTGATCACATGAACAGCTATGGATTCACCACATATGTGAATGAATCAGTTTGTAAAAGCAGTACAGGTACAGAAACATGAATGAGCACAGGTGAGATGACTCAAATGTAATTTTATCATCAACAGTGCCCCAGCAACCAATAATTTTATGGAAAAAATAGTTGTGTTAGGATATGGGTTATCATGGAGTACTGAGGGTGCTTTGGTGGTATGTGGTGAGGTAGAATATGACTGAAGGTTGTGATCCTAAATCATATACAGTGTTGTAAACCAAAGTAATATAAAAAAAATGAAATGTTAAACAAACATTCCAATAGCTAAAACTAGAAAATCCATGTACTACTATAGAAGAGTCTTAAAATAAGAAAGTATTCAGGTATATAGAATGTATAACTTCGAATCATTAAATAGAAGATAACTAACAATTTGCACATTTAAATATATTTTAACTCTAGACTGTTTTGGTTTCTTTTTAAGTATGAGGTTATTTATGAAAAATTGATTCTATAAATTAGATCAACTTGTTTGAACGGCATGCAAAACAATTATACTGTTTTAATCTCTTCAGGACATTTGCATACCATCACACAAACATACGATATTTTAACTTATAACCCAAAATGTGCATTGCTATGACACTCAGTTACTAGCATGAATACTTCTTTGCTATTACCTATATTTTGCTTTAGCCTGAGATGCTATGAATTTGAATTAGACTTCCCTTGGTTTTCTCACCTATCAAACTCTATCCTATTACAACAACATCAAAGCTTAACTGTCTTTCCTGACCTAATTTTTACTCAAGTGGCCAGATAAAAGAGAGTGAAAAATAAATTATGAAACCACCAGTTGCATTACTAGTAAGTAAATATGAAAAGAGGTTAATGAGAGGACAAAGATCAAACAAGCTCAACCAAAATAACAAGCATATTCTTCTTAATGACTGTAAATGTTCACAAGACTTTTACTTTTATCCTGTAAAATAAAACATCCTAAAGCACAATGATTTGTATTGAAATATGAATGAATGACACCTTGAATCCATGGTTCATTGCCCTTATGCTTTTATCTTCCTTGCTCTTAAGCTCAAAATCAGAAGTTTGTTGCTCAAAAGTCCCTCTACATCAAAGCTTTACGTCAGATAACAGATGTTACATTTTAATTTGGTCATGCATTCAAAAGACTTATTCAGTAGTACCAAGAAGCAAATCATCACTTTCTTACATATAATATTTATCAAGATTATGTGAGCTGCCAATTGCTTACCTACAAAAGATAAAATAGAAATATCAGATAATTTTGTGACACAAGAGACTACCTTATCTCCATTGACCCAAAATCCACCTTATGATTACATTTATTTCATTAAAAAATGTTGCATTTTAATGTTGCCCCGCATTATAAAATTCATATACATAAATAATCTAATAAAAATAACAAGGGACAGAATTGTTCATGTTGATAAATCTATTAATTCTTAAACTAGATGAGATGAATTTTGCATGCCACATTTCTTTTAGGCACAAAACATAGCTCAGTGCTATGTTTAAAAAAAACAAAACAAAACACCAAGAGCACCTTTGTAACCTTGTCTATTGGAGGGCTTTTTATAATATATATAGAAATATAAGATTCTTAAATCCAGTAGCTTAAAGATACCTTAATTGATACATACTAAGCTTTAAGTGAGACCTTTTATCACAAATAAATCTGATAAAATTTTAAACCAGAAAGAAATTTTATATGCTTATTTCTGTTCTGTTTTTGTCTTAACAATACCTTTGTATCATTTGGATTATATGTCTATACTTTGTCCATAGCTATTATATTTATTTTTCCCTCTCTTTTACATAAAGCTTTAGGTGGGTTGATTCATAGTCAAAGGAAGAATAACTTGTCTGTCTGTAATGAAAAGATTTCTGAAAGTATGATGATAATTCTATTACAAAGACGTTGTTATCTACTGGGTATATAAGAATCACTGATTAATGTACTAAAATTAGCTTCCCTTGATTTACAAATGGAAATTTATATATTTTTTTAAAAGTTGGTCATGTAATAAAAATAATGCAAAAATAAGCTTTTGGGTAAAACAAATAAATGATTATCAGAAAGGAAGGGGTGGATTAATCTAGTCAAAAGAGTCAATTAGATGGTGAAGGGTAGAAGTGGACTTTTAAATGGTGACTTTACAATAGTATATACAGATATTGCTTTGTAATTATGCACTCCTGAAGCTTATGTAATGGTATAAATCAATGTTAGTTTAATATAAAAATAAAGTATATAAATAACACTTGGGAAAAAATACGCTTAAATATAGGTAGCTTACAAAAACATAATAAATCTCACAACTAATCATTTAGAAAATACTAAGAACAGAGGAAGGCTTTGCAACATCACAAGTTGTAACCACATTTCTACACTTAAATCTCAGTGTAATGTATGTCTGGTCAGAAGAACAGCCAAAATGAAAGATGAACAAAACTTGGAAAGAAACAAAACCCCCATTACTTAAAGCCAGTAATGTTATTTATATGAAAAAACAAAATACACTGCTCATAAACCATTATAGCTAATAAAACCTCTCATACAAAAAAAGGGAATTTATGTTTAATCTTCAAGGTTTTTGTAATATGCACCAAGTTGTAGTGAATTTAAAGCCTCTCTAGTTTTTTATAATCAGAACTAATATTTCAAAATTATAATTTTCACTTCAAAACACTTCTGACTGTTAAGTACTGGCACTCCATTTCTCTAAACTGCTACCCACATTTACCTAATTTATTGTATTCAGCTGAAAGAATGGGAAAGATTGAGTAAACATCCCCAAACTAAGAGTCTGTAACTCATACAATTACTTCCTTTTCTATTGATTTATATTTGACATTTCTAAATTTGAGATAGGAAAACCTCTACTTCTTCTCAGACAATAATGATATCCCCTGAGCATCTCTGAAGGGTATTTTTTAGCTCATTGACACGCAAGTAAATGAAGATGAACCACAGATTCTATTCTGTCCCACTATTTTTACTTCTAAAATATGTGTGTGATTTTCACAGAAGTATATGGAGAAAGGTGTTCTTATCTATTTAATGATAATGGTGTTCTTTATCAACAAATAATTATGTATTAATTTATAAAAATGCATTTATATATTTTGATCATAATTGTTTATAGAAGTTGATAAAAAATGTGATTTTAATTTACCTTTCTAAACTCTTTAGCATTTCTAACAGTCCCTACTTACCCCATCTTTTCCCTTTTCTCAAAATCATAAACTAATGGCCAATGCTTAGTATCACTTTGATTTATGTTATAGCTCATATTTATAAGCTGTATATTAATTTAAACAGTTATAAATAGAAAAAATGTGTCTATCAAATAAAATTGTACTCCTTAAATACATATTTTTCCAAAGAGGAATCAAAACAAACATTAAGAAAAAAAAGATTCTATCAGAGGGAATAAAATACAAAAGAACTAGAAAGCCTTTTTTAAGTTTTCATATATAATTTATGTAATTCTCACTTAATAAAATGGAAATGAGTTGAACTTGAGATCTTGATCCTATGTTCGCTACTTTAAAAGTAACTATGTGGAAATTTTAAAAAATAACTAGAATTAAAAGATCATCAGTAAGTTACCTCACAAATATTAATTGTGTCAATTAATAATTTTGGGAATATGCCTTATAAAACACAAGTGAAAACAAAACCTCAAAAGCATAAATCAGCAGAAGATTATTCCTTGTCTCTGCCATGTGTTCATCTAGGGCAGTCTGGGAGTTCTGCTTTTTTATCTTTTGCATCTGGGACCCAGGAGGAGAGAGCTGCTACTGCATAGGACATGCTGGCTATTGTGGCAGAGGAACAGAGAAGGATATAAAACTATTACCTAGATCTATAACACTCTCAAATTTCATTAAGCTAATTAATCACATGATAAAAAACAACAAGAGACTAGAATCACCTAAATTCTCCTTGGTTCCCAAAATGGGACTCAAGATATATACGTATCCACTTCCACACTAACTCTTTATTAAATGCAGATCAGCATTTAAACATGTTAATAACATTACAAGTGACTGTGTAATCCAGAAAAATGCTAAATTTACAGCTTTATGTTTATTGAATATTCTGACATTTTAAAAATGTTTCCTTTATTTATATATATATTTGCCATCAATTATAATCCCCATGTATTCCCCATCACCGTATCACCAGTGCACCATCACCTCAGTCCCCCGTGCTCCTGTGTGCCCTCAAACCTCCCTCTCCCCACCAGAATATTCTGACTTTTTAAAGTTTTACTATACTATGTAAACGGTTTTAATTCATGTTTTATTGAGACGTTATTTAGTTAACTTTGATTTGTACTACTTTGCATGATGCAGGAAGGAGTCACCGTTCCACCATTCTTAAGAGTTCAGAGAAACTTCTGGAACTGTTCTCAACTACCTTTGTGGTAGAAAGTTTATCTAACTGTTGCCTAACGAATTGTCAGTTTCCATTTTGTGGACACTGCTGCTCAGCCTTCCAATGGAAACAGGCAGATGAGTTTAATATGTGTTTTAATCTAGTCATCATTGTGAGTCTTAGTGCTGCAAATATTATAAATTTCTCCTTGAAAAAAATTTGCTGGTCTAGGAGCTCAAAGGCCAATGTTTTATTTTATGTACCATTGGCTTGACCTTCATTCAATTTCTCTTTTGATCTCATCTCCTGCAAGGTTAGTTCTATGAAATAGGCTTTATTTCTTTTTTGCTATTATCTTATCAGGGAAGATATATTGAAGACAAGAAGCAATTAGACAGTTTGACAATTTGACTGGAGAGCACTTGATGGTGTAAAACTTTCCAGCCCAACACCCTTTATTTGAAGCCCTTTATTTGAAATCTGCAGGAAGAATATCCAACTGCAGAGTCAATAGACAAACCAAATGTTTTTCAAAGAAAGATCCTCAAATGTCCAGGTTCTCCAGGGATACTGAAATTGACTTGCATTTTTTTTTAATTCATTGAAATTTTAAAAGGTAACCTTTTCTTAGGTTTATATTTCTATTTAGCAAAATGAATAATCTAAAAGACCATTATAACAGCAACATAAAATATATAACTTTACTTACCACAGGTGTGCTTGTTTTTAAAATTATGATGACTTCTGGCCAAAATAAGGATCTAATGGGATTAGGACTAGGTATACAAAGGATATGTTTGAACCAAATACTCTGAAAACTAAAAATCTTTAAACATTTTATAGCAGTAATGTTTACCAAAAATACTAAAATGCTGTGATGAGGACAATCGCATAAAAACATAAGCTTTGTTCAGATTCTGGTTGTATATATTTGATCTTAATGATTTTTTCCTTATAAAAGTCATTTACAAATAATAACTGGTCAGGACCTCCCTGGTGGCGCAGTGGGTTAAGTAACACACTATGAAGCAAACCTCAGCCACTGCAGCAGAAGTTTGATCCCTGCAGCAGGCCAGGGAGAGGACCCACATGGCACAGCACACCTCTCCTGCCTCACCACTGCTTCCCTCAGCAGTGTGTTTCAGTCAGTCTGCCTGTTCTGCTCCCCGCTCTCTGTGGTGAATCCTCTCACCTCCCTGGACTCTGGTCTGCACCCCAGTGCTGTATGCATAAATAAATAAATCTTTTAAAAAATCATTATAAATAATAACTGGAAAAATGAAACAGTATTTTAAATGTTCCTTATCATACCATGCAGTGTTTTATTAAATGTATTAATTCATCCAAATTACTTACTTGGTTAAAATTATTTTACTGTTTAGAAAGTAAAGTAACAACAAAAATGATGTGTAAATATATAAACACTAATACCATATTAAAATTTTTTGAATATATCATTAGAAAAATATTTTTATTTCTTTACCCAAGTATAATTTTAGTGTTTTTTTCACATTGAATTATATTGCCAGTTGAATTACATAAATTTAAATACTGCCTATAGGATTGTTTTGAGTTTGTATAAGTTATTTCACGTCATATTTTAAACACTATTGGAATAAAGATTGTGAAAAATAAGTGTCCATGAGAACATTCATTGAGACTTTTTCATCTCATGATCTATTTTTTACATCTATCTATTATTCATTCTACTCTAAAATTTTTCTTTAATAAAAAAACTTAAGAATCAGAAGGTCACTGAATCATCTTTATGTCAAGAATAACTTTGCATGAGACAATTTCTGCTTCTGTTTCAAGACACACTCTTGAAATCTCTGTCCAGCACTGCATTAAAACTGCACTTACCTCAATTTCTAATTCTAATTTCCATTTTTCTCATGCATGTATATCTTCTTAGTTTACCATGCAGTTTGAATATTTATATTATTATTGTCCACTCTGACTAGACACATACTTACGAAGGAATGATTTTTGTCTATTCTTTTCCTTGTATGAGTATTATGAAAGTCATCTACCTTTTTCAAAATTGTTGGAGCTACATCCAAACTGACCACTGACATGCAATTGTAGTTTACTGTTTACTCAGATAAAGAAAGATCAAACAGATAAATGTACCTATTGATGTTCAAGTCAGTGATTAAACACGAGAAATAATCTCAGTTTTTTTCTAATGTCAAATGACGTATTATGAAAATATTGACTTTACTCAGATAAGTTCAGATCCAGTATTAATTCTGTATTTTTAAACTTCTGTTTGTTTGTAGGTCATTATCAATGCTTTAGTCTATTTTTAAAATATGTAACAATAGTTAAATTGACTGTTATTTTCAAACTTGGTGAAAAAAATCATGAAGTACAGAAAAAAAAAATCCCTCCAAAATGGGATTTAGTTGACAGATGAAAGATTCTCCTTGCATGACCTTAAAATAATCTAATATTTCTCCATTATTACACTCAGGAATTACTGCAGTTTTATTTTTGGTCCCAGCAGAATAAGGGCTCACCTTTTGATGGCTGCCATTTTCTGCTTTTTGTGCATAATAACTGTCTTGACATTTGTGGTGCTCCAATGTGTCTTTCTTAATGTGAAGGAATCATCTGTGCATTAATGAACTGGCTTGATGTATCTGCCAAACCTTTCAAAGAAGCAATTAAGTCTCTGTAAGAACTTTGCATGAATGACACGATTTATTGTAATCTAAGTAGAAGTATAAACAAAAAAGTAATTAATTTTTAAGGATGGCAATCAAGTAGTATAACACAAGAGCTACAGCTATTGAACTCCATCTATACAAAACATAGCAACAACATGCTATTTCTTAAATGTCTCATCAAATTTCAAATCTTACTTTTGGGAAACTGTCCAACTTTATTACAGTTTAAAAGATTACATTAAAAGAACGGTCACTGTTTTCACCTGGATAACAAATTAGGCACAGAAAGTATGAATATTCAGGGTTATAGAAGGCAGGTGAAAAGAATACTACTTGACATTGCTAAGAGCAGGGGAAACTGCAATCATATTGTTGCTTGATAAATTTTCGATACATCTGAAATACCCAAGAATACCATATATTATAATTCATAAAGCAGTCCTACTAAATAACCATAAATATGGTCAAAACATGTTTAATGCCTGAGGATCATTTTGGCATTTTTCATTATGCGTTAATATATAACATGAAAGATAGTATCTCAAATGCCCAACAACAAAAAAAAGAGGAATGATAAGTTAAACTATGTTAATATACTAATGAAATTATATAAAGTCTTTTAGGTGATACCTACTTACACTAAATGCATTTTTGCATTTAGCATATGGTGAACCCTTTTGTTTAGACACCATACTAATTGATTTATTTTTTGTTCTATAGGGTTTATTTCAGTTGTAAGATCTAATATTTTTCTCATTGACTGAGATCATTTTGATAAAGTAACTCACTTAGGGTCACAATGCTTTTATGTGATAGAGCAAAGAGCACACATATGTCTGATTAGAAAAATCTATGCTTTTAACCCATGAACCATACTGACTATCCAGTGATGTTGTAATCTTTTTTGAGTTAAAAAAATACGTACTCAAATACGTATATAGATTAAAAGCCTAAACTGGATTGTCGTCCTCTGATAATCTTTTTTTCTTGCACTCTTTTGCACTATTATTGTTACATGAGAAATGTGCATAAATAGTCAACTCCATGAAATATTTATTGGCATAATTTATATTTCCTCACGGACTATTTTTTTTTTTAGTTAATCTCATTGATTTCATTTTAAAGACTCTATATTATATTAAGTTGGTCAGTGTAGAAGCTTCTCAAACAAGAATCTGCTTCTGTTTGGGGGAACTCCCTGTAATGCAGCCCTTTTTGCATATGGTATTAATGGAAGACTCAGGAATAGAGAATGAAAATGGGATTTGTGGGAAATAATATTATAAACCATAAACTCTTTTTGATATGATAGGAAATAAACTAAAAGTAAGGGTTTTTATTCAGATTTTTTTTTACATTATTGGGAACTGCATGTAGTTTTGTATCCATTCATTTTTTTTCATGGTTCATTCTCTTCTATCTTCCTTGGGGGTCTTTGATCTTTGTAGGTCACTCTCAGTGTCTGTCAGCAATTTCATTTTTTGTTTCCTCACGTATATCACTTTGTCCCTTATCTTCTGCTCTATTTTGTGACATTTAATACAATTTGATATTTTGTTTAAATTGATACTTGTTTAAATATGTTCTTTGTGTTAATCTCCCCCTGTTAGACTTTGGATTCTATGTGGGCAGGGAATACCACAAAGATATAGCTCCTGCCTAGTGCACAACCAGCTTTTATTATGTATTTGTTTTGTTAATAAATGACTGAATGGTTGTTTAATATGTTTAAAACAAATGTAAGGAGTTTACATATGATTTTTCCTGATTAAATGCAATATATATATTATAAAAATGTTGGGGGGATCATATAACATGCTCATGAATGTTAATGTTAAGAACCCAAATGAAGCTCACTTAAGGGACGGTGAGGGCCTCACTGGTGGTGCAACGGGTAGAGCACCGCACTGTGAAGCATTTGCTGCACAGCAGCGCCAGTTCGATCCCCAGCCAAGGAGGCTACCCACATGGTACAGCAGACCTCTCCTGCTTTGCTCACTGTTACCCTCAGCAGTGTACTTCAGTTGCTCTGCCTGTTCTGCTCCCCACTCTGTCTCTGGTGAATCTTCTCACCTCCCACAACTCTGACCTGTACCCCAGTTCTTATATGCATAAATAAATAAATCTTTTTTTTTTTTTTAAAAGGAGGGTGGTAAAAGATTTTGGCTGGTTTAAGAAAGGGTAGGAGGAGATATATTTAGGGATTTTTTTAATGAAATAATAAATGTGATTTATTTAACAATCTTATATCAGTAGATAGTATCAAAACGTTAAGATAAATTTCATACTTGAACTTTTGGCATTTGAAAAAACTGGAGACTATAAATGAAGATTCAGATGCTTACTAGACACTCTGTAATAGAATTGGATAGCACAAAAAGCCATAATAACTTTTTCATAACAGAGTTTATTTAGTCTTTGCATTTTCTTTTTCTTCCTTCTTCTTTATTTATATATATATTTGACATCAATTGTAGTTTCCATGGATTTCCCACCACCATTTCACCAGTGCACCATCACTTTAGTTGGGGATAATTTTTTTACAGTAAACTATTTTTCTGACAGAGCCTTGTTCGATCTTATTATCTACCTGTCTTGTATTTCATCTCTCTAATCATTCAAGGTAATATAGGAAAATATGAGTTTAAAAATATCATGGGTAGGTTCACCAATAACTCCAAATGACATCCAGAAATTGAGAGAAGCAGTTATTGATTTTCTTTTGGCTTCTGATACTATAATTAATAACCTAAAATGCTACCATTTCATAGAATTTCTTTCTAGAATTTAATATTTCAGCTATCAACAGAAGTAAACACAATGATTAAAGCTAAAAACAAACAATCATTTTGCTTCATTTTCTTTCTCATTTTATATTGGTTTAATTTCAATAACTCCAAAGAAAGTTAGGAAGCATGATTGCTTTCCTTTTCTTTTTCTGCAAGATATTGATGGATGTGGAAATAAGCTATGATCTGCTAACATTATTTATAAAATTTTAGTTTGGACGGAATGCTACATTTAAAACAACTTATCAGAACAAATTAAAATACTTTTCTATTTTTTATGTGTCATAGTGGCAGAAAAATAGAGATGTTTGAGACCTAGTATTTAAAGAAACAAAGTGAAATGATATGAAAGTAATTGAATGTTGTGACTGAGGCAAGACATCGCCTTCTGGTTGTTGGCACTTAACATGTCTAAATGAATGGAAAAATTGACCAACGTGATTTGAACTTACAGTGCCACTACCTCCCACACAATATAAGTAAAATAGCATATTTTTTCCTGTTATCACTTAGAAAAACAACATGCTTTGAGCATAGATAATAATGAACAATGTAACAACAAATAATGTGACATGTTTATGTGTGAATTGAACACATTAATAAAAGCTGTCTTGAGGAAAGGAAGTTCTTTTAAATCTTTTTCAAAGATTGAATTGCTTAAAGGAACCATAGAATTTTACAGAGCATTGTTAAGTAATTCATTTGTCTATTGGTCTTTATGGTAAAGCTATGTTCTCTAATACAATAGCAACAGAAAAACAATGATACATAAATAAAATACTTATTTCTTTATTTCAAAAATCACTTAAATGTGATTACATGTTGTGCCAACTAGCCTAAAAACAACCGGATTTGTTTCACAGAATTTAATTTTCCAGACTTGAGTATATTTTCAAAAGGATGTGTTAGTGTATATTTCTTTTTGTACTATTCACAAAATAGATAGAAGGACTCAAAGCAATGAAAGCAAGGATGATAGGGTCAAGGAAAGCTTTCACAAAATGGAAGTATATTAAACTGAATGAATATCAATTTCTAATACTTCAATTTCCTTCAAGTAATTATGAATTTTCTTTAATTCCAGAAAAGCATCTCTTAAGAAAAGGATGTGGTTAAATCATGTTAACTGATAGTTATGACTATAAATTTGTAATGTAGTCATATAAAACATTAAAAAATGATAAATAATAACACATTCATTATATTTTAAGAAAAAATGTAAAGAAAAAAGTTCAGAGAAAATGTAAATGCTCCAATTGGTGTTATATTTTAGATATATAAATTATTAATCTGTAAAAATCCTGAGTTATAACAGAATAATTTTCACTGCAATAATAAGTAAATCTTGCATAAATCTCATAGGAGTTGCTTTAGGACAATAAGTAGTACTAAACAAAATAAAATAAAAATTACATATTCAGAGGAATAATTCAGAGGAAGATATAATGTCAGAATATGCTAACATTTTGTGATATTGTACTGTATAGTACAAAATTATTTGCTTTCATATATAGAGTATACATTTTATAATTTTATGATCAGAGTCAAATAAAAATGTTTGTGTATCTATTTAAAAAGTCAGCACTGGTAATAGTATAACCATAAAACAATGGTTATTTATATTTCTTTTTATGAATATATGTATATATGTAAAATAGTTTCAAGAAAATGCAATTCTCTTGAAACTAGAAGAAAATGGCAGCAATGGTAGCAAGACATAAAAGAAGAAATCTTAGAAATTCCACTTAAAATTGTAACTCTTAGTCTCTATTTATAGGGACTATCCTAATCAAAATGCCAGTGATTTATTTTGTGTCTATGGATAAATTCATTCTAAAGAGAGCCAAAAAAGCCAAGTAGACACCTTAAAGCTAATAGACATGAATAAAGATAGTCTGACATTATCTGATTTCAACAATTACCATAAAGCTACAGCAATCAAGACTGTAGGTGAAAGAAAAGACAAGGAGATCAGTGGAGCAGAATAGAGAATACAGGATTAGACCTCACATAAATACAAACAACTGATCTTTGACAAAGAGCAAGGAGATTCTTTTCAACAAATGGTAGCTAGAACAAATATCCACATGTACAAACATGCATGTAGACCCAGACCTTGCATAAAAATTATCTCAAAATGAATGATAAGCCTACATATAATTGCAAGCCTATAAAATTTCTAGAACACAGTAAAAGAAAAATTCTAGATGGCCTTGCACATTACAATGATTTTTTTAGGGAAACAAATAAAAATAGACATGATATATAAGTAATTAACTACACATCATTAATGTGAAAATTTTTCTGCTTGGGAAAGACACTGTCAGGAAAACAAGAAAAGTCAGTGACTAAGGGAACATATTTGTAAAAGACATAGCTTATAAAGGGCATTTATCAAAAATATGAAAAAGAAAAACTCCTAAAACTTGATTATTAGAAAAAAATCCTGATTAAAATGGGTCAGCAACCTGATCTGAGACCCCACCAACAGTGATACATACATGGAAGATAAGATACAAAAAAATGTTTCATCACAAACATCTTTAGGATAATCAATTAGAAGAAAAAGAGAGATTGACAGGGTGCCCAGAAGATCCTGAGAAATAGGATACTTTTAAAGGCGATATAGGTATTTTTCAATGAGAAAATGTTTTTTGAGCAAATTGGAAGAGCTAACAGGAAGAAGTCGAATTAATTCCTGAGGAATAAGTTATTCTGATAAAATAAAACTGAATATACAAAACTCGGCAAATAATTCTTTTTTTTTAATGAGCAAATATTTTATTCAAACGTAAAAATATGGAACACTTCACGAACTTGCGTGTCATCCTTGCGCAGGGGCCATGCTAATCTTCTCTGTATATTTCCCGCCGAAGCGAGCACTCAGCAAATATTTTTAATGTTCATTCAAGTCTAGAAAAATTGACCTAGATTAATAAGGTAGGAAGAAAGAATATAGAAACACCAGCCTGGTTGCTGATATTGAGGGAAGAACTATTGAGTTTCATGCTTTCTACAAATCTAATTAATATGTTCAGAATATCCACTCCAGAATTTGGAAGGGCCATAGAAGAGAGTCCATGAAACAAGGAGTGGTGGAGAGGTTCATGAATAACTAAGAAATGAGTATAAATAGAACCAATTCCCAATACATGGCAAAATTAAACCCTAACATAGCTACGTTACATCAAGATGCCTCCACTATGCTCGAATTTTGTTTAAAATGGAAATATTATTTGATTAGAGGTTAGATGTAAAATACAGATGGAGCATATATGTGAAAGAAGAAAACTGCATCAATCAGAATCCTCAGAACTCCTAGAAATACTTAGACCAAAAAGAAAACATGTGTCTCTGAGCACCCAAAGAAAACCTCGTTTTTTCTTAGTTAAAATCAGCATCTTAACTGTGCTTACAATAAAACAGAACAAGTGTACTATGAGAATTCTTTAAGTGTGAAGCTATGACCTTTGCAGACCATAAAATTATGATACAGGTTTAGAGATTGATCATTTGTGAGCAATCCAAAAACAGACTTGTGCAGAATGTGGAGCTATTTAATAAAGTTTATGATAACCTTGGGCTGTCTAAATGGAGTTGTCCACTCAGTAAATGGAACTTTAGGGTATGGAGCTCAAGAGGAAAATAAGGGCAGGTGTTAAGCATTTGGGAATCATCACCACATAGAAAACTGAAAATATAAAAATGGATTATATTGTTCAGATATGACATGCATACATTGAAAAGAGAAATGGACAGAATAAAATCCCCTGACAACACTAAATTTTAAGAGCAAGGGAAAGGAAGAGTGTCCATGAAGAGGGAAAGAGAACATAGGTGACTAGAGAGTTACAAGAAATATCACATGGCCTTTAATGTGATCTGCAATGTAGTTTAGCTGTACTCCAAGTACCTATCAAGAATATAAGTGCCAATTCCTTGGTGTTTTGCTGAAAATACAACCTCTTTGATATAACCTTTGGGTGTGCAGTTTATCCATTCTAATAATGTATCCCTGGAACACATGAATGGCTGAGGTTGCAAATATAAAGTACTCATTTCACTCTGCTTAGAATGGTTGTATTAAAATACTTTTGCCAGGAGTCATTACAGGATTCTATATGATGTAACTTTATTAAACTTTCTTGTATTTTCTGTAAGTTTGCAATATATAATAAATTACAGTTTTCTATGTGAGGAACAGCAGTAGGAATGTTCCCTTGGTTGCTATACTGGGAATAATAGGGCTATACCTCTGTAAATTTTATGTTCCTTTATGATCTATCATTTATTTAACTGACCAAAATTTGCTCAGTACATTGGCTGAAAGAGGTAAAAATTAGCCAAACTTTAACTTACTAGAATTTGAGAGAGATATTTCACAATTACCCTCACTTGATTTCTGTTTACCTGTTTTCCTCTCTTTTTATCGCTTTCTGTTATCCATTCTTAGTAAAATTACATGTTGATATATTGTATGTATGTGAATCCAGTTAAACTATACTGAGTATTTTCCACTGACCTCCTTCATTTTGAAACTGGGAAACTGAACTATGGATATCAATTTGACTCATTTACCCTCAAGTTTTAGCTTTTTTGTGGCTAATGAAAGTATAGACCAGAGATCAGAAGACTGGGATATATTATGTTTGAGCTATTACTGTCTCATTATTTACCTGTTGTTATTTATTTTAGCAGTAGCTGCATCCTTTTCCAAAGCAAAAGCTGGAAAAGACATAGTGCATACTACATGAAATATACTATACACAAAAAAGCAAATATTACATGACTTCACTTATATTAAAAAATGAGAATGGCAAGGTATTAAAAACAGCAGATTAGAGTTTACTAGTGGGTGGGGGGAACAGTGAATGGGCAGTTATTGCGTACAGTTTGTAATGATGTCCTTGGGATGGTGGAAGTTTTGGAAACAGAGAACAGTAGTGGTTTCACAGTGTTGTGAGTTCAATGTCACCAATTATACTAAAAATAAAAGGTAAGATGTATGCTGTAAATACTCACTATACTATGAAATATTAAAAAAAATATTGAGAAAAGAATATCTACTTCATTAGACTGAACAATTTAGTAAATTAATTTATGGATGATGAATGTTACATTCAAACTGAGGGTATATTCTGTTATTATTTCTATCCCATGATGACAAATAAATGTATTGCATGGTACAAGCAAGGAAGCCACAGAGTGAATGGAGACATAGCAGCATCTTGCCATGTGCCCCTCACCCTTGTTATTTAAGTGCTTGTCCTTTATGCACTAATAACTGCACTGAATTTTTTTTAAATGATGCTATTTCAGGTGTTATTTCTCAGGTTATATTATAAAGTCTGAAGTTCCCATTCATTTCTCTCTCTCTCTCTCTCTCTCTCTCTCTCTCTCTCTCTCTCTCTCTCTCTCTCTTTCTCTCCCCCCTCTCTCTCTCTTCCTCTCTCTGTCTGTCTCTCCTCCCTCTTTCTCTCATCACTTAATTTTTTGGGAGAAAGAACTGTCATTTGCTGAGAACACTCAATGTAGCTATGTGGATGGAAAGACAAGATGGCAGAAACATAAGATTTTATGATCAACCACTCTCAAGCAGCAGAGAAGCCAATCAAGTACCCCCATCTGATAAAGTCTTAGAGAAGTTTCCTTTGCAATCT
Source organism: Galemys pyrenaicus (assembly GCA_019455555.1). Classification (NCBI taxonomy): domain Eukaryota; kingdom Metazoa; phylum Chordata; class Mammalia; order Eulipotyphla; family Talpidae; genus Galemys; species Galemys pyrenaicus. Next base: position 9,440,564 of record JAGFMF010011791.1, read on the forward strand.
TGTGATGACAGAAATTTACAGCTAAGCTGCACATAGATACCTAACCTCAGGATCTGAGGACAATAATATATACAAAATAGTAGATAAATTTTGGGGCACTTTGATGCACCCATACATAGCTAATACTTTACCCACAACTTAAGATTTAACCTTTTGCCTGCCAAAGAAGCAATTCCTTGTTTTAGAAAAGTAAGAACATTTATCCAAGGGAAATGAGATTAAAAGTTTTTATTGTAATTGTTCTTACTATTTTTCAACAAAGAAAAAATTTCATGTATTTTCTTTCCATTTCCCTGATAGAAACATTCAAAACATATTATACATGACTCAAACTCTAATTGAAGAATACCAACTTCATTTTTAAACTTTGCTTCTCATTTAGAATTTACACATGTATAAAGTTATTTGAAATGTAAAATTTTATAATAAATACCCAGTGATTTTTTTCTTGCATAAAAGCTATCCAAATAGTAAAAAAAAGTACTTCAAAGTGATCATGCAAAATACACATTTGAAATCTCCATCCACTAGCAGATATTGTCAATAGGGTAAAAGATGTACACACTAACTGGAGTTCAATTTATACTGAAGGTTTACAAGTTTTGGGGAAAAGTTACTTAATTATGAAACAAACTAATGGCTTAAATTTCAATGAGGCAAAAATTATTAATATAACACTTAAGGAAAATAAGTTCACATAATAAAGAGAGCCAATGCTGATAAAATATATCTCCAGAAGGCAGGTTAGCTAAAATTACTGCTTACTAAAATAATTAGAGAAATTATGAGGTCAATATGCAAATGAAAATACAAAACCAAAATATATAATTAATGGACACTTGGGTCATGCATACCAAAAGTATATAAAGATACAGTAGAGATAGTTGATATGTTTTACATCTCTAAAATATACATATACTTTATATATATATATATAAAACATCATAGCAAATGTTTATGGAAACAATTAGAAAATTAGAATACACAAATATTTATGAAACATTTTAAGTGCTCATTAATTGGCTTTCTAATCTGTAAAGCAAAACTTATTCACCAGGGGTAAAGCTTTTGTTCATTTGAAAAGTGTTCAATGGCATACTGAAAAGAAGAAAAAAATCTAGTAAGAGAAGTAAAGAATTCATCTTTTAGTTTAGGTCATCATATCTAAAACTGTCTAAAAACAACTTAGTGCTGATTAATTTGTATCTGTGCAACTTAGGATCACAGATATATTTAGTGAATTTTACACATACAAATTATCAAAGAATTATAGATCGTTGTCTCTTCACTGAAGCCTTCTTGACAAGAAATAGGCGGGATTGTGATGAATTTACCCATGAGAAAGGGAATATACAGTGAGAGATAAGAAATATATCTGGAAAGAAAAAGCAAATAGTAGATGTTAGAGGTGACTTCTGGGGGAAATGATAATGAAGGTCAAGGCAAATGGTGGAGGCTCTGAGACCTGGAAAGCTGGTTATGTGGAAGCAAGGAGTATGTGTACTGGGATGTAGATTTGCTTGGAATCTGTGTCTCCAGAGTTAGAAAGTTAGGTATTTAGATATGAGGTCAACAGTGATAGCATTTACAACTAAGAAAATCTTCTCATTCTAGGCCAGAGATAAGGCTTTTAAGAAAGATAGACACAACTTTATGAACTTCAGGGAATAAAAAAATGTCCTGTTGTAAGAAAAAAGACAGACAGCTATGTGTCTAGTTCAAGATAGTGTTCTCCGCCACCTAATGGTCCAATGAAATCAAAAGTAGCTATGGATAGAAGGTGAAGCACACATTGAAGCAATTAAAGCATAAAAATGATTATTAAGGTCACAAATTTTCTGCAGTACCTGAATGACTAGATGGAAATTAAAGTGTATTGATGAAATATTTTAACTAAAATATGACACCTGATTTTTAGTCAGGAAATGGAATTTATGTGTGATTGACTCTATAACAAATTTAGCATGCAGGGTCTCCCTGATGGCGCAGTGGGTTGAGTGCCACACTGTGGGACTTCTGCAGTCACTGCAGCTCGAGTTCTATCCCTGGCAAAGGAGGGGGCCCACATGGCACAGCAGACCTCTCCTGCCTCACCTGCTGAGCCGCTGCTCCCCTCAGCAGTGTATTTCTGTCGATATGCCTGTTCTGCTCCCCACTCTGTCTCTGGTGAATCCTCTCATCTCCTGCACCTCTGCCATATACCCCAGCTCTGGTATGCATAAATAAATAAAATCTTTACCAAAAAAAAAAAAATCAGCATGCATTTCAGATACTTTGTAACAGTGAAAAACAGAAACAAATGCTATTACTAGCATTATCTAGGTGTATCTCTTCAGTAAAAAACTATCTGCAGAGTTACACATGTGACCTTTAACTATTTTCACAGATATTCAGAATAGTGAAGTACTCTGCCTTCTTTGTGTGTGTGTGTGTTTTTAAAGATTTATTTATTTATGAATACAAGACCTGGGGTGTAGGCCAGAGCTGTGTGTTTGGAGGATGAGAAGATTCATCAGAGACAGGGTGGGAAGCAGAACAGGCGATGCACTGAAAATACACTGCTTAGGGAAACTGCAAGTGGGAGAGGAGAGGTCTATTGTCCCGTGTGTGTTAGCTCCTTGGCCAGGGATCAAACTCACGCTGCAGTGGCTGCAGATAGCTTCATAGTGCTGAGATTTAACTCCTAGAGTTATCAGGGAGGCCCTATTCTACCTGCTTAAGAAACATGAGTGCTTATTTTAACATTGAAAAAACCAACCATGTCAAATGCTGGCGAGGATGTGGAGAAAAAGGAACCCTGGTACACTGCTGGTGGGAATGCAAGCTAATCCAACCATTA